>PDIP01000016.1:277952-294977 GCA_002811645.1 Corallochytrium limacisporum
CAATCAAATCCCTTTCCCCCGGACCCCCCGGGGGGGGAGGGGGAGAGGGCCAATTCAGCACTCTCAAATGTTCCGGTACTAGGCAGGAAGATTTTCTATTGCCGAGAGGACACTGATGATGGCTGCGCACGTAACAGGGGCACGTTTAAGCTCGTGTAGGCAGAGGAGGTGATTTAGTCAAGTTGTAGTTGGATTTCAGGACGATGGAATGGTGTCATTCCACCGGGTAGAGTTTTCTTCTTCCTGATTCCAAGCAGACTTGTGTCCGTGTTCGTCTACCAAGGCGATCAATGGTGCCTCTTGCTATTTAGAGGGATCAGCGTGTGATCACAATGCTAAGAATGCAACGTTGCGAGCATAGATCTTAACCAAGTAATCATGATTTCTGTTGTAGTTTTGGCATTTGCCATCGTTTGCGTGTGCTATGGCACTCCAGTTCCGGGGATGAACTCAGAACCATTTGAATCCAACAATACTTTTCCCTATTACGAGATTCCGACGCCGACGACGGCGAACAACATGACCTTCTCCAAATCAACGGACATGACATCGATTTTCATGGTTGGCAATGGTTTGCTGGTAGTTGGTGCTCCTGGAGATGGAGGTGCGGTGTACCCATATACGTTTGACCCAACAAATCAGACATGGACACAAAGCCAGTCTGCTTTTACAGCCGCTTCTTTCCAGCCCCCTCTGAATCCCGGTCCTTCTCCAGCCCCGGAAACGGTGGAAAACTATGGTCGCGTTGTGACCTTGGATGGAGATTGGCTTGGGGTTGGCGCCACATCCGAAGGATTTGGCATAGTGTTGATGTACAACGCAGATTATGACGAAGCCAATTACTTTAGCGAGACTTGGCAAATCCTGACTTCTCCGCACGGTACAAATGCTACCGAATTTGGAAAGTCTATGGTGGTAAGCGCAACCGGTAAGTGGCTAGCAATTCAATCCGTTGCCAAGGTTGACAGCAATTCCGAGTCCGCTACGGTGATCATGTACCGCTATCCGAATGGCTCAGATCCGTGGACTTACAATCATACCCTGACAGCTCCTAATGCGGATAATAGCTTTGGCAGTAGCATGAGCTTTAATGGCAATGGCGATGTTCTAGCAATCGGTTCCCCCGTTTCCAAGAAGGTCTATGTGTACAAAGAAGACTACCCGACGAAAACATTTGAGCTGCAGGCCACATTGACAGAAGCAGCGGCGGCTTTTGGCAGTGACATCAGCATGGCTAACGACGGCAGTTGGCTTGCTGTCAGTGCGCCTAGTGCGCCTCAGGCGGAAGGAGCTACGGGGGAAGTGTTCCTATACAATTATGAGTCCGGCACCTATAACCGTAAACAGATTATCACGTCTGGAACTTCAAAATTTGGTCATTCACTCAGCTTATCTGGGGACGGCACGTCACTCATCGTTGGAGGTTACTTGCACAACCAAGGTGCACAATATCCCTGGGCGGCCAAGGCATTTGTGTACAATCTGAGCAAAGGTATCTTTGTACTGGCTGGCGCTCTGAATAATGCCATGAATCCGACTCCATCCCTTCCCAACCAAATTCATGATTTTCAAGTGCTCATGTCAGATGACGGCTCGCTCGCTCCCTTTGGAGTAACAGGGTGCGATAGTTACCACTCCAATTATACAGGAGTTGTTGACGTTCTGGAAAATGTACGTTCACAGTAGAGTTCGCCACGCCCTGCCATGGCCCTGGGATTCATGTAAAGTTCAAACTCACCCTCCTGAAGGGGAATGCGATGAAATGGTCCAAAGTTGCAATCCAAGCAATGGTGAACTGTCCATCTGTGTGCTTACCATCATCATCATTGAATACATGCATCATCGTCAGTGTTATCGCTTTGTGATATCAGACTGTCGACAAAATTTCATTAGGAATGTTCTGGCAATTGGCGCTGGTGGAAGTTTGCATATGATCAGTTCCTGCGGATTGTCAGCCTGACCAGGAACAGTGGACACAGATTGTCAGCCGCCAGACGTGAGATGCTGACATCAACTGCTGCGGCTCTGCTAGTTGGCTAGTAACGTGTACCATCGAATCGCCTGTCGGTTCCTCCACTTACATGGAGGTCCCTTAAAACACTAAAGAATCTCTCGATAAGTATATTGACCTTACAGCCCTTTCAAGCCAGCTTAATTGCTATTCAACTCTCCGCTGCCAGACTCAGGGTGCGACCGCTTTCAGTAGACAGGAAGAAGGAGATATATTGAGCATTATCGTCGGGCTGACGGAAAACGAAATGGTGTACCATTGGTAAATCTCTTAAGCATGGAAAATCGAAGCCACTGCTCATCTTACACCATTCCTCCCCGAATTCTAATAGGAAACCGGAGGGATAACCATCAATTACATCGAGGTACAACCATTCTGACGAGGTCATGGGCGGATGGGAAATTTCGAGTCATGCACGTAGTACAAACCGTGATCCCCGCCCACATGGCCTGGGTTCAGATCAGTTAAAAGTTTATTGAATGGCATATGCGTATTAGTACTCAAACGTTAGGTTTCAATTCCGCTACAGGCCTTACTGTTTCATGAGATGGTGTGCAATGTTGCCTCGCAAGTGTTTGCCTCGTGTCCATGCCAGACCCGATGACAACGTTTGGGTTTAACCGCAGTAGTCGTAGGGGTAGCCGCGGTGGCACGTAAAAGGCCAGCAGCATTTGGCATTCTCACAGTTTTCCAGGATGACCTTGCAGCCTTGAGCCTCTCCCACTTCTTGCTGCATGGGCATGTGAGACTGACATGCCTCGGTGATGTCAGCCAATTGTTGGATAAGCTTGTCATTCTCAGTGACTTCCTTAGGGGCAGCAAAGGTGCCAGCAATGGCGAGGGTAGCAACAACAAAGAGGGAACGCATGTTTAGTTCAATTATTGATCGAGAAATGGTCAATGATGATGTGACGGGTAGGTAATCCGATCGGCCTCAGGGAGGTGATCTCTTTAAATACATGAATGGTGCATGGCTCCCGCCGTCAATCGCATGTGTATTCCGATAGGTGTACTTTTGCACGTGGAACCAAGTCAATCCGTCGGGTCTATGGTTCCGCCGAATCGGACTAGCCCGCAAATGACGGCATGTAGATATTGCCTGTTCAGGCATACTTGCGTTAGGCACCAGTGACATAGCAGGTGGGTCGCACGTTAGCCACTGTGACGTAACAAGTCGTTTTCTTCCCTTGTCCCTCTCGCCTTTCACTCAGAGAGCATCACCCCTAAGAAGGAGGACGAAGGTGTCTTCTTCCGATCTTGCTTTTTTCTCCCTCGTTCCGATAGGAACGAAGTGAGCATAAACTTGCCGAGTGGCGGCGGTAGTCTTGTTGGAAATCAGGACATTACGAATCTGTTTCGGGCCCGTTTGAAAGGCGCACAGTTCACGCATTGTCACTGATTCCTTTCAGACCGGAGCATAGTAGATGATCTTAGGTACTTACAGATCGAACACTGATGTTCTCGACACACATCCAAACACAGCCATTGACCACCGAATAGCAGGACCTTCCCCTGCCACTCTTGTTTCGAATCTGTCCTACTGTAGCAAATCATGTCCAAAAGACAAACACATCTACATCTCCTCAGTGGTTTCATGCATGGCACTAAACTAATACTGTTGAAATTCAGCCTCAGTTACCATCTGACGGTGGACCAACTCATCGACTTCTCAGGACTAGATTGGCACAAAGTCCGTAAGTGGGCTTGGTGCAACTGGACCTGCCAACAAAGGCAAATACAGATGGTACTGGACATGTGACTCCCATGCGGGAATGCGTTGGCGGTTAAGGTGTCTGAGGCTTTTCCAACAAGCAGACCTTATTCCTGTGCTGCTGTCACCAAGAATGACAGAAGTAGAGGATGGTGTTGTTAGAGAAGCACATTGGACCACTCGAAAGGCGGACAGTCCACTAATCGAATTCCGGGACAAGTTCACCGTAATTTTATCAGTGCGAGCACGAAGAGTCCCGGAGTTAAAAAGAACCGTGAGTTGGAATGCGTGAGTTTTGCATAGTTTCCATACGTCATGCACGGGTCACTCACTTGTGGAGTATACGTGTGGGCTGAGAGCATATTATTGTACCACCCGCTAAGAAATCCCTCGACAGGTTCCCATTAAGGTGCGGGATTTCGTATCGCCTCCGATTTTACACAAACAATAACAACATATGCGCTATCCTTTAGTGCCGAGTTGAGTATATTCTCTTCAGTGGAATGCAAGGCTGTCGAAAAGTAGACACGGGTCTTGTCCCACTTTCGTCTTGCCATCTATTTTATAGTTCTTAGTACCGAAGTTAAGTATATTCCTTCGGTGGAATGCAAGAGGGTCGGCAAAAGCTAGGCACGGGTCCCGTCCCACTTTCGTTTTGCTATCTATTCTAAAATAGATACGCACATGGTGTCAGAGAGTGTAGATGTCGCGTAGGCAGGCTCGGGTAGGACGGGACGGACCTGCAAACGTTGACACTGTCAATCAAGGACATTTTCCGAGGTTCAGGGACAAGCGTTACCCTCTGCCAGGAAAGCTGCGAAGGTCCTCCTCGCTTGCTCCATCTAACGACGGACAAGGATGAACTAGTTTGTTTCACGATGTCATGACCAGGCAACCGGAGTTTGCTGAAGTCTACCTGATTCCAGCGGTGGTATCGGTCCCTTGCGATCTCAGTACCACCGGTTCTACAGCCCCGGAAGCTTCTCTTCCGCTCACCGTTGCAAGTCTGTGTGCGTGGGTCTCGTGCAAGCACCGCAAGGGCGCAGAATATTGCCACGCGCCTTTTTCCATTTTCGTTTCAAGAACCGTCCCATCCGCTGTCAGCCAATTTCCACATCCACGACGCTCGCTTGCGAGGGTCGCCATTGGTATATGGTAAATATGCAAAACCTGTTTCCGACATGATGGTTGGTAGAGACACAAGAAAGGTGGCATCCACCGCCGGTCAAGGGTACCATAGTAACGTTGGCACCGGGACCTTTGTCAGACGAGCAGAGAAAACAATGATTAACAAAAGGCGTAGGTCTGCAAGCGAGTCCAACAGATGGAATGCAGCTGGGGACGGTGAATTGTAAGGAAATTGACAGGTGGGCCAAGACAGCTCATAAATTAGGAACTGTATTTGCAACAACTGGGCTAGAAAGGTCAGGAGGACCCTGGCCACAGTCCCATCGCAGAAATTAAAGGAAACATGAAACGTGGTTTGAATCCAAAGATGAGGTCGATGAACCACACAAAGATATCATCTCTTGTAGCCTGACAGTACTTCTTGTGTGCACTCTAGCGCACGCTCTCCCTCGGAGTCCGCTAAATCGAAGCGCAGCGGCAAATTAAAGAAAATGGGTCTGTGATTTTTAACGCGATCGCGAGAATGAAAGATTTTTTCAGTATACCCACGACTGCGAAGTTCAGCAGACGACCGGTTGAGCACTGGCTGCCAAAGTGCGCATGCATATCACTCTATATATATATATAGTGTGCTACAGCAAGCCCATTTCCGTAGTAATGTCGTACTCCAGCACAAGAGTCCTAGAAAACTGTCGATCAATCCCCCTGGAAGGAAGCGCCGGGTTTTTTTGTTCACTGGCTGACTGCTCGATCGGTCTCGGAGTTACTATAGGTGGAACAGCAAATCGAGAGCATGTGTGCAAATTAACGGAAAGCCGCCCTGTGCTTTCCTGCCCATGGGGAGGGAGGTGGGCGCTTTCAGAAGTATTTCGATCCCAAACGGATACAGGTGGAGATGAGTATTGGTTGTAACAGAGCACTTATCACACACGGAGTTAAACGTCTGTCACCTCTCCAAGATACAATGCCTAACTTCATCATGAAGAGCCTGGCTACTGCAATGGGAGACAATTCGTCACAAGACGACCCTGTGGGAGGAGGCAGGTAACAGTTGCCGCCCTTCTGCTCTTCGCAAAACTACGTTCCCATTGTTCAATACAGATGTTGTAGTGCAAAAGATCGACACAGTCCTAAGGTTGGCTATGGAATTTTCACGGAATGCTCTTCTAACTCGTACTTTGCAACGGAGATCTGGGTGTTTGAGGATCTCAATGACGGATGATCGGACTCGACGAATGCGTTGAAAATTGTACAAGGCACCTACTGTTGGACTTAAAGTTTGAAATAGTTAGCAAATTTAGACCAGCAAACCAAAGACTATGAGCTCTACTGACTCCCTGTTCCCCACGCTTGGCCCAACTGACAACCCTTTCCCGACCGACGACCCGACATCCATAGCACCAGTCGAAAGTGATGACAATGACTCTTCTGCGGGTACTGTTATCGCGGTCGTTGTGGTATTATTTTCAGTGGCCTTTTTAGCGTGCTGTTGCGCTGTCTGCCGCCGTCGAGCAGTGGAAGAAGAAATGCAGAAAGATGCTGTACGTCTTGAACAGGGACCAAATGGCGTGTCTCCATCGTACGTTGGACCGACCGGTGTCCCCCATGGTATCATTGACCCTGTCACAGGTCAAATCGGCGCCGACATCCCACCGGTGGTCTCTGGTGGCAACTCGGTAACAAATATACCTTTTCCGGCATCTAGTACTGGAGGGGTCATCACATACAATAGCTCGCAGACACAAACCAATGTCTCACCGGGAACCATTGATCCCGTTACAGGTCAAATCAGCACGAGCGTCCAACCGGTCATATCAGGGGGTGTTCCTGTCACAAACATGCCTCTGTCGGCGCCCATTGGTGGTGGTATCAACGCCGACACTGTTTCAGAGGCACCAGGACTATCCGCCCGAAATGTGTCATACAGTGAGTTCCCCGTGAGAACCGTGGGTACTTCCGGTGCAGACCTGCCACCGCCCTACACGGAATCAAATGGTCCCATTGGCACTGTTCATCCAGTCACTGGTCAAATCCGCATTGCGACAGCTCCGGCCACCCCCGGTGTTGAATCTACGATAGATGCTCATCCCACAACAGATACCGACGTCTCTCATGCACACAAGGACCAGGCTAAGTTGTAGACGTCAAAAGTGTATCTTAAAAGGACATCCAGCATACCCTGACCATGTTCCTTGAGAATCGCCACTCAAAATCATGCTTAGCGTTCTATCTATGCCTCAACGAATTGCAGAGGTTAGGGTTCGGGTAGGCAAGAACAGACTCCCCGTTCGATGACGGGTTGGAGACATCATATCGTTCTTTCGTACCTTCCAGATGCGCCCTGCTCTCTGGGCCCTCACCCATCATTTGGCAGCGAATATCAAGATGGGTTCTCCTCACCGGAAACTCGGACAGGACGCAATAAACGGGAGTGTTCCAGGTGGGGAAAATCACAGCCTTCTTCCGTAGGACTAGAGGCGCATTTTTCTACGTTCGTAGACTCGACGTTCGGACGTCAATTTTATACGGTGGCCCCAATTCGAAGAGATCAGGGAAGGTCGGTCAACCCTTGGTATCGTGGGTAGGCGGAGCCGATTAGATACACCTACCAGCAGTATGTTGTGGACGGGGCCTCGTCCTAACAGGAGGTTAAGGGGTTAGGACGGATTAGCAAGGCTTGGGGATTATTTTCGTCCGTAATATTGTGTGGAGGGCGAAGATTGAGATACACCTATGTCATGGACGGGACCCGACTTCCGATGATACTCCGACCCGATAGACTGCAGTAGAAGACATGCTGTCCCACTTTCTGCCTCCGATACCCCGGTAATAGTATATGTTTAAATGTCTAGCTTAGAAGACTAAGAGCTAATATTGGCACAATGAACTTGTGTTGTAATTACATCCTAGGCGTTCATTACCTGGTTTATATTCAAAAGCTATTTCCATTGCCAGACTCACTTTAGCTAATATCTTTAACTAACCACCAAGTACTGGTATTTAGGTCTTTAGTTTGTGAAAGCCAACATGCCGAAGATAGAGATTGCTCTGATCTACCGCGTTCTCAGTTTCCTGTTTCTTCCCTTTGCCATTACAGTGAATGCGGCCCAGGGAGACAGCGCCTGCGCATCGGTACAAACCCACCTGGAAGACATCGTCTACAAAGTTCCCGATCAAAGCCTTCTCTGCATCAATGGTAGAGAGTTCATCTTTGCCTCCTTCAATGCACCGAGCATGACTCTTATTGAGGATCCCATGACACTGGTTGATCTTCAGACGGAACAAATTTCCAAAAGGGGCCAGCTCAGAGCCCCCACTCACTTCGAAGTGGATGATTTGATGGAATCGTTGCAACAGATGGGAGGTCAAGTGGTGCGTATTTATCCACCTTCTCTACAAGGAAGCTCTAAGACCAAAACCAATAGTTCCAGCTACTTTTATCTGGAACAAGGCAGCAGCACCTATTTGCCCAATGAAGCCATGTTCGAATCCCTAGATTATGTGCTGGAGTCTGCCAATCTCCATAACATCAAGGTGATCTTTCCTTTCATTGACCACAACAACTTTTTTGGCGGGGTCAACACGTTTTGTTCCACAAATTCGGTGGAGTGTACTGACAAATTTCAAACTCCATTCTTTCAAGAACCACTTAAATCGGCATTTATTTCTCAGATAGTCGAGCCGATAGTCAATCGATACAAGGGCAATCCTGCCATCTTAGCCTGGGAGACCGGTAATGAACTAAACAAGTGTTATTGGGATACCTGGCCCTGTACACCTTCAACAGATCCGGACATTTTCGACCAGTGGACCCAAGACATCTCAACGATCATCCGCCAAAGGGATCCCGACCACTTGATAATGGACGGAAGTATGGCGGTGCGCGCTGAGAACTATCTCGAAAATAATCCCAATGTTGATATCGTTTCATTTCATGAATATCCAGGCGATGATACCAACGCATCCGATATGCAGCGCCGCATGGACGGACAATCTGCGCCAGGTTTTGCTACCCACAAAGCAGTTCTGTACGGTGAAATGGGACTTTGCCCTTTTGATTACTGCATCCAGCCAGCCCTGGAATACTTTTACAATAATTCGCAGCTGCCAAATCATATCAGCGGTGTCCTGCTCTGGAGCTTGCGCCCTCACCAAGACACGACCGACCCAGGATTCCCTTCCGCTGGCTTCAATGTGCATCAGGAATGGGAGGGGCTAATAACGTCTGCTGGTACCTATTACTGGTCCTATCACTGGCCGGGATTCAAAGTCGGTGACAATTATCAGGAAAGCCTGGTAATCAACGAAGTTCAGCGCGTTTCAGATGGGGTTCAGGGCATCGAAGTCGTTAATTATCCGCGACTGTCCAAAGCCCCCGAGGCACCATCAATCACCAACTGTAGGGTAACTGAAGGCAGCAGTGGTCAACAGGTGTCACTAGTGTGGCGCGGTAGCGCCGGAGCAACTAGCTACATCATTGAAAAGAGAACCATAGGCGACTGGCAGGTTCTGGCCCGAGATGTTGTGGAAATTGTTGCGATTTTCTCTGGCACAGTAAATGAAGAATACGGCTATCAACCGTACATTGATTCCAATCCCGAAAGTGGAAACAGCTACCGGGTAACTGCCGTGAATGCTGTGGGCCAGTCACAGCCATCTGAACCTGTTACGGTGGATTTGTCTGCCTCTCTATCGTCAAGGTAGCCGAAGATAACTCACGCGTAATCGTACTAGATCTCAGCATTGCGTTCAAATGTGAGGCGAATGACATTATACAACTCGGGCGTACAGTGCTCACAAAACGGTTATCGCACGAGAACGGTGGCAACTGTTCAGTTCTTGCTGCATCCAGAACACATAGTCATCAAATAGAGCCATTCCAGTAGAAAATTGTGGCGAAGACCATAATAGAGGCCATCTTGATAAGTGATGCCATAGCTTTGAGTCGTGATGGTTACCGAGCCCGCTTCTTCATCCACATAGCTTATCCATGCTGTGCCAGTGTACCAAAGCTCATCTTTGTTATGGTGTGATTGATTCCTGTAACCGAGAGTTGTTGACTTAGTTCTCTTCACCTATGCTCCTCTTCATGTTGCCCATTGCTCTTGCTTCCTTGATTGGGTTGATCATTGCCTCGATCATGGTACCTGACCTCTTCGTGATTACCTTTTTCACGTTCTCTGGCACCATGGGTATCCTTTCTCCAGCCCTACTACTGGGTGTTCAAAGGCTGTCATGTTGAGGTCATTGAGCAGGGTGTCTATGAAGTCGACTGCGGGGAGGCAAGGTACAATAGTGACTCCTGATAATACCGTCAATTCCGAAGACTGACACAAATGTTCCCTTCTCAGACACACACTGAGTGGTACGCAGTAATGCCATTCTATTAGCATCCTTCATTTCAGAATAATCAAATTCATTGAGCGATGATCCTGATTCTTTGTGTAGGGCGGCCGTTGTGGCTGTGCGTTGTTTTGGTTCTTGTGGACCTAAATGCAATGCGCCCGACGGTTTCTAGTGGGGTATTCCAAAGTTCCGACATTGCTGTTTTTTCACCACCTTGTCTTTTAGGATGGCCTAGATCTTAGAATCATTTTTCTGTGTGTTCTGAGGTGTTTTGGATTGAAGGTAGTGCTGCTCGGTGATGTGGTGCGCATGTGTTCTCCGGCATCGCGAAAAGAATGTACCACCATATGGACAGTCCAAGTGAGCGAGTATCACCTGTGAGTTTGTCATAAACATACCAACAGGGTCTAACTTCTCCTATCCACCATGTCGACACCAGCACATAGTCCTGGTGTTATGTATGAATTGTTCGAAGCATCTATCACAAAATGGACAACTGTGCAGGTTTGGAAAGGTTGTCAGAAAGTGGTCCACAAATCAACTGATTTTGTTGTCTGCCGCCTAGGCTGAGTTAATTCCGCAGTGTGCCGATCGGTCAACTCCCAACCCTCTGAATATTCTCCGTAGTCCGTGAGAGTCTAGAAAGTTGCTCGCGACAGTGCCAAGGAAAGTCAAACTCCCAAAGGGCGACTAGAACCATAACGACATACTAGTACTGATAGTACTTGGTAGGAAAAAAGCCGGACACGGGGATGCCCCTGAACTTGCCATTGTTTCAAATGGTCCTGATTTGGGAAGACAAAGGAAGTGTAGTGTTTCCTTGCTCGCAAGTCGGTCTAAACGAGAGGCTAAGTACGGAACCACCCTCCCGCCGCCATTTGATTTAGAGTTGGTTGCGGTTCCATACCATGGCTGGTTTGTTTCTGGTTGACCCGCCTATGTACGCAGACGGTCGGCAGAATTCTTCAAAGTGAAATAGGTATTTGGTTGGACCAGGGCGGGTCAGAGCCGGCCACTGAGCCTCGTTTGGTCTGCGATGGCGTCAAAATATTCATCCAGACCCCAAGTGAGCCCCTTTTGAACTAGAATTCGATCCATGAATTCCGGTACAAACAATAAGGACGGACCCGCAACAGAATCTCAAAGGTCATGGATATGTCAATCAAAGGAATCCGATGAAGTCCCCATATTTCCAAACACAGCCGAAAGCCTGGCCATGACGAAATTTGTCAACACAAATTTTCCATACGCAGCCTCAGTTCATCTATAGAGTGCTACCAACAAAGCCACAAGCTAAATGAGCGTGCCGCCAACGGTCCTTTCTCGGGAACATTATCAAAGATGCAAAGCTGGACAGCCGATGAAAGTTTCTGCCACAGTATTTTAACTGAGAGTGACCCTCTGAGAAAGGTGATAACGGTACCAAATACATAACCCAGAGCTTGGATTCACGGAATTTGGCCACAAAGAATCAGTCGATATGAACGAGAAACCGTCTCACAGCACACGACCCAACATCAAGATAATTCACAAGGCTCTGCTGAAACCATAGGAAGGAAAATTAAAGGATACCTCGTTCACTTACCAAATAGAGAGAATCCACAGTTGCTGAGGCAATTGTTGTTAGTTGATGGAGTTAATGATGGTTATCTCTCGTGCTTTGTTATCCCCGTTGGCCGCATCCACGTGCTGGTCACGCGCAGAGTCTGCCTAGCTTCCATCCATTTGGCCTCTCGTTGAACGGTGATACCAACAAGGACATCGTCATCCATGATTCCTCTGTGCGCACGGTAGCCGTCACCGACCTCCGTCCCGTCCGTAAACTTGGCGACTCCGGTTTGTATGATGTTGAATTCAACCATAAGGTGCACAGACAGTGACCGGAAATTCACCCGGCGCCGAAGGTCCCAAAACCTCCGGCTTCTTGCACGTACTCTCCAACAGCGGCACGACAAGGAACAGGCAGTCCACTTTCGGATGCTCCTGACCCTCCACAGCATCTTTCTGTGGCGACATTGCTCAGTAAGGCATCCGCAGCTTTGTCGTAGTACGGGGCGGAGAGCACAGTCTCCGGCTTGGGCACAATGCTTAGATCAGACTGATGTGCAGATCTCTAGCTCGGAGCGTGGAGAACTCATGCAGGTCCTCTCTGGGTATCGATCACCAATTGGCCGATCTTTTGAGGTACCAAATGGGAAGTGCCATCCATAATATTTTGGTGGTGTATAAAAGATTGTTGTGCACGCCTAAGATGCAGGTATTGTTATGACGAAAGGATATCGCTATTCGTTGCGACCGGTGTTCATTCCAACAGCATTACGTTCAATGCATTAAGGAAACGCACTGGAGCCGACGCAATACGATTGCGTTTCGATGACATCCACAACCATGGGCTACCAGTCAGTCTGGGGAGCGCGGATTAGCCCGGGGACCACACTGACGCTCGTATGGCGGCCTATCCACGTGTTGGCTACCTTTATGTGCAATTTCAAGGTCTACTAATGGCTTTGTGGTCCTACCTATCGAGTTTGACATAATGAGGACTTTGGCACTTCGTCTTTGCAGGTATTCAGGCATCACACACGAAGGAATACCGATGCTCCTTGGTGTGGCACAACACATTGGATAGTCAAGCAGCGTGGAGGTTGCCAACACGTTCATGCACCTCATCGGAAGAGGTGGCTGTGGATGCCTTTGTAGACCGGGCGATGCTGCGTATGGACTAGACGTGCTGGAATTTTTGGCATTCTCGGGCGCCGTGACTTTCCAGAAATTGATGGATCGTACACAACAATGAAAAGTGAAGGTCTTTGGGTGTAGCGTGACGCAAAGCTTCAGACTCTGGGTGGGAATTATCCTATGGGTAAGGACTCTACAAAGTCAATACGCTAAAATCTCAAAAGTCAACTACATATCAATCAATCCCCTCTACCCTCGTACGTTGACCACCTTCATCCTCGTAATCTGACTGACTACCCCCGTACTCGTATGTTGACTAGCTCAGGCACCTCTTCTGAGGAACTCTAGCAGCGACATCAAAGGTGCATACCGAAGATGCTTCGCCTTATCATCTTTGTGGGTAGATTCGGGAGCAGTGTGCTTGAATCAGCGTGGAAAGATATCGTGTGCTGGCGCATTGAGGCTGAGTTTCTTGTTCGGCCGATTCTTGAACAGCAAGTGCTTTGCTTCTCGGTGTATGGTTATTCGAATGGCCACCTTCCGTCATTCTTTTTTGGGGACTTTTCTCCGTCGTTCATATCGGTTGTTTTTTCGCCCACCTGCTTTGTCCCTCATTAATTTATCGCGGTTTTGGTACCTAAACATACCATATCGGATTGGTGCTGGATGACAACGTCAATGATCTGCTACTGGCGGTGGCTTGGCTTACATGTTTGTCAGTGCACTGCAATGCCGGAACTAAAGTCTAGTTTCAATTCATGTTTTGTGGTTCCAAGTCTTGGGTGTATTGAGCTCCAGCGCAGACTGAGAGTTGCCGGCTACGGCCTCGGGAACTCATATCACTTCCTTCCTTAACAGCCGGTAGCCTACTTATCTTTAACTTTGTCATTAGCTTACGGCATTTTGCGTTATACCCTAATATACAGCTGTCGCTTGGACAGGACATACGATTGCGTGAGCCGCAACCCGAACGTGTATCCCGGTCCTACCCGTTTTGTTCTCGCACTGAAAGGCACAGGCTGAGCTTGCGAAAAGGGGAAAGGAGAGAAACGGGGGTGGGGGCCAACGGGACTGACGGGACCGGTGGGGAGGGGAATGGGGTGCGCTGCAGCACGGCGCCACTCCGCTCAATGGGATTAATCACTAATGTACCTCTTCCCAAGCATCCAACTTTACACTACACTTGCGGAATCACTACGCCCACATGGCAAGAGTGACGCCAAACACGTGTCAAACCACATATATATATATATATATGTGGAGGTCTACCGGTGCACTCGTCAGACGTGCACAAAGGGTATTTAAGGTAACCCGAACAGATCCACAAGCAGTCAAGAATCAGCCATTTATGTACACGACCAAGTTATCTAGAAGAGCCTGTACCATTTGTACAAGACAAAGATCAAGATGAAACTGAACATGCTAACCTCTTCGGCCTGTCTGCTGGGTATCACCGTTGTGCAGGCCGCGCCAGTGGAGAAGACCCGCAGGCAGTCACCACCATGTGCGGGCCCGCAATTTCCAACCGAGCTCATTAATGAATCTATTTGGAACCTGAACTTGTTTGATCCATTTGACAACAACCTATGGATGTATCTCATGAACGGAATGGTTGACTTGCGCCCCCTGGCTAAGATTGTGTCCGAAAAAGGTACTGAGTTTGAGGAATACATGAGCGAAATGGTTGGAAACTTTGTTGTCACTCCCGTTGATGCAGACACCAACCCGTATTACCTTGCCCCAAATGGTCAAGTGGATCCCTGGTTGTCCATGATCTTCAAACTTAATGCGGTCACAGGCCCCGTTCTCATGGCCCCCTTCAATGTGGAGCGCACGGAGGCGAACGCTGGTGACTGGGACTCTTGGTGGAATGCTCTTCAGGACATATTACCCACCAATTTTTCCGCTGCGGAGTACTTTTGCGCTCCCAGGGACCCGGAATACAAGCCTTGGTCAGTCAGCTTTCCCCTCGTTGAAGGGACTGCAAACTATGACTACCGCCGACAGCAGACTGTGGACTACGCCACTTCCCGCGTTTGGGACCTTCGGTCCAATCAGGTTGTGAGCAGTCCAAGATCCTTTGTTAATCCGAACAGCCTACTTCAGTGCGTGGATCAGCGGCACTTGTACTCACAGACAATCACTCAAAGGACTGGTGCTTCGTCTGAAAGGTCATACTCTAGATCCACCACCACAACCAAGGAAACTGAGGTCAGTGCCAAAGCTTCAGTTAGTTTCCTTGGCATGGGTGCGTCGATCTCTACCACCATCAAGAATGGTCTGTCACAAACAGCTGCTCAGGCCACCACTCAGGGAGCCACTCAGAGCGTGGAAGAGTCAGAAACGGTAGAGCACGAAGTCACTCCCTATATTAACAGCAATGCCGTCTTGAACGTGACCATATGGACCAGACAGTACGAGGCCGAAACGTACTTCACGGGTGATGTGGTCTATGAACCGGACCGCACTGGCATCCAGGCCTGGATCCCGAGTGATGCTCGAAACCCCACTCCCGGTCTTGAATACGGGATGCAAACTATGATCGCTCAGGGCTGGGTCACCACCCCAGGCCAAATTAAGAGAGTGGCCGAACTGGCCAGTAAAGTTATTGGTGCTCAGTGGTCCGACGCTTTCCTGAACAGCCTGGTCTCCCCAAGTGTGTCCGGTCGGGGAGAGTCCATAGCCGGCACCGATGTCATCGTTGAGTATAATGAATGTGACATTAGGCGGATTCCTGATCAGACCATTTGCACTCCGGCTCTCGCTGACCAGTTTCCGCCGGAGGATACGAGTTGCGGAGCCAGCGTGGCGAATGTGAGCGCCAAGAGCCTCCCCCTGCCTAGGGCAGGCCTAGTTTCCGACTGCCAATCCTTGCTTCCCGTCGACGGCGTCAAAAACCGGTATCAAGTCATTGACAACTGCGCCTGAAAGGGATGGAGAGCGAAAGCATCAGAAACCATGTTGCCTCCCTAGTCGAGTTCAACATTCGTCACGCCCAATGGGCGACACTGGGCTTGCCTGCGTGGTTCTCCGATAGATTCAAGAGTGCCCAGAGGTTCTGTCGGCGTCCCATTTACGATCGTAATCCATCCTGCACACCCATTCTGTTAAAATTCAATAACCACAGACGAAAATCAGAATATAAAATTTGAGAAGACCAACAAGGAACCCTCTTTGTGCATCGTTAGTCTCACACATGACCGTGCTCATCATCGAACCAGGGACAACTACCAGTGGTACTACTACTAAGGTAATAACCGCACTTGGTCTATGTTTATTCATAATATTGGTAGGGAACAACTGTTTTCCGCGTGTTATAACAATGGACTGTGTCAGTCGGCCGAACAGATCTGAGCCGACATCACAATTTTCGGAGGTGGTGACGGTGCCGGTGTCGGTGATAGTGATGGTGATAGTAATGGGTTCACGCCCTCTGATCCTATAGTTTACAACTAGCCAGCCTTTCCGTGAGCGCTTCATAGTACCGGATGACTTTGATACCATCCGACACCCCCTGCACCTTGATTTCATCTACGGTCCATTGGTTCGTACGTGCTGCTCGTATTGATTTTGTTCCGTTTCGTCTGCCCTAACCCATTCTCTTCCAAGGATCAACGCCACCATCGTACTTTTGAACTGATCCAACCACAATGGAAATGGTACTCGAACGACGACACAAAACGCACACCAGTCCACATTACACCACAATATCTTTGTACCCGTATAATTTTTCTCTTCACAAATGTGGGTTCCCGGGATTGTGACTCAGCTCCCCCGGGTTTACGACACTGACCACGAGATCCATGTGTGCTCGATCTGCGCATATCCTCGTATCATCGCTACACACGAAAACCTTTAACTCTCGCTCCTCCCGCTCGCTGTATCCCACTCCACATATTATTACCACTCTTGCTATCATCCCTTCGGTGCACATTCCAAAGCGAAACACCATGTGTTCAGAAATACAGTTATATTATGAATCGTGAGGCACAGAGCAAGTGGGTAAAAAGAATGTCCAGAATCACTTAACTGAGAATCATGACTACTCCCAACCTCTGACACATCAGATAAGGACATGTTCAGGGCGCAAGGGTCTTCGAATTGCCTAACCCAATCACTTCGGAAATATATAGATCCAAGCTCTAAGGCT
>PDIP01000170.1:0-16457 GCA_002811645.1 Corallochytrium limacisporum
CCCTAACCCTAACCTGCGATTTGTCTCATACTTAGGAGACAGAGGGTGGTATGTGATTGTAAAACAACGCTACTTAAACTGCCTCGGGCGGTTATACGGCGGTCCTAAACTCTTCGCATGCTTATGCTAATCATTACACTTACGGTTACCAATTCTGCTCCCCATCGCGGATGCGGGGGGAAGATTTTGAATCTCCAGGCAGTTTTGTGTTTCTCAGGATTGAGGCACTATGCGGGGCCGTTCCCTCTCGGTAGTTTAGCTTTCTCAGAATGCAAGCAATTTTCTGGGCCGTGGAACCCCTCCAGAATTTATGTTAGTTCTTAGTTACAGTTGCGCAACGTTTCGGCCGTGCCGCGTAATCTCCGACTTGCAAATCCCGCGACCCGAAGGAAGCGGCGATTTTTGGAAAATGCACATTTGTACTTTTTATGCGGTTGCAGAAAAGAAATTGACTCATTATCTATATATCTATCTGCTGAATGGAGAGCCACTATTAGGTGGCAGTGTCTACGTGGATGAGATTCAATACAGAGTGGGGAAAAAATATCTCTGTGGTTTTTTTTCCTATTGTGTCAGTGCGCGGCGCATTATTTGGAGGACCTGCCGCTAAGGGTGCCAACTGCACGAGCCGCATAGTAGAGGAAGGGAAATGGAAGATGCGGACTAATGTGCGTGGACGACTTTAGTATCAGCAGACATGGACACGCAAAATGTACCTTGTATATGTATTAGTCCAATACATAGGTCTTATGGGTTTGTATTTAGTGCCTGGTGGACAGATCAACGTGTCATTAAAATCAAGTTCTACCTCGTAAAGGTGTTTATTGAGCCTCGGTTTCACCACCCACAGTACGGCTCAGCAGCACGAAGCCAAACTGTAAATTCTCTGCAGTACACGATGGTGGCAACCAAAGTAACTTCGGCGGCGAAAATGGCGCCCAAGAAGACAAATGTCGGCGTTCCCCAATCCATCTGGTCCAAGATCCGTCCGTTTGCACTTCCGATCATAGTGCTCGCTTTCATTCTACAAACTGTGAAACCCAGCACCATTGTTCCCACTGGAAAGTACATGTATGATTATAGCCAGAGCTTGACGGAGCCTACCCAGCGTGCTCTTGATACTTCGGCTATCGAAGCCCTCGAGAGCGATCTGATCCATGTTGAAATGATGGACCCGCTGCGAGGCTTCCCGGTGCACATTACTCCTAAGACTCCAGGCCTGGGTACTGAATTCATTGTGTCGTATATGAAAGAACATCACGATAAGTTCCAGAATGCTCTAACTAAGCATGGTGTCCTTCGTTTCCGTGGCTTTGATGTCCCTACACCTGTGGACTTTGAAACCATTATCACTTCTTTTGACCCTTGGCTGAACGCTACATACTTGGGCCTGGCCCCCCGCCCCCATATTGATGGGACGAAGTATGTCTGGACTGCCAGTGAAGTTCCATTCTTTGCCATGATCGGAGCGCATGCCGAAATGGCTTTCCTTCTAGACACCAGCCCTAAGAATTTGTTCTTTTACATCCGGAGTATACCTCCCATCGGTGGTGAGACGCCTGTGTTTGACCTGGCTGAGACCTGGGACAACCTGAAACCAGAAGTAAAGGAGAAGTTCGAGAAGTATGGTATCAAGACGACGCGCAAATATCGCCACAAAGATGAATTCAGTTGGGATCATCTGGTGTACAAGACTTGGCAAGATATGTTCTCCACTGATGACCCCGAGGAAGCTTTCCGATTGGCCAAATCTGAGAATTTAAATCCCGAATGGGAAGGCAATACCTTAGTTCTGCACGATATCTACTCGGGTACAGCCGTCCATCCTGTTACTGGTCGCACAGTATTTTACAACCAAATCCCAGTGTACCACGAGACTGTGCACACCTTGGAGATGGCACAGGCAGCGGCTCGTGACGAAGCCTGGTACCCAGCCATTGCCTCCCACATTGCTGGAGTTCTCAATGAAATCCACCGATGGGTTTTCAATGACAATGTTGGTCTTGATGTCTTCTACGGCAACGGCGAGCCCATCCCGTGGGAGGACATGATTGAAGTCCGGGCTACTCTGTGGAAGTATGGTGCCTCTGAGAAGCATCAGGTTGGTGACTTTTGTATAGTCGACAACCGTCAAATGGGCCATGCCCGCAATTATTACCTTGGTGAACGTAGCGTCCTAAACGCATGGAGCACGTACCCTCCTGGTTACGACCAAACCTACCACCCCCCTTCAGAGGAGTAATCCCTTTCTCCCGCCCATCACGGTTAGCCACGAATAGACATATATGGAGCTGCTCCGCTGTTTCCAACTTTCTTAATCCCTTTTCATCCCTTTCCCCCATCACACTTCTTGTAAAGAAAGTTTTGCGCATCTGTCACAAAAAAGAGGAAGGGAACCTTCTCTTGAATGACCACGCTACATTTTGATTCAAATACAAGGGAACTCGGTAGCCTAGTGCTTTTGTAATATCGTAAGTATCAAAGAGCGCTTTGCCGTCCAACATGTGCTCCCTCTATTTTGTGGAGGCCCAATCCATTTTCCCTGCCATATTCCTTCTATGCGGTATCAATGACGTCGTCAAGTCTTAAGAGGTCCCATGTTAATACGAAGGCGTCCCCTTCTAGCAAGAAATTCACTAACCTCACAATGCGGTTGGTTTCCAACTTGGATGTATAGGTGTACTCTCTTACAATAGTACACCAGCAATATCATCCATATTAATATTTGGACAGGTGTGATACTTAGAGTAGTAGGATTTGTCGCACATGGATACAGTGAATGCCAATTCGCCGTCGGTAAACTTGCTCCACACAAGCGCTTGTGTGCCGACGTTACTCTGGACGGCTTTAACCTGGGGTACGCACTTGAGGTTCCTATTCATTTCGTACTCAAAGTACATGTCATACTCAAGCGCTGTATGGCCAGTAGCTGGATTCATTGCGTGAATTTGGAGGAACCCTGGGCCTCCGGTCAAAGTACAATTCCCGGCATTGCTCAGTGTCAGGGTGGCATTCGAATCTTGTTCCAGATGGATCTGATTGGCGGGCGGGGTCCACATGTAACCACCACCATTCCAACCAAGTGTCGCGTTGTAGTTTTCAGAAATGTTGTAGTAGACTGTCATTGATGAGACATCATTGATGTCAGGAATGATTTGACGCGGCATCATTACACCACGAACGGCAGAGACATCCACACCGCGACATGTAGATGTTTCCTCGAATTCGTCCAATTCACAAAGTGACACAGTCTGGTTATGCGGAATGAGTTTTCCGTGCGAATTAGATGCTTGAGTTACGGTGCTCCATACCACTACTTGGTCATTCGCGTTCTCGTCACCCGTGTTCTCGACTCGGGTAACATGCGGGACGCAGACGAACCCACAACCTTGGATATCGTCTCCCTGCCAATCTGTGTAAATCTTCACATTTGGAGTAGAGGGCGGTTCCGAATCTTCGAAGTAGGACAGGTGAATTTGAACATTCTGGCCCAGGCAGCTGTCTGGTGGACCGACTGAGCCCTCCAATGACAAAATTTGCGTTGTTTCCGGCTTTACCCACAAAGGATCAATAATGTTAGGAGTAAACCAACTACCCACGGTTTGGTCCGCTTGGATCGTGAGGTTGGAGTTTGGGAGCCAATTCGTCACGTCAATAACTGCGTAGGCCATGGTTGCATGATCTTCCTGTCAGGAGTTTTCTTGTTCCAGAATGTCAAAATGGCAGATCATTTTCAGATTTTTGTACTATCCGCACAGATTTTATAGGTTTCATGACTTATAGTAGTCATCCCGCTTTAGGGCCGGCAGGCTGGAGAACAGTGATGTCACGTTGATCCTCAATGGTCCGCTTCCCAGGGTACTACAAAGTCTCCGATCTAAAAACTACTACAGAGCAATATTGGAAAGCAGATATCACCACACTATACGAGGGCGGGCCATTGTAAAGGCAAGAACAGAGCTCGGCGGACTGTTTGTCAGAAGCAGTGGAGAATATGAATGAGTTTCATCAAGTCTACGGTTGGGACGCAAACCTTTCTACTTTCGCTGTGACCTCCCGTTTCCCCCCGGAGGAGCCCGTGGGTGGAATTTTGCAAAGTGACGCAGCGGAAGCAATACTACCTCATCAATCTCCGTTTCCTGTGGGGACGGCCTCAATCCTAAGATTGCCAAACCCTATCCCTCTCGCCCCTAAGAGATATTCTCCGCAGGAACAGAGGCGGAGATTCTCGTTAAAGCAACGCGCTAGGCCAAAATTTTTACTGGACAATCCTCCGCCAATCCAGAGAAATGGGGAAGGCCGGGAGTGCCGTCTGTGACCCCTTTCAGCAATTTTTGGTCAGGTCTTCAAGGAGAGTCTTGTAACCAGTACCGGGGGGTTTGACCCCTTTCTGTTAGTATATGCATTTTTTCCCTCCGCCACCCATATGAGACTCTTTCGCACACAGCGCATACCTTCCGAAAGCCGAATCAAAACAATGGTGTCACAAAAGGCGCCGGTCCGTTCGAAGGGTAGGAAAGTGATATGTCCAATCCTATGGGTGCTGCTCAACCGATGAGGGACAGCTGTGTGTCCTCTGTCATTCGTAAGAGTGAGAGGTGCGTTTTTGGTAAGAATTCGTGCTCAGCAGCTCACAGAGGACGTATGTGATCTCGCTCTGTGATTCTCGTAGTACTGTCGATTGTACACCCATTCAAATTTTATACTCGGTTCGTTCGTAGCATGTTTAGTCGCCATAATCTATTGCCGCGTGTGATGCGTTCGTCCTTCTTCGCGTCGACATGGCTATCAACATTGATCCTCAACTCAGTTAGGAGACAATTGTCAGTGCATTCCATTCCGTCCGTGCAAATTTTGTGTTCACCAAACGTCATCATCCCAACCTTGTGATCCCGTACTAGACCTTGAGCCGTCATTGACCTCCCGCATACTGCATCTGAATTTGACTCACTGAAAAAAGTCTTTGGGTCTCCGGCGGCCCACAGGGAAAACCTGGATAGGGTTAGCCAGAGAATGGGACATGCCAGCTCACGAAAGCACAAGAGTACGCGACAGGGCATTTTCCCAAGCGGGTCGTAACTGAGGACTTGTGGTTATCTCTATGCTCTGCACCAGAAAGCTAAGGAAGAATTCAGGTTCTTTAGCTCACACCTTCTTCGAATCAAATTAATCGCTTCACTTTGGATTTCGTCCCCTTCCCGTCGTCTATCCGCACCCTCCTCGTCGGTGTTTTACACACCTTCGTTGTGGTACTTCAGAATGCATGATCCTTCTACAACGACAGGGAATCTTTGACACGGAATCTTTGACATGTACTGGTATAAGGTACACAGCAGCAGAATATGTGGTTGGAATCCAAGGCAGGGTATCGGTTCATCGTTCTTGGAAACTCTGAAGGCTTTGCCAACCGTCACACTGTGTGAGCCATTTGCGGCCACACCTGCACTCACTGTCCGCGTATCCTGCAGGTGGTCGGGCCATGGATGAACAGCCTCGTTTGGGAAAAACTGTGCTGCTCGTGATCGATGTTCAGGAGGGCGCCTTCGACGGCCGACAACTTGCTCCCGTAGTCGGTGCCGATCGTATGCTCAGCAACATTTCGAGTTTGAGCCAGAAATTTACGCCGCAAGGACAGGTTGAGGACGGTCGGATCAGGGTTATATATGTGCAAGACAATGGCAAAGTTGGGGGTGCCTTCGACCATGCCACGGCTGGCTGGCGACTCCACGCCTCCATCGCCCCAGAGCGCACAGCTGACGAGCCTGTTGATTTCATTGATCGTTTCTATGCTATTTTGCACAAGCAGACACCAAACGCTTTTGATAATCTAAACCTCCAAAGGCTGATTTTCGAAAGCGACAAAGAGTCCAAGCCACGTTTTGTAATATGCGGTCTGCACAGCTCATATTGCGTTGCAACATCTGCAATCACAGCGTTGCAAACCGGCTGCTCTGTGATACTCGTCAGTGATGCTCACGGATCGATTGACTCTGCCACCGAAACAGCCCCACAGATTGTGGACCGAGTAAACGCAGACCTAATGCAGCAAGGTGCGACAGTCATGACAACAGAAAAGGTTTTGGAGGAGAAGTGGCCGTGACAGACGGACGCAGCCGATCAGCTCCCCATCTGTGTACAAGAATAGCATGTTCCTATACCAGAATCTTAATCGGATTGGCGTAATAGTCATTTCCACTCCCAGTGACCCTGAAACCAAACTGGATATTCGGTATGTCTACGCGTAGTCCCACGGATGCATGGAAGGGTTAAACAGAGGACAGCGAAAGGTTAGGAACAGGTTAGGGCTAGCGATTTGAAATTACGTCTATTCAGAGTACGGGAGGTACGTGGGAGCCAACTGTCTGTGAACTTCGGTACGAACGTAACACATCGAGGGCAAATCCGTACGTGCATGAAGAATATAACATGTTCAGAGGCGCAAAAGGCAGGCTTCGGCTACTTAGTACCCAAGCGCAACACCGTCACCTCGGGGATCGGTGCCGCAGGCGTAAGCAACATCCTTCCTCGGACCTTCGGCGACCTTTTGGATGATCTGGCCACGGCCAAAGTACACACGCTGGGCTTTGGATTTGAAAAGTATCTTGTGGCCAAGTTCGCGAAGCCCATTTGCAACGTGTTGGGGGACAGAATCTTCTAGATAAACAACGTCATTATCATCTTCATCAGCGGCAATACAGAAGCGAGGAGCATCTAGAGCATCTTGTGGGTACATACCGTGTTCCACCATGTTAATAAAGGTTTGGATGTGTCCCTGTGGCTGCATGTATCCGCCCATAACACCCATTACTGCATAGAGATCGATATCATTGCTGCGACCACTGCTGTCACGCCGGATTGCCATGGCTGGAATAATGGTATGGTATGGCCGCTTGCCGCCATCCAAGCAGTTGCGGTGGCCTTCTTCAAGAACAAAACCATTGCCACGGTTTTGCAAAGCAAATCCGCAGCCTCTGGGAACGATACCAGTACCAAAGCCCATGTAGGTGCTGGAGATAAAGGAGCAGCCATTACCATGCTCGTCCAGGGAGCAATGGTACACCGTGTCACTGCTTGAAATTGGAACTCCTCGTTGACGATCAGCACCGGCGCGGTCAGACTGAATCAACGCTGCTCGTTTCGCACAGTATTCGTCACTGATGAGCTTCTTGTACGGCACCTCCGCCTTGGTTGGATCTGCGATCCAGTAGCGTGCATCGGCCCAGGCCAGGCGCAGCGCCTCGATACAATAATGCCAACGCATGACATTATCGTAGCCTTCTTTGCCACCTAGATCACAGTGCTTTAGGATACCAAGAGCCATCAGCGCTGTCAAACCTTGACCATTCGGAGGAATCTCGTGCAATTCGATGCCCTTGTAGTTAACACACACTGTCTCCACTTCAGTGGTAGTATGGTTCTCCAGGTCATCAAAGGTCATGAGCCCTCCTTTCTCTCGCAACACTTCAATAATTGCTTTCGCTGTCTGACTCTCGCGACCATAAAATCCAGCCTTACCATGATTGGCCACATCCCGTAGCACGCGTGCAAACTCAGGATTCCGTTTCACCTCCCCTGGCACAGGTGCTCGCGTGCCACTTGTGGACAGCAGTTCTGCAGAGTTGGGGCTCTGTCTCTTCAGTTTCTCCGCTGCCCGTACTAGAGTCAGAGAGCTTAGCGTGGAGACCACGTAACCATCCTCCGCGTATTTGATTGCGGGCGCAAGAATTTCAGCCAAGGTAAGATTGCCACTGCCGTACTTTTCCACGGCATCACACCACAGTGCCACCACCCCCGGAACTGTCACACAGTTCGCATCGAGGTAGTTGATACGGTACTCGTGGTGACCCATTTCCCTTGCCTTCTTCAGAGTCAGTGCCTTCGGAGACCGGCCACTGCCGTTCAAAGCCACGAGTTTCTTGCGCTTATTGTCCCAAAGAATCATAAACCCATCTCCACCGACACTAGTACTGCCAGGTTCCGTGAGGGCCTTGATGGCATCAGCCGCTACGGACGCATCAACCGCATTGCCACCTTTGCGCAGAATGTCGAGACCAACTTGTGTGGCCAAAGGCTGAGATGTGGCCAATGCTGCATGACGCACCCACACTGTACAACGTCTCGAGTTGAAGCTAAAATCTTTGACCGCGCGAAGATGTTCCGGCTCGGCCTCTGGCGGGATCTGGGGTATCATTTTTGGCAGGGACTGAATGATCGCTGCAGCGGCCACAGCGGCCTCAAAGTATCCACTGAACGGCAGTGGCATGCTTAGCGGGCAAACTCCAGTTTATAAACCACGCGCCCTGTTTGTATCACTAGAACAGTTCTGCTTTCGAACACCGCTATATAAGAAATTGATATCTGCACAGAGGCGAACGCACTCAAAATCACGACCCCGTCCGCAGTTATCTCCTCTGTAGAAGCCCCTCTACAGTTTCACTTCACGGTCCGCGATTCTGTCCAACTACCTGTCAAAACACTACCTAATGACGATGATGATAGGAATCTGAAAAGGTGGGCTTATGTCTTGGTGGAAGGGACGAGACCCGATTCAGAAATGTATGGAATCCGGCTGGCCACGGACGGAGAAGGGACACCCCCCCCCTTTCTCCGTGGGGGAGGGGGTTGTCCTTTGGGGCTCCCGGGAGAGGGACCCAGCAAAAATAGTGGAGACCCGGCCTCCCCTCCCCCTTCGCTGGCCTCTCCGTCTCCGTGATCTCCTCCTCTCTCGATCCTTCCCACCGCTCCGTCTCTTGCGATACCGGCCTCCACCGTCAGTCCTGGACCCCAGGAATTTTCATCACCTAAACAGACGAGCCAGCTGATGTTGCCGGCAGTACGGTAAAAATACTGCGGCCCAATTTTTGGAACAGACAGCCTACTCGGAGGACAGCGGGGAATTGTGCAGAAAGCGAAGTAAAATGGACTCCCGTATGTCTATTTGGGTGGCTGTGGGGAAGTTAGTTTGTTACCTTCTTTGTCGGCTTTAATCCGTGTGTGTTCGTGCTAGGAAGTCACTTTAGATCTCTTTCCAGCTGTGACGTCATTTTCAAGTGATTTGATGCCTTCCCCATTTGCCATTCAATGGACGGCAGTATCAAACCTTTCATTTCGGTGGTAGTAATATCCAGGTAAAATGGCAGTACTTGCGCAGTGCCCATCGAATCCCGGGCGTACGGACGGGCGGGCGGGTGTAATTGCCGACGCGACGCAGGCCAATTTGATGGAGGGAAGCGAATCGCTTTCATAAGTACCCTACCGTTGGCCCCACGATCGGCACAAAGCCAAAACCCCCTCGTCCGCTTCTTCCAGGGAGTTGGTGTGGAGTACATATGCCCACCGTTTGAAACCGTTCCATCAGAATGCGTTCTTTGAAGCCGTAGTACCAACATACGTGCCACCCACAGTGTACTGTTGCCGTGCGGCATCACCAAATAAGTTCGGGGGGTCCGGTACTGCAACAAGTCTAGGAGTCTTGCTCGCCCACAATTTCCCAACGCACTGACTATTGGCATGGCCACCCCTCAAATTGCAAACGAGTGAGTCGCCGGCAGCAGCATTGGCAGACGAAAAGGCACGCGCGGATCGGGAGATGGTCCCCGAGCAGCACGCACAGGTCGGAACTGGAGGCCCCAATACGCCAGAAAACACACGGCGGGAAAGGGCAAGGGGTTAAGAGGGAGGGAATTGTATGTGCGCTCGATCGAAAGGATTGGGAGGGGAGAGTGGTGGTACCAGGGGTACACCAGACACGGTGCTTTTTATGGCAGCAACCCAAATCGCGGTCAGGAACGGGAAGGCTATCCGAGCGGGGCTTGAGTGCGCAATTCCACGGTACTTATCGGCGCTTGCTCGATGGATCAGCGTATTGGCCTAAGCGAAATACTGTAGAATACCAAGTTTGGTGAGGGTTGGCGAAAAAATTAATGGGTGCAAATATGCGCAATGATGAGCACAAGCTTTCGGCTCCGGCAAAAGAAACAGGGGGAAATCTCGACACTTACAGGCCTTTTGTTTGCAACTGTGTGGGTTACGTACGGGTATCATTATACCCATGGCTCCAACGAACTGTAATTTGCGGATGCCGGAGATGGCACAAGGGAGACCGGAAAAAAGAAGGGGGGGGTTCAGGGGAGTGGATGCGAGTGGTTCTACCACTGGTAGTACTACTTGTTTCGTGAGCACACTCCTCATGTAGGAGCCAGTCATAAGCACGAAGAGGGTCAACAGCGTGTTAGTCAACGACAAAAAGTTTTGTCCCCCGTACCATCTAAAGCTTCGCCTCAATGAGATGCCATCGGTCGATTTGATCGACAATAGGTAGTAAACAGAGGCCACGAGGCCTACTTCCTCGCTCTGAGGCTCGCTTCATCGTACAGAACAAGATATCTCACGCGAAACAATGCTCTCATTTGCACTGACTGCCGTTTTAGTTCCCCTGATGGGAAGTGCAGGTGCGAGTGCTCTGCTAATGGAGCCCCTCCTCGCAGAGGCAGACATTGATCTCGACTTGTCGGTGGACCGTAGTATGGCAAACGGTAGTGGAATCCCTGCGTACGAGACAGCCTGGATTAACCAGACTCTCGATCATTTTTCCTATGACGCTGAGGCGGCGACCTTCAAAGAACGAGTCCTGTACAACATTGACTACTTCAAGGAAAGATGGTGCCCTGGTGGTGACTCCGCCGCTCACAGGCACAGCAACTGGCCTCCGACAATTATCCTTTACACGGGCAACGAGGGCAATATTGAAACTTTCTGGAACAACAGTGGCTTTGCTTTTGATCTGGCAAAGCGTCATGGTGCTGCCGTAGTTTTTCCGGAACATCGCTACTATGGCAAAACTGGCCCGGAATGCAAGGATCCCAAGACGCAGGGTGAGTGCTACCGGTTCCTGACAACCGAACAGGCCATTGCTGACTATGCTGCACTGGCTGTTGGCTTCCGCGGCGTATTGTTGGACCCCGATTTCTGCAGCGATACCAGAAACTCGGAACTAGTTCAACGATTGGACACCCGGTCTACCAAGCATTACCCGCTTGACAGTCCCCAAGACATCCGAGTCATGGCAGTGGGTGGATCCTACGGTGGAATGCTGACCACGTACTTCCGTTACCGTTACCCAAATATTGTGCAGGCTGCTTTGGCCGCCAGTGCACCGATCGCTCCAGACCACGAAGATGTTCTCGACCGAGTGATGACCGAACACTGGACCACGCCATTTGGCACCTCTATTGACCAGGCACCGGCTCAAGATTTCCACTTCAATTCAATCATCACGGAATCATTCCACCGGCACGGGGACTGCGACGAGCCAATCCGTAGGGCATTGAGTGTTTTAAACGACCTTGGCTCTACAGACGATAATCCCAGTCCGCAGGTGGCTCAGGCCATCCAGACAGCTTTCCATCTCTGCGACCCGCTGAAGACCAACACTGACATTGATGCGGTGGTCGCCTGGGTGATCGATGCGATTGGCTATACAGCCATGGTCAACTACGACACGCCGACAAACTTCCTGGCTCCGTTGCCAGCTGATCCAGTCAGTGTCATGTGCAAGGGTGTTAACGGTGCACTAGACAGTCTGGCCCTGAACTTGGACACTGGACCTACCAGCGGCAAGAAACAGAATGATTCCCAGCCGGGCTCGTCGCCTAATACTATGACTCCTGCAGAAGCCTCAAGCGTACTCTATCCCATTATGGATGTTTATCGCAATACTACCGGTACGACGGAATGCTTCAAGTTGACAACCGCCGATCCCAACCAGAATTTCGGCTTGAACCAATGGGATTACCAGACCTGTACACAGTACCCATTCCCTATCGCATCAAATGGTAAAACTGACTTCTTGCCGCCGCAGTCATTCGACATTCCATCCTTTATTGAAGATTGCAAGGATCAGTTTAGCGTCACTCCTCGATGGGGTTGGATTGCGCTGGCCTACGGTGCTATGCGCCCGGACTCTGCCGGTAGGATAATTTACTCGAACGGAGAGATGGATCCTTGGTCGGCCTATGGTGTCATTGGCGACCCCGACCGACCTATCCGCCCGGATTTGTGCACCATACACCTTGGCTTTGGCTCCGAGTGGGAAGACTTGGTGAACATGGCAACGGTCAAAGCCAGCTTGAACCTAGGCGTCTGTAACAATCTCGCTGTTTACATCTACGACCATGCGCATCACGCCGACCTGCGGACACCACAGCCAAAGGTGGATCGGCCTCAGTTGGTCAGAGCACGCGATATGGAGGAGTATGCACTCGGCCTCTGGCTGAAGAAGTCACTCGGTGATGAATTCAACATGTGAATTGATAAAGAAAGACTTGAAATAATGCATTGTCCTTGACATGAAATGATCAAAGCGGTTTTGCTCTTTTACTACCATATCATAAAATTGTAAGTCACTGGTTCCTCTCCAGAAGCCGTACTCAAGGTGCCTGTGCTGCCCGGGTTGTACGTTTTGCGAACATGAGCTCCCGAAACCATTGGGTCACATGTTCTTTACCTCTTGCCCGTCCTTTTCTCATGATAACCCATGAGTCCGTTGTGAAGTTTTGGATCGGCAGTGTCTCCTTTGCTTACTTTGGAGTCCGCAATAATGGACTCGACTCCGAATGTCCTGTTCCGGGAGAAATGCCAGGGGTACTTCTTGCGCTGTGGGCGCCGTCGCTGCGCCTTGGTAGCGGACCTAGCAGAGGGCTGGGATCGGTGCTCTCAAAGCGAGGTAGGTGTGGACGACGCTGCAGGGAAGAGCGAGTCGAGCGCGTAGCCAGACCTTCTCCAGACGCCCGCATAGGATTTGATCGGTTATCTGTGCGAAAGCGCTCGGAATCCGCCCGGAAGAGCTCGCCGTTTTGATTGTGGACAGTTTTGCGAACTGCACGGATACGCCTGGCTACGTCCACAAAGACATCCGTCTCGTCAATGATTTCCTCCCCGATGAGCTCCTCAATGATGTCTTCCAGGGTAACCACACCGATGTACTCCCGGGTACCAGTTGTGGCGTCAATGCGGTGCACCAATGCCATGTGACCCTGATCACCTTTCTGAAACTCATTCAGCATGTCGTAGAGACTAAAGTTCTCGTCCACGTCATGCATCATACCAATGCGCAGATCTTTGACGCGTGTTTCATCGGCAGGATTTAGTTTTATCAGATTCTTTACCAGAATGATGCCAATGATGTTGTTGCGCTCCTTGCGGTAAACTGGAATACGTGAATATCCCTTGGAAATGATGCTATCCATAACTGATTCGTCCAGCAATTCCTCAGTATTCAGCATAAATACCGCATCCATAGGTGTCAATACATCCCCCACTGTCTTATTTCGCATGTCCAGAGCGCTCTTGATCACAGTGGCCTCGTCCGCTGTCAGAGGGTCCTCATTTGCCTCGTTTCCGATAGAATGCAGGTGGACAAACTCTCGCAGCTCCGCCCTGCGGAAGAATGTACCGTGGTCCTCACCTAAAACGCAGTCCAGAGTCTTGGAGATTGGCCAGGCAATGGGCATCATGACCCACATCAATAGCTCCACCAACCATGCCAGGTTGGCACCAACAGCGAGCCCGAATCGAGTGCAAATGGCCTGAGGGATGATCTCACCGAACATCAAAATGAGTGTCACGGACAGGATGACTGCCACAACAGGGTGTACGATACGGTCCAAAAAGATGGGCAGGGCCTCCATGCATGCACTGTTGACCAGCAGGAGCGTTACCAGCAGAAGGTGGTGCTTTTCTACGACCGGAATGATACGACCGGCGTAGGCCCGGGCTTTTTCATCGCTACCGTTTTGGTATACCCTGAGAATGCTGATATCCAAGGACAGCAATCCCATGGTCAGACCACTCATGAGACCTGCAAATAGCACAAGAAACAGCGAGATCATGACGCAGAGCCAAAAGTCCAGACTACCCGGCGGATACCGTTCGTCGCGATGAATGTCGTACGTGCGGCCATCATCGCACTCCAGCGAACGAATGTGCTCTGCTTTATTTTCCGTCACAATGCACACCACTTTATCCTCACCAGGCTGGTGAGGATCCGGTTCGGGATGTTTCGTTGTGGTGCTTGTCTTTGACTTGCTCGAAGAACCCGTTTTTGAAGAACTGGAGCCTACTTGGTCACTTTCTGACCCGACTGGGCCAGTAGGCAAGGGTAAGATGTTGGTGTGCTCGCCCGCCGTCCGAAAAGGAGCAGCGATTGTGTTGACCACAATGCTCAGCAGTAGCACGTACTGCAATAATTTAGAACTTCGCATGATGTTTGCGTGCACGGTTTCCTCTTCCAGGTGATTCTGAGATGTGTCACTATCAATAGACTTCCTTGTGGGACGTCCTAGGTTCTACAAAACTGCTCCATTGCTACAGAGCATATGTCACAAGCAACGCTACCCCCTTACTGTTTCTTCACTTTTGTTCTCTCGATTCGCAAAAGTGCGTTTGTAACCCAATGCGTGGGTCATCAATGGATCAACACTTACCGTCTCATACTCCTCCTGTTCAATCATCTTCTGTGCAGAAATACCATCAAGCATACGGTAATTCATTACCAGCAGAAATTACACCGGAAGAGCTCAGTAGTGGCAAAATGCCGGGACTTCCACGCGCGAGTTTGATTGTCGCACCCTCGATGCACAGTCCCAAAGCAACCGAGTCTTATCGTGCTGGCAAGAAAGTCAGCAGAGACACACGCCATACACGAACCCCTGCCCCGGTGGCGGGCGGGGTGTGGGCAAAATTTCGGTGTTGTATTGAGTTTACCTACGTTACTCATTTTCTTTCTCTATCCCTCGGTATGTGTTCGGGTATTTGTTCGAACCGGACCTCGGGCAAGCAAGGAAGGCAGTTTGCGCATTGCACATCAGTTTTTCTGTTGCCGACCGAGTTCTCTCGGATGTGCCTTAACTGTGTTTCCTTGTGTGCCGGACCTACTGCAGTTCCGCAACCTTCGAACCGGGTCCCACCCACACCCCCCCCCCACCTTCTCCTCCCACTACGCTTTGTCCTTTGCCCCGTCCTCTCTCCTCTTTTCGCAATTTTTTTTTTACTCTAGAATCCGTGTCATGAAGCTCAAGTTGTTATCTATTTTATTCGGGGACTCTCCGGTGTGCCAAAAACAATAAACTTTGCAGTGAATCACCTCCTCCTCCTCCCCACTTATTTGTTATCTCGTGTTATTGCTTTTAGGGACAGGCGGATCTCCCACTCTCCCCCCCCCCTCCCTCCCCTCTCCGGGCGGGGTGCTCTTTCCTTTCCTTCCAAGAGCGCGGTCGGGGAAAATCCTTTGGCCTCCCCCCACCCCTCCCCTCTCCTTCTTTGTGTATGTGTGCTGACGGTTTTATGGCCCCTGTGTTGCTGCTTGCTCTTAGGCTTCTGCTTCATGTTGTTGTCATAACGAAAGAAGGGCGCGTCCCGCAGTTTGTTTGCTTGCGCTCTGTTTCCGCATAAACCTACCCCCTCCCCCGGCCCCTTTTCTTCGAGCCTGACGAGAACGACCGGTTTCGCCGATTACCGTCCGAGCGGTGCCGGGCCGACTGTGGGTGCTCTCGCTGCCTGACTCCTTCGCGTACTCGCAGTACTTGTCCCGCTCAGTCTCCGGTGTGGGAGAGTAGGTGGGTTTTTTCTGCGCAGGTGCGAGAGTGGCTTCTGCAGCCTCCACGTCGCTCGCGTGTTCGGGCGTTCGGGCGGTGAAGGCATTGCCTGTCCCGCTTGCTGACCAAGGAGGGTTGAAAGAGTGGTTGGTGGTTCTTTGCGGTGGGTGGATAGCCGGTCGGGTGCGAGTGTGGGACGACGGGGTGATAGGTTAATGGTGGTACCCCATGCATCCATTCGATCGCCCTCGGGCCCGACCGGGGAGGTGAGGTGAACAGTCCTATGTTTCGGGGACGGTTCACCGAAGAGTATTTCCTTTGGCTCCCGTTTCTGCCGAAGGTACAAATGTCCACGCATACGTTTGTTGGCACAATCTCATTGTTAGAGATAGAGAATGGACTGAAGTCATCATCCGGGAGATGATTTCTTCTGCGTGTGTGTATTTCTTGATTGTGGCCGAGGTCCTGATAAGCGCTTCATGGATTGCGGTGGTCGGACAGAAGGGGGCGGGGGTAAGAGGGGGGGAGGCGGTACTCCTCAATACCCACCATAACAGGTTTACCTCCGCAAAATCGATAGGTTTCTTTTGAAATTTGGATAAATTTTCTTCACTCGGTTATATATCCCCTTCGTAGAAAGCAATGCAAACGCGGGGTGTCGCTGTTGGTGGCCACGGGCTGGGCGTATCCTTTCCTCCACTGTGCTTTCTACGGCGAACGGCCATAGTTCGTTCATGTGGGTGCCTTGTTGTGTAGGGACACCTTATCAAGAACTTCAATAACTGGTACCACCCTCTGTCTGAGAATATTGTATCAAATCTACTCATTTTGATTTAGCTCTGCCGTCGCTTGGGAGAGCGGGAA
>PDIP01000170.1:27469-38709 GCA_002811645.1 Corallochytrium limacisporum
CCCCCTTCACTCTCTCTCTTGGCCCTTTGGCCCCCCCCCCCCTCCCCTTTCTTTGCCCTTTGCCTCGCCTCGGGTCTCTCGGCACCGGTGCCAAGAGAGAGAGAGAGAGAGACAGAGAAAAATCGACAAAGGACCCAATCCGCGATCACCGCGCCTTTTTACCGGCTGCTGACGCACTCATAGGTCTTGGTTCCTCTATCATACGTTTATTATATACAGTATGTACTGCATTTCCATGTGACTTTTGGGCTTTATGTTTTTGAATTTGCCAGGTGTTCGCAACCTACAGTTCCCCCCGCTACTCTCTCTCTCTGGCCCCCGGGGCCCGGGGGAGTCGCTGATGTGGCACACTCGTGAAGCACAGCGGGCGCCTACCGTTTGGCCACGTCATCTTACACTACCTCTATTTTACACATTCAAATGTGTATAACGGAATATTTTATAGTAAGTATATGAGGAAATGGTTGTTATTTGTATCACTATACAGTAGTTTTTGATTCTCGGCTTCCCAGTCGTCAGGAACCAGTACGGAACGGGTCCAGGCAAACCCCCCCCCCGGGGTTATTGGCATGGAAAAGGCCCCTCCCCCGGGGGGAGGGGAGAGAAAAATGTATACTGAGTGTACTACGCAAAAGAAGAAAGGACGGTGTGCGTGTGTGTGTGTGTGTATTATTCGCGAATTTTTTTCTTTGGTGCTAACTTCCCTGGCCCAAAACAAAAAAGCACCGGAGGGGTGGGGGGTGGGGGTTGGGAGTGGGTTCTCCCCCTTTCTTCGACCGCGAAAAACACACGCACTCTCTCTCTCTGTCTCGCCCGGGCCGGGCCGGTCAAACCAACCCCCGCGGGGCGGCACGGCGCGCCGTTTGCTTACGCTTCGGTACAAAGAATTCGCTGCTTCGCGGGGTTGAACTCTGAACAATGACGTGACCCTCCCTTCCGCCCGCACTTCGAAGCCCCGGAAAAAAAAGGGGGGGAAGGGAGGAGGTGCAGAGAGCGAAGTTTCGCTCAAGACCCCTCCCCCGTCTCTCCTTTTCCCTTTTCTTTTTTTTTTTCTTTTCCTTTTTCTTTTCCGCTTTCTTAACAGCTGCCGGAATTTGGGTTGGTTTTTCCCTTGTTCGTGGCGGACGTAGAATTACTATTCAGTCTCCCAGCACGCAAGACAAGAAGTTGAACCGGCGGTGGGCGTCCCGGGAAGAACCAGCGAGCACGGCCATGAGCAAGTTCGGACGCCGATTCGCATAGGCCCGGAGACTACGGAAAGTATGTCCTCAATAATAATCATATGGACATTCTGGGTGTAACAAGGACAATTCACTAGAAGAATGTTGCATGAGAGGCACGAAACTAGCCAAGAGCGGGCGCGGAGTTTTTGAAGACGCTGACAATGTCTTGGTGGCCACCAGCGGCGGGTCTCTGTGATTCACAGTGAGTCGGCTGTAAATTGTAATCGAACTTCCATAATATTGTTTCACTGCAATAAGCAGAATCAAATGTTCACAAATTCCAATCAATCTTCCCAAGGCAGCCGGTACCCCTCCGGCTGTAGTAGCAAAATAAACACTGGTGCCAAATTTGGCAAGATCATTGGAAATAATCCATGTAAAATCTGTCACATCTATTCTAATCTAATCTTCCCCTCTTTCTAGGGGTGCCCAGACATGCCAACGTCCCATCATCAACAGAACAGGATGTTACCATTCTCACCACTGACCATCCAGAGAGGTTGGGTGGACTTGACCTTGGCAACCACCTCGGCACTCAGACCCGCCACAGTGTCGGCCTTGAGTGTGCGGAGCGAGAGGATCGGTGGACCATTCGGTAGGATGTTTTGTGCTTCCCGCACTGTGCTCATGGGAGTTGTGGGATCCCAATCCAAGTCACCAAGCAGTTTGCGTCCGTTCAAGTCGCCCTTGAGTATAACCAGTAACGATCGTTCTTTGAATAAATCTGCCACATCCGGAGCGACAATGTGCAGATCCTGGAAAGGGTACGGCGAAGTGAAGAACGGATGTACTGCAATCTCCAGCGAACCGTCCTTCAGGAATGTCTGTAGTTCCTGCCCAATCTTGATGGTGTCTGGATGGCTTTGTGCATCCATGCTTGCCATTCGATCAATGAAATTGACTATATCGTACTCAGTGGCATCGCTGACAAAGTACGGGAATACCTTGGCCCAGAGCACGACCCGCTTGCACTTACGCTCCGAGATGAGCCAGTGTGTTAGCAGCAGATCCGCAGCCAATTCAATCCCAACATTATCTAGGCTTATTTCCACGACTTTTTCCGCACTGCCCGCCATCTGCAGCACCTTGTGCGCCTCGGCAAGGTCATCTTGTAGTAGATGCTCCTCGTTCTTGTTCAGAAACTTGTGCAGATCCATTCCGTCCCCACTGCTGTACAAATCTGGCAGCAGGCTAAGGTCCAAGCCGTTGCCCCATAGACAAAGGTGAGCTCGAGCCTTGAAGCCGTCCATTTCCGTTTCGTCCTTGAGTCCTGCAATGAGTACTTCAAGGTGTTCTAGTGCACTGTCCTTGGCCTGGTTCTTCGACAGTGCAAACACGTCCGGACCGGTACCAACGGGCCAATCGGACATGGCTTGCTGCACGCGAAGATAGAGCACGCACTCAGCCAAGAGCCAAGGTGCGTCTAACCAGCCCTGAATCGAGCCGTCCTCGTTAGATCCGTACTTGGTGATGGCTTCGTTGGATATTACCCTTAGTTTGTCCATGCAAGCAACAGTGCCTTTGTGTTTATCCAAATTGCCAGATTCGGGATGGAATTTTTCTATTGGTAGGATGGCTTTGTTAGTCTGAAGTTGGTACTTAAGTTCTGAGAGTCGGCCCGTGGCTGCCTTGGCCCGGTCCTTTTCCTGCTGGTCTGTCTGCTGGTGCGCCCACCGAGTCATGCCATCCAGTGCCTTGGTGAGGATGACAGGTACCCTGTCCCTCAGGGTTTCATAAGCGAAACAATCCTTGTTCGAGCCCCGCAGGGGAGGTGGTAGCGTGGACATACTGTGGTCAAAACGTATCTTAGTCAATTTGGTTCAGGGTCGCAAGATTGGTATACACGTGTTCCAATGTGATCCAAACATCCACGATATACCCAACCCGAGGAGCACACTGTTGTTTCCTATGACGTGTTTGCTACTTTCTCAAATGTCAATTCAAACACTTGCCCCAGATTCTCTTACAGACAGCCTGTAGTGGCTTATGATGTAAGCGAACTTGGTGTCACAGACCCCAATGCGCAAGGAAAACATTCAAGCTATCGACCATTGACGCCCCCAATAGTTGTAAAGCTATCAGGGCACACAGTATTTCATCTTGATTCCGATATGTGATAATCAAATATCTGCGTATTTATACCTATGATAACTGATATATTTCAATCATTTCCCTTTTCTTGTTTGCATTTCATTTTGGTTAATATATTTTCATAGAATCTGGATTTTGATTATCACATGGAACTTCCCCAAGTCCCCCCGGCGGGAGGGCTTCGTCGAATTAGGGGCCTAATTTCTCCAACTGACACTCACCGCCTCTCGGTTCTGCGCAGTTTTGTCCCGTGTTTTTTGCCCAGTCGGGGGCTTCTTCGGGAGAGAGGGCGGGGGGAGAGGGGGCCCGGTTGAGCACTTAGGCCTTTCGGCCTTTGGTGGCGCCACCTCCAGGGTCAGCATCAGTTGCCGGGCTTTGCTTTGAAGCTTCACATGGGAGACCACTGTGACTGTAGTTACCATGCTCGCCTAAGATGCGTGTATACAACATTAACAGCCCAAGGGAGAAGGAAAATTCTTTTTTTTACAACTATCTGTGCGCCATGGCGTGTCTGCGTTAATCTCCACGCACGGACCCACATCCGACGGGAAGGGTTTGTCGTGGTACCCTTTTCCATCACTGGCTGATGTACCTGTAAATTCAATATTAAATTATCGCCGGAACGAGGGGGAGCGGCAGTTTTCTGCAAAGCACCTCTGGGCTTTCCACTGGCTTGCTTTTCCACGCCTCGCATTAATCGTCTTGCATGCTAGTTTTGTGCCCACGAACAACAACCATACACCCAGTAGCAGGGGGAATGAAATTGAAATCTCAACGGTAAGAACACATCACTGCGAGAGTATTTGTCCAAGGTCGCATTTGCGAGGACATCATCATCATAAGCGGATGGTCACCGGATTGAAGAGAACGATCATGGCAGACTATCATACGACGGGTAATGGTGCTCACTTGTTCCTCTCAAATAAAGAATCTACAGATTTCGGTTGGTCGGTTCAATCCACACGCAAAAGAAGTATCGGCTTTGAGGAACTCTATGGTGCTAGTCCAAAGGAGACACGAGGCGGTTTTACGACAGTGACCATATCCACACTATTCACGGCACGTTGTGTGGGTGTAAACCATTACTACTGGCTCCAATTTAACCCTGCGAGGGCGGTGTTGGCGGGAACGGGTTCTGATGCTATTTTTGGTTTGCGCAGAAGAAAACAGCTCCGGTGTGCCTAAGGAGGCATTTGGTTGGCAGCTGACAATTGCTTCGTCGCTGTGGCTGTGTGTCTTTATAGTGTTTTCAGTTTCCGTTTACGTTGCTCTGCATAATCACGAGTGTCCTAAGAAGGCAAGTGCGTAAGAGGGTGCGTGACTTCAAATTGTTGACATACTACTCAGCAGAAGCATTGTGCACCTCCCTGTCCTCCTTCAAAACAAACACCACTGGTCCCACTATGGCTTCAAAACAAGATGAGAAATGCGACGGACAACGGCATGATGAAAGATGAAGAGGAATCAGTTTGCGTGTGCAGTTTGTTGACATTCCCCCGGCTGTATGCATGACCCCTGGTGTTTAAGTAAAAGGTTGCACGGAGAACCTGTACACAGTCTGGGTCACATGGAATGCGCAAAGCGGGGATGCAGCGGTGGTATCCGTTTTCCTCCTTGTTGTGTAGTCACACACACTTGGTAAGTCCGGACCACGATCCGTTTGAAAGGGTTTGGTGAGCAGAACCCACTCTTGCGCACAGTTTCGATTTTTTTCTTCGCTCCTTATTTCTCGGGATCTGATCCCACTTTCCCTCACTCATTCTCTACCGTGCCGTTGGAACGGGAAGACTGGTTGGTTGTCTGCAAGCACAAAGCACACGGAAAAGGAAAGGAAGAGAGAGAGAGAGAGGGGGGGGGGAGGGGGGTTTTATGGTGGTTGGTGCAGCCGTAAGGATTCGAAGCTGTTGCTGCGGAGAAAGCCAACAACTCTCGTTCACGGGCACTCCCGTCCGGGACCCCTTAGTCTTTGAACCGGACAGCCGCGTTTTGCGAGTGAAATCTTTCGAAGTGTCAGTCACGGGGCCTTTGTGGTTTCGTAGTATATCCCGAACAAATGTTTACCCCAAGCGCCAAGCGCGCCGTCTAAGCAAAGCAAATGAAATCTACATCTCGGACAACCACCAGCTCCTGTTATCGATCAACTGCACTCTTGCTCCCCTGCGACCATGTTCTTGTTGCTCGGCCCACTTCCGCTGGGAGCGAGACGGTGGGATGTCCCGCTGAGTTTTTTTTTTTTTCTGTTTCTTTTATTTGCACACGAGAAAGACCCGTTGCCGGACGCGCCCCGCTCTGCAGTGCGATTTGAGTGCGAAAAATTGACAAAGGCCGAGGCAGATGGGGGGAGGGGGGGGCAAGGGAGCAAAAGGGAAAGAGCGGGTGAGGGTGGGGAGGGGGGGAGGAGAGGAGAGAGAGAGATCAGACAAAAGTCCCTGCTTTAGAAGCACATGAAATACGATCGCAACCGGTGGAGCCAAGCAATGGAAAGGAAAGGAAATGCAAAATCTTTTGACTGTCCAGTGGTGTGTAGACGTGTGCACTAGTGGATGGGTCAGACGTTGCAGATCAGACAAAGCTATGTAAGTGATCGAAGAGTTCCACCAGAAAACGAGTGAGTTCTATGCTATAGTGGTTCGCTTGTTTGTAGCAAACGACTGTAATCCTTACTCACTGAACCATGCCACACCTGGGTTCGTACCTCCTCACGGCTGCGGCTGGTGTGGTCGCCTACCTGGCGTACAAATCTTATACCAACCCCTACTTCTTTACTGGTCTCAGCTTTGTTGGTAAGCTGGTCGGCGCCAGCGCCAAGTTGAACAAGCTCCTGCTTTCCAAGAATGAAGACGACTGGGTCGCCGACAAGTTTGAGGCCATGGCCGATGCCAAGCCCAGCAAGGTCGCAATTCTCTTTGATGACGAAAAGCTTACTCTCCGTGATATCGACAACCGTGCCAACCAGTGGGCCAACTGGGCCATTTCCAAGGGACTCAAGAAGGGTGATGTCGTAGCCCTGAACATGGAAAACTGCCCGGACTACTTCTGCTTCTATATGGGTATGGCTAAGATTGGTGTTATTAGCGCTCTGATCAACTGTAATTTGATTGGTGAATCCCTCAAGCACTGTATTGACATTGCCGGGGCCAAGTTCTGCGTGGCTGCCCCTGTCCAGGCCGCGGCCTGTGTCGAGGCTGGTGCCGACACCAAGGTTGTGTGTATCACCAAGGGCCATCCCGCCAACCATGTGCCTAAGTCCGTGCCCATGATCGACGCTGAGATCGACAAGACTTCCAAGGCTCGTCCGGACAAGAAATTGCGCGCTGGTTGCAATCTCCGCTCGGCCATGTGCTACATCTACACTTCCGGCACAACGGGTTTCCCCAAGGCTTCCTTGATTCGCGGTGTCCGCTACCTGGCCGGTGCCTTCACCTTCCACCAGATGTTTGGCACCTCCGACAAGGACGTCGTCTACGTCTGCATGCCTCTCTACCACTCTGCCGGTAACATCATTGGCGTCGGTTCCATGATCACCCACGGCACCACCATTGCCATCTCCCGCAAGTTCTCTGCCCGCCGCTACTGGGATGACTGCCGTAAGTACAATGCTACCATCATCCAGTACATCGGCGAACTGGCCCGCTATCTTTTGGCACAGCCCCCTCAGGCTAATGACAAGGATAACAAGGTCCGCCTGGCTATCGGAAATGGTATGCGCCCTGACGTCTGGGAAGAATTCCAGAGTCGCTTTGGTATTGACAAGATCGGAGAGTTCTACGCTGCCACTGAGGGTGCCATGGCAATCTTCAACGAGCCGGGCAAGACTGGTGCCGTCGGCTTCGTACCTGGCCTGATCAAACCCCTCTACCCAGTACGCATTTGCAAGTTCAACGTTGAAGAGGAGGAGCTGATCCGCGACCCGAAGACCGGACTGTGCATCGAATGCGGTGACAACGAGGTTGGTCAGCTCATGTGCCAGATTTCCACCTATCCCGTTAACAACTACGATGGTTACGTCAACAACAAGAAGGCTTCCGACAAGAAGGTTGCCTCCGATGTCTTCAAGAAGGGCGACAAGTGGTTTGCAACCGGTGATCTGTTGGTCCGGGACCAGTACGGCTTTGTGTACTTTAGCGATCGTATCGGAGACACGTTCCGTTGGAAGGGTGAAAACGTGAGCACGAACGAGGTGGCCGAGATCACCAACAAGTGGCCCCAGCTGCAAGAGACGAACGTTTTTGGTGTGGAGGTCCCCGGTGCCGACGGTCGTGCGGGTATGGCTTCGGTTGTGCTGAGCGACGGAGAGACTGATTTGGATGTGCAGGGACTCTACGCCCATGTAGCGAAGAACATGCCGCCCTACCAGCGCCCGCAGTTCATTCGTCTCATGCCACAAATGGAGATCACGGGTACCTTCAAGCACCGCAAGGTTGATCTTCAGAAGCAGGGCTTCAATCCCGAGCTGTGCGAGGGTAACAAGCTCTGGTACGCTGACCACCGCAAGGGTGCCTACATCCCAATCACCAAGGAGGTCTTCAACAAGATCAAGAACCACGAGATCCGCGTTTAAAGAAACGATCAAACCTAGAGATAGCTACTTACAAGCACTAAATACATCTTCAAAATGGGTTTTGAAACACATGTTTTGAGTGTGTCGATTCCTTGTTTTACATGACGTTGATTACTGTGATGACATTTTCCCTTGCATATGGCACATTCACCCGCATCAGCACGATTCGACCATGCCGGCCACCAGGGCCAAGGGCTCAGTATCAAGGCGGTTGACGAATTCTTTCCAGTAGCCTGCGCGCAGGGTGTCCGTTTCCTGTAGAGCATTAGCCCACTCTCGAACTCTGATGACACCTTCTCGCTCCTCGACGTCCGCGTGGGCCAGGTTGCAGCGTCTAATCCAGGCAACCAGCAATCCCTGAGTGCGGATGAGGCCCAGGTGGCACCATTTGGCTACAGCGGCCGCCTCTGCCTCCATGTTCAGAAGCTCCTGAATATGTGTGATCTCCTCCCTGAGCAATTTTTCGATGTCATGTCCATTTGTTGTCGCATCACTACCCAACACGGTGGTCTGCAGTAGCCATTGATGGTACAACCACGCGCTTGAATCATCAGGCTCGGTGTAGAACGCATTGCGGACGAGCTCTAGTTCGTCCTTGAGCGCTTGCAGCGGAAGACTATCGCTGGCTTGCTTTGCAGTCTTGGCCCCTTCCTTGAGCACTGCAGGAAGCAGATGACTCCGGTAGTGCCATGCCGAATAATTGGAAAAGTTCGCTGCCAGCAGCGTGCCCGTGACGCCGAGCTCGGAAACATCAGTACCACGGGGATCGTCACGCTCCTTCATCTGTCGCGCGACCCAGCGGCGGTGGTCCCAGCAATGGAAGTTTCGACCATCCATTTTGAGGAAGTCATCGCAAAGGCCCATTTCAGTGTTTAACAGCTCTTTCACTGTGGACGTTCCCACCTCTCCAAGATGCCCGTCGGTGTCTTTGTTGTCCGCATCGATTACTTTGATCTTCTGTTCTATCGACCAGCGACGGTGAAACCAGGAGCAGTAGCTCTTCGGATTGTGGCGGATGCCGTTCAACGCTACTTCTAGTTCGTCGTCGAGAACGCCATGACTCGTCTTCACTTTGCGCAGCACAACCTCCCGACGAATGTTCCAGGCTGTTGCAAAGTCTGGATTGACTTGCAGTAGAGTCTGTGTGACTGTCAAAGCCCGAGTCAAATCCGCTTCCTCCAAGCCATCACCTGCGGACTCCTTCAGAGTCCTACGAATGTCGACGGTGGCTTTGCACAAAGCCTCAATCTGCTGGGCACGTGCCAACGACTTCTCCTTGCGTTGCTTCAGTACCTCTGGATCGGTGGGCGCGGGCACTTTCTTGCGACCGTGCATTATGTCTCTGGTTGTTTCTGATATGCCAGAAACTCCGGTTTCCAACGCCGCAATCTGTAGATCGAACGACTTGGGCACAAACAGATGAAAGTATTGCTTCCTTCACAGCAGTTCAGTTAGCCTAAGTTTCCTTCTTATCAGTAAATATATACCTGATCTCTCGCCTACAGAGTCCAGGATATGTCTGGAGTCAAATACCGTCACCAAACAGGGAGATTCAGCATGCGCCCGTGCTCCAGTTTCGTGGCGTGTATCACCACCAACAGCGCCACCGGCGCAGCCTGAGTGATTCCGGGAGGTGTCCCCCCTCCCTACCCACTTGTGTGTGTTGGCATATCAGGGACCCATTTTTAACCCCCATAGGGGACTACCAACCGCAAGTTTCGTTGGGAGTCCATTTTGTTTCCACAGCGAAAAGTTCGTTTTCGGGTGGGGTACCACCCGTATCACCCGTACAAATTTCCTGCCTTTCTTGAGCAAGCGAGGAAGTCAGGATGCTACGATACCCCAGAGATGTGATTTGAGATGGACCACTTCTGCAGGCCGAGTAGGCAAGTTTCAACAGGATGGTCGTCAAGTACAATAATGACGATACTTGTATTAGTACTAGGTTATTGCATGCGGAAATCGGAAAACGAATGCGAAATCAATGGCTGATGACGTAGTGGTTGTAGAGTGCACCACAGAGGTACGTGATAATCATTGCGGCGGTACCACCAACCAGGACACGCATTGTGCCACTGACCTTGCAGCTGCCGCCGGTATGAGCGCCGACGTATCCACTAAGAGCCAGCAGGAACATGGTCGTGAGGAAGACAGCCAGGGGTCGATAGGTGCTATTCTGCACAAAGGCTCCGACAAGCAAAGGACCGATGCCTCCGACAAGGAAACTCAACATGGAAGTCACCGCAGCCTGCACCGGACTTGGGACATCATTAATGTCGATACCGAGCTCTTCCCGAGCATGGGCACCTACAGCATCGTACTCGGTCATTTCCTCAGCAGCCTTGCGCGCTGTCTGGTAGGACAGGCCCCGGCCCTGCAGAATCTGCGTCAGCTCTTCCAATTCATGCTCTCGCGCTTCCGGTCCGGCTTCCTGCATAGCACGCTCTTTACTGATTTCGGCAAATTGTTGGTCTTTCTGTCCGGCCACACTGACATACTCTCCAGTGCCCATTGAAAACATACCGGCAATTAGGGAGGCTAGACCAGCGGCAGCGACAATGTGCATGCGGCGGTCGTAGTCGTCTTCTTCACCAACATCGCCGCCATGGTCAACACCGAGCATCAGTGAAGCAACAGACACGAGACCGTCATTGCAACCGAGGAGGAACGCACGCAGATTGTTACCCGCTGCGGTGCTCAAATGCTCGTGTTCGTCGATCTCAGGGGCCAGGGGTCGGTCACTCGCGCTGCTGCTGCGGTCGCCGTTTTCCAGCAAGCGCTCGCGCTCGCCGTTTTCTTCTACCTTCTGTGAGCTGAATGGGAATACCATGGTGGTGTGTTAGATTACTATGTACATTAATCTATCCCCTGTTAAACAGAATAGTCTATGAATACTGGAAGTGCGAAGGACACTAACCGATCACGACCCAAAACGAGTCAAATACCAGCTGCCGCGAACAATGGGCATATTGACATAAGAGCACTAATTAATAACAACCACATGGCATTATTCCACCACACGCAAATTTATCTCAAAGCTTTGTATCTGGTGCATAGCCATTCGAGCACAATGTCAGGAAGTGAAGGACAGGACGAGTAGCCAATATCACCACCGTTTGCTAAAAGCCACAAAGTCTTCGTGTGTGTGGGTGTGGGTGTGTGTGTGGTGCTCCAGGTGGGCCGGGTGACCCGCCCTCCCTCCCCCTTTTTGTCACCCGGGCGCGGATCCCGAACCTGCCCTGTCCGGTTCCCCCCTCCCCCGATGACGCATTGACTTCCTTTCTTGCTCGGAAATCTTCAGTACTATCCTCTGAGTTGAATGTATACTCCGTATCCAACCAAAATTTTCGTTCGAAAATATATAC
>PDIP01000170.1:40576-57819 GCA_002811645.1 Corallochytrium limacisporum
CTCCCTCCCTCCTTATTCCGGTTGATTAAATGTGATTTGGAGCAATATTTCGACGCAGAGGATAGTACATTATCCATACAAGCCACCTCACCCAACCATCCCTTCCCGCGATTCCGGGGTCTCCGTGCTGACGATCCGCGAGGGGTGCCAGCAAAAAAAAAAATTCTCCTACTTTTTTAAAATTGACTTTGTCGGCTTTTGGCTACACGCCGAAGAGGGCCGGACAACCCACCTCGCCAAAACCTCGCGGTGGCGCCTACAAAGGACCGAACCCCCCCCCCCCCGGCGGGAGGCCTAGGGGACCTGAAACTGCGATGGTTTCATCAAAGTAAAAGGAAAAAAAAAAAAAAAGAGGGACAGAAAAAGTAAGAGAGAACTGTGCATCAGTAAACCATAAAGAAAGGGGGAAAGAATAAAATATAGGGGAAGGGACCCAATGTTTTAAAAAGAAGAAAATGGTTCGACAGCGAGCGGACGGACATTCATCACCGCCGGTACGGGTTTTCTCACAGAGTGCATGGATGTAAATTATAAAATGTCAGTATATATATAAAGGGTAACTAATCATAGATAAATATAAGATATGGTGGTGCTATATTTAAATTTAAAATAGTCAGTATATAAATATATCGCTCCTGACGCCACGGAGTGGCACGGGCAGAGAGGTGGCTATGGGGCGACCCCTAAGGAACGAAGGGAAGGGCAGGAACCCAGGCGGCGGTCCCGTGCACATTCGCCGTCTGAGCTAAGTGAGTGCTAAGAGTCTTGAGCATCATGGGTCAAGTCGGATGTGTTGCACTACTGCGGCACAAATAAAATACAAACCGTGTCACAGGATGCTGCATATTTGCATGCCAGCCGATGATGGCGGTGGTGGCGGTGACGAACTTTGGCGTGAAGCCGGGGGAACGAAGTAGATGCTAATATGAAGTCTACGATCTTTCCTTGTTTTGCTGAGATAATCGTCACACCCGCGCACGCAAACACTCGAACAGGGTTTAATACAATGAGGGCGATGATGACAAGTGACTCCTTCGCGTATGTGTTCCAAAGTTCCAACGCCAGCCAAAGGAGTCCCACTCCTTTTAAACCAGTGTGCGCTGTCAAGGCTGACAGGTGGCTGGCCTTTGGAAATAAAGAATGAGCCCTAACTGCTATCATCGGCGCCACAGGGGCCTGAAGATCGCCCGCGAACCGGGGCTATTTCGGATCGGCTGCGGTCTGCTTCACAGGACAGCATTGAGCCTAGCTCTGTGGGATGTTCGTTCATTGTTCGCTTCTAAAGAAAGCGGCCCTTGCCATGTAGACATTATTTCTCATGAATGAAGAGGCAAAGAAAGACATGTCAAGACAAGTGCAGCAGAACGAGGGCCAAGGTGAAACGTTCCGTTTGTCCGATCCGAGCCAGATCAAACGGTTGCTGTCGCTTGGAACGGGGCAGGAAGGAGAACCGCGAATTATGGGGAAACCTCCACCATATCCTCTGGTTCTACAGGTGCTGATCCTTGCAGATGACAAATCTCTCGGTCGTCTAGGGGGACCTCGTGGGGATAAACTGCCAAATGATCTTATGCAATTGATCATGGAGATAGTCAGCACTAACATTGTGATAAACACAAACAGTGACATCAATATCGACGTCAAACGCAAAGCGTACCAAAAGTCGTATCATAAACCATCATCAGACGATGCTAACTGGGAGTGTGTGTGGTATTTCCGGCCGGTCGGATACTCTGCCTCATTGCTAGAGCCGCGGATCAGTGCGATTAAGGATGAAGATGGGGATCGACCTATTCTGATGGAGCCGAGGAAGCTCGTGGAAATGGCATTAGTTGTGGAATTTAATGGAATAGATTTAGAGCCTTCATGATAGGCATCAGGACACTTACCTACAGAACTAAATTGTGATTGGAATCTAGTGCAAGGACCCATTTTGCTCCTCCTCTGTGGATCAAAGATCCAGGTACGACGCCAAGTCACGAATCTGACTCACAGTCATGCCAGGAATGCTGGAATCACCTCCTGCTCTGACAATCCATTGCAGCAGGGGAATTAGAACGATGAAATCGCCGTACGCAACGCGAGCATGCCGAACGATGTTGGGGTCCTGCTTGAAACACAGATACAGCAGACTCACTCCCCTCCGTAGCGCATCGAGCAAGAGTTTTTCGTTGCTGCGGAACTGACACTCAAAATCTTTGCAACGGCGCTGCAACTCCCAGGCGTTCTTGACGCTGCGCGCCAGGTGGCAGAGAAAGACAGTCAGGCGGTGAATCAGATTTTGGCCGCAGCTGCATTCCAGTGGATGGTAGAGTACACGAGACCAGGCACCGCCCCTAGAGCCCGGTGGGATAGACACTTCCGCGGTGGGTCTGCGGTGTTGGCTGTGTGGGTGTCGGAAAGGCGACGGTTGAAGTGACTCGTTGTTAGCAACACCATTGCCACCGGTGGCTACATCGTTTGCCTCGAAGATCACTGCCAAAGACTTAGCTGTGGCCCCTAGGGCGTCCACCAGGGCATTCAGCGCTTCTGCTGCAAGTTTGAGCTCGAGGTCTGTAAAGTTCTCCTGCATGGGCAGTAGACGGATGACGTCGAGCAAACGGCACAGTGGAATCGGTTCCCGCAGGGCATGTACGTACTGCATGTGTGGCCACATGACATACGATTGGTAATATCGCATCTGCGGAGTTGCATCATGCGGTTGATCCCACTCAGAGCTGGGGCTTGCGCAGGAGTATTCAATGTCTCCAAGAATCTTGTGGTCGGTAGTGATGTGGTTATAGTTCCATTCATGTAGGTAGTGCATCTCATGGCGGAGCATTCCCATCACAGCTTTGCCCATAGCATATATCTGCTCTTCACCTGCGGATGTGTCGTCCAATAGACCCGCACCGTTACTCTGTTGCCCACTCTCGGCCCTCTCGAAAATTTTTGCGTACACTTGGGTCCCACTGAGCAGTAGTGATCCCAGCAGATTGTACGCCGGGTGGTTCAGCAAAAAGTCCAAAAGCTTGCGCTTACGATCCACAGGGTCATACCTCTGCGCGTACACACCAAGCAATGTAAACAATTTGCCTACAAAACTCAAACCCTCTACCGCCCAGCGAACATAGGCCGGGTGCTGCTGATGTGCAGTGGTCACAAGGTAGGTCTTGCTGCCTGGCACAGCGGTGGAAGGTTGCGGACCAGCCACAACGTTGCTACCCGTCATCTGGCCAAGTGTCTGGCAGTAGCTAAGATAGATTGCAATCACGTCTCTGCGCCTACCAATAGGTACAAACTGATCATCTGGGGCCCTCTGTTTCGGCGCACTGGGCAGGCTCCCTATGGGTTGTTCAGTCTGCATGTCACCACCTTCGACTGCGGCAACTCGGTGCAGTACGTCCATCCAGAACCAGGAGTGACTGCACGGATGGTTCCCGTGAGGTGCACGCTCGTCTTCTTGTTGGTCCAGAGTAATCATTAGACTGGGATCAGCCTCAAACGCATGTGTCAGCCAGTCTAATGCCGTGGAACCCATCTGCAGGTAGTGGATTGCTGTTGTCGCATCCGTCTTCCTTTCGTTGGCCCTGATACCGTAGATTGACTTCGGTTCTTCAAACCTTGGGTCCTTGTCGTGCACTTCCCACCCAGGATCATTTACTCGCGCATTGTGATCCCACAACCAGGTCACGGCTTCCATGCCAGTGATCACGCACCATCTAGCTTGAGCGAGCTGGGCGTACGGTTTGGTATCTGGGATGCCAGTGGGATTTGCACTCTTGCTCAACAGTGACAGAAAACTTTGGCGCTTTTGTTCCGCTTCTGCAGTGTGTAAGTGGGAGTGGATAGTCTGTGATTTAGGAAAAGAGATACTGACAGCAGTCCTGTTGTCCTCTACTCCAATCTTTGAGGATTTCGTCCGGTCTCCTCCAGGGTTATCATCTAGACGGAACGGGTTGACATCCTTTGAAGTCAGATCCACTCGGACCATTGCAGTGACTGCGCCCCCAACTGCCGATGTGCCACCTACCAGTGTTTCCCGTCGATGCGTTGAGAACGTTCCCAGTGGCGACCTGGTGGAGATCGGGGTGCTGCTGGTACCACCGTCCTCCACTGGAGCCGGTCGCTTCAAACCGCCGGCCGCAATGGGTGTTCTCATTGCAGACAGTCGCTGAGGTGGACTCTGCAGTACCCGGTGCTGCGAGGATGAACCACCAACTGCCGATCCACTGCTGCGGTCTTTCTCTCTGAGCTTCTTGAGCGCCCGTTGTACCTCCCGGTGTTCTGCTTCTTGGAAGGATATTCGAGCCTTAAGGCCATCGTTCTCACTCTGTAGCTTCTTAAGCGTCTGCATAAAAGTCACTTCCTGCGATTTCTGTTTTTCTTCCTTGGTGCTGTTCTCTTCCGCTTTTTGTTTTCCCATGCGTGCAATCTGTTGCTTAAGATCTCTCAGTTGGGCCCTGAGGATCTTGACTTCACCATCACGTATATCGGCAGAGGATGCAGTCGAGCCAGAGTTGGTCACTTCAGAGTACTGATTGATCAAATGTGGCTTTAATGTTTGTTGAGATAACTTGCGCTGCTGGGCGAATTGCTCGGCTGCCTCATCCGCCTTGGCGGACATAGCCCAGAATTCCTCGTCATCGTCGTCATCAAAGTCCATCATTCGTGCTGCAAAACTCGATTGTTTCTGTTGCTCTTTACCAACTGCACGGGAGGCGGCACCCATGCCACCACCCGAATGAATGTCTGTCACCTTGGATATCTTGGGCCCTGTCACAGCCTCGAACGGATCGAACAGTCAGGTACTGATTTACGCACAGGGGTTACCTTAAACACCCGGTGTCCTTTACCACAACGACTACACCCATCCACGGTCCAGAACATAATCGCACATACTGCATTAATCTCATATGCATGCAAGCAGTGCAACTTCGGCACAATAATGATGGACTGACTACCGTCAAGTACCTTATCAATACATGAGGAAGCAGCTTCTCCATCCTGAGCTGAGACTTGCTCCCTTGAAAACGGCGCGCCAAGGGAGAAGGCGCAGGAGTGGGGAAGGGAAAGTGGGGGCACTGGCTGTGAATGGGGAACGGGGGGAGGTAGCAGTGGTATTGGGACTGACCAGTCAGGGAATTCCAAAATGGCAAATGTATGGGAGTCTATTTTCTTTAATAGTGTTTCCTTCGGCGATGGAGTAAAACGGCGTTGTCCTGTCCGCGCACGACCTGTGGCAGGTCTCGCCGATTCCACGATCGACCTGCAGGCTAAGCACCCCTAAACCAAAATTTTGAATTTACTCATGCTGCAGATGTGGGCAAAGCCTCCTCTAACTTGCATACAATACTGGACAGACTCTTGGCAGCCTCGGCGTCGCTGAAGGCGACAGCATATGGTTTGCCCGCATCTAACGCAGCAGTTAGCTGCGGCTCGAGTGGAATGTGGCCAAGGTACGGAACAGAGAACTGTTCAGCAACAGCCTTGCCACCACCCTGCGCAAACATTGCTGTGCATTCGGAGCAGTGGGGGCATACAAATCCGGACATGTTCTCGACTACTCCAAGGACATTGACCTTGGCCCGTTTGCAGAAGTTCAGTTCCTTGCGGACGTCCGCTAGAGCCACGTTCTGCGGTGTGGTAATTACCACTGCACCTGAAGGCTTAACTTTCCGCAGATTTTCAACCACGCTGATGTGTTCATCTGAAGTTCCCGGGGGTGTATCAATAATCAGATAGTCCAAGTCACCCCAATACACCTCTGTCAGGAACTGCTTCACCATGGCTGTCTTCTTTGGCCCACGCCAGACAATGGCTTCATCTCCGCCTCCAGTCAGGAAACCAATACTCATGACTCGTAGGTGGCTGTCCGTGTCCTTGGCAAAGATGGGTACCCAGCCGTCCGAGGACTGGTGGACAGTTTCTGTATCCAGGCCCAGCATGCGCGGTACACTCGGTCCTGTAATGTCGAGGTCGAGGAGACCGACCTTCTTGCCTTTCGATGCCAGACTAAGGGCTAATTGTGTACTCACTGTGGACTTTCCTACTCCACCTTTACCACTTAGCACTAGAATTACGTGCTTGATCGCCTGGAAGCGGCGCACCAGCCTTTTGTCGTCCTCGTCTGCCATAGCCCTAGATCAACTTAAAACCGGTATGCGTCTTTTCGATGTCTACTGATCATTATTAAATTGAAACCAACGTTGCAGCCTACAGGTTTAATTACCTCATTCGTACGTGTTCCAAGGTTTGACAGCGCGAAACAGTAGGCCTTCGCGAAGAAGTGCGGAAGGGTCGCCGAAGCACGCTCCTGGAGAACCCTCTCCCTCCCGGGTCAAAGACCCCTCTCTGGCTTTTCACTTGTGCTGAACACCACCGCCGGGTATGTCAGCCCATTCTTTTTGTGCGGTAACGGGACCTTGTCAGATGAAAATAGGCCCCCGGTCTTACAGAGTGCTGGTTCGGACGGGAATTGTCCACAACAGGCACGCCCGCCTAGGTGCACCTGCTGTTATTTGGACAACAATAGGTATCTGGGAAATACAGACTATACCTACGTACGCAGAAATCTGGGTTTAGGTGTTCACATATTGAAGCTGTGTACCAAAGACTGCGAATTGTAACAGCGCACGCTATTATGGCGACGAACCTGACCCAGCTTGACAGCGAAACGCTTCCGCAGACGCCCCACAGCGAATACGGGGGCAGTGATACACTTAGTCGAACCAGTTTGCTTAGTCTTGGAAACAAACGGTTTCTGGATCCCAGCACGACAAAAACTGTGGACAGAGCCACTAAGGGACTGAATGGTAGTATCAATCTCTACGCCACCGAGGTCAGTGTTCGTCTGTTTGCAGTGCAGAAGTCGTCATATCGCATGGTACCAGAGGTCGTGCAACATAGCCAGCATATCAAGGGTCTTGGAGAGACAGTGAGTGGACAAGAACATGACCTTCAGCTGAACACAAGTCAGCTTGAGTCTTTCAAAAAAGTACCGGAGCGGATAGATAGTTTGGTTCACTTGTGCGATAGGGCTTCCATCGCTCTGCAAGAGATCAATCCAGAGGCAGTGAAGCGAACGTGGCTGAGTAATCCGGAACTAGCCTTCTCGGGGGAAGCAATAGGATCGCATTCTGGCAATTTCGTAGAAGGAGAGGAAGGAGCAAACCAAAACAAAGGTGAAAAAGGGCAGGGAGACACAACTTCATCATGATCATGCGCCAGTGTCGTAGCTCCTTCTCGACATTTACTGCGACCAGATTGGCACGCAGAGATAAAAACAGTGGGGAATCGCTATTTGGTAGTTGGTTGAAGTGGAAATCTGCCCAGGCCCAGCCTTTTCCAAAGGCGTTGCTCCCCGACTGGAGCGAGACACAAGATCCATGTGCCCACCTCCGCTCGATTACTGCGGTGCGACCGCTCTTTGCGGACGGCAGCACTGCACTCGATAGAGCGTTACGAAAATTGTCGACCACAGAAGGTAACCAAGAGGCAGCCACATCCCCGCTGTTCAAGCGCTTCTATGCGTATAAGCAACAGCTCCAGGACATTGCGGGGATCTGTGAGGATTGGCACAGTTCGCGGGGAGATGCGTCTGGAAGTGATGTGCTGGGGGGATGGAAGTATTGGACCATTGGAGAGGATTTTGTACGTCAGCGAGTGGCGGATAATGGGATCACCGGCAAGAGTCCGGTACAGGTGTTGCTAAATCCAGACCTCATGACAAAGTGGCGCATGCATGGATACATGGGCCAGATCAAGCTGGATCCCCTGGGTAACTACCTGGCTGTGGCCTGTGACATCGGGCACGGCCAGGAGACCTGGACAACATTCGTCGTGCGTCTGTTCGAAGACAGTAATGACGCGCCTGTTTGCGTCCGGTCTGTGACCGGTGCCGTCAACAGTGAATTTGCCAACACCGCCGACGGGAGGACTCTCTTGGTCTGTACCGAAACCGGCGACGACAATCGACCCAGTCAGGTATATAGCATTGATCTGTCCGCTGACAGCGACAATCAATACCTGATCCTGCCCGCAGTTAAGGACCAGTCGTACTTCATCGACGTTGGACGCACAAAGGATGGTAAGTTCATGACGCTCAACGCCAATTCCAAGTCCTCGTCGGTTGTGTACATTGCAGACCTGACCAAATCCTCTGCCGCGGGCGTCTTGACTTGGCATCGCTTCTTGCCTGCGCGCAAGCATCTGCGGTACTTTGTTGACCACCACGAGGATACGTTCTTGGTGCTGATGCTCGACGACCTGGAAAATCGATCTTACGTGGTAGCCGTAGGTGATACCGATGTCACGAGTCGGAAGTTAGGTCACGCCTCCTTGGACGACATTTTTGCCGCACAGAACAGTGAGGATGATCTCTTGGCGATGCAAGAGATAGTGTCCTCCGATCAGGACCGCGCTCTCACGGATATGGACGTTTTTAAGGATTTCTTGGCGCTCTACTACCACGCATCGGTGAGACCTATGATTTCTCGTCTGCGCTTGGATTGCAAAGACTGGGACGCGCCATTGTCCGCCACGCCCATTACCCTGCCTGATTCTGATTGCTCTGCGAGCTACCATCTCGTGCCTGACAGTAACGTCAATTTTAGCGCCGAACACGTGACCCTCGGGGTCACGAGCCCAACTCTACCATGGCTCAATTTGGAGATAAGTGGCACTGGAGGGACTGAAGCATCCGTCCAAGACAAGCTGACCATCCACGAAATTCAGCGCTGGCTCCATTTTGATATCTCCAAGGTGGCATTGAAGCACGAATTAACACAGTGCCATAGTGGAGACGGCGTATCTGTGCCTATAACGCTGTGCCAGCCGTTGGCGCCCGCAAATCGCAGTGGTCGACTGCTTTGCCTCGTATACGGGGCATACGGGGAAGGGAAGGACTTGCTGGGCTGGCAGGCTCAGTATCACTTGCTTTGCGCCCGCGAAGGCTACGGCCTTGCCATTCTGCATGTCCGGGGCGGCGTCGGGCTTTCTCCGAAGTGGCACGCGTCTGTGCGCGGACGAAGTAGGCAGCCGACCTTTGACGATACTGATGCATCGCTGAGATTTCTACACAGCTCTGGAGTCTATGATCCACAGTCGACGGCCCTAATTGGCGCCAGTGCTGGTGGAGTGGCCCTACTGCACGTCCTTCAACGGCAGCGGGAGCAACAGAAATCGCGGTCAAAGTCATTACAATGGCAATCAGGCGACGTAGGCGCCCTGATCTTCCGATCCCCTTTCGTTGACGTCGTCGCAACGACGCAGTCGGCCATGGGCAACGAGCCAGATCCGCTCGCCATCCATGAACTTGAAGAATGGGGCAAAGACATTGAGGAGATCAGGGCCTGGGATCCATGGACATCGATGGTAAGTGACGTGGCCAAGGGGAACTCATCCTCGACGGGGGTTCCACACGTGCTAATCTCGCAACAGCTTGAAGACCCGCGTGTACCGGCCTGGCATGCCGCGCAGCTCTACGCCTGGCTCCACTCCCTTGACGATGGGGCTGACAAGGTCGTCTGGCTCGGCAGCGAGGATGGCGGCCACTTCGGTCCGAGCGGTGCCACCACTGTCCAGGACCTAGAGGCCCTGGAAATGGCGTTCTTGCAAAATGCGTTGGCGGTATCTTCAGCATAAAGTATAACCATAGAGTGTTTCTAATTTGTACATATATTGGTAGAATTCTACAAGTGAAATGTAGTCAGTAGTCTGACCGTTCGGAGCTGTAAGATCGGGATCGACCGGAATTCCTGTGAGCGTCATCATCATCCCAGCGATCGCCCTCCGCCATGGCCTGTCGAGTCATTTCGGCATTGTGGTCCTCCGTCCAGGCGGTGAGTTCTTCCCGGGCGTCGTCCGTGACGGGCCCCAAGTTGATTGAAGTGAAAAAATTGATGGCAAAGCGGAGCTCGGTTAAGCCATCGTAGGGAATAAGTTGGCGACCCAGACGGCGCCGTTGCAGCTCTCGGCGGACTTGGAGAGGCAATGGCCTGCCACCACTCCATCTGCTGCCCTTCCACCTGAGTTTCTGCTTGATCTCAGTCCAGTCCTGGTCGTTGGTGGCTTCATCTAAGGCCGACTCCCCACGACTCTGCGGCTGGTCAAGGCCAAATTCTTCCATGAAGCGGTCCAGACCCCACGCATCAAAGAGCTCCTGGAACAGATACTTCAGAAAAATGCGGCTACCACTGGTAGTGTCTTCCTGTGTGATGCGCAGATGGAACATTTCTTCAAGGGGTTCGCTCGGCAGGGGCGCCATAGTTGAGGCTACGTTCAAATCCTGACTAATCTCAAAAACGTGCGCAAAGAAGAAAGCCGTGTTACGTAGGATAGTGGTATCGTAGTTGTGCAAATTTGCGTACTCACTGCGGAACAGCTCCTCCATTCTTTCGGTCCAATGTCGGTTGACGCGCATCAACCGTTCCGCAATAACTCCGTAGAACTTACGATAAGTCCTCTCTGCGACGCAGCACTCGAGGACCACCTTGACCAAGAGAGCATCGTAGCCTTCGGGTAGGATCAGCTGCAGTAGTTTGTGAGTAGCGTCATCCGCCGAAAGCGCCGTGTTGAGGGTCAGGTACACTGTCTTCCGGAAGTTTACAACATTAGTGTCGGTGTGGTCGACAATGCTTACGGACCCAGTGAGTGCACCCTGCTTCTTAAGCTCTTCGGCGTGCTCCTTGGCACGCTTCAGCGACTCAGACACCATTAGAGCGTCGGCTCCTTGGCCGTCATCATCGACAGCTTCTTCTTCTTCAGCAATAGTGTCTCCCGGACCCAAGTCTTCCAAGACTTCCATGCGGAACTGCTCGTATTTCTTTTCATTTTCTCGGAAATTAGGATCGTACTGGAACTGGTCTAGCTCCCAATGAGGGTTGGTAATGGTCTCTTCGCCCTCATCGTTTAGTAGGGAGTGTTCGTGAGTGACGCAGTCTTCTTCGGGGAGAATATCCAAAATGTCGATAATGTTCTCCGATTTGGTGAATCCTTTCTTTCGCCATTCAAATATGGCTTCCACAGTATATTTCATGCGTCTGATGCGCTCAAAGTCACTGGCCTCCTCATCACGTTTCATTTGGCTCTTGCGGTGGATTCTATCATCGATGTGGGAGAGCTGTTCACGCAGCTGTTCAAAGATTGCGTCCAGTCCCTTCGGAACGGTCTCTTGGAGTGTATGGCCAGACACTTGCAAAATAGTAACACAGACTTCCATCAGGTCCGCCGTTGCCTCTGTGTACATAATGTCATCTGCTTCATGAGACGCACATCCCGTGTCAAGCAATACAAATAGGAGCTCCAGAATAATCATCTCATGTACGACCTTGTGGGTCACCAGGTGGGACAAGAAAGACGCTGCCCGCAGCGTCTGAAGACGGTCTCCTTCGCGAATGCCTTCTTGAAAGATTGCCAGCAATCGGTGAAACAGTAACAGACCAACACGTGGTAGTAAACTGTTCAGTACAGCAACCAAGGCGCTCATAGCAGGGAGCAGCTTGGTGGACTGGCGTTGGGTTTTCAGTAGCAATTGGCACAGGATTCCACGTAGGCGTACCACGTTCACCTCGTCGATCATATCCACGGCAATTTCCCGGATATTTGCGTCTGTAAGACGGTTTAGCAGGCCGCGCATGACACTGACGCTCTCATTCCAGTGTCGTCGCTGCATGCTTTGATCGAGAGCACGCTTGGCCTCGCTTGCACTGCCGTGGGCCGTTGTAACTCCACTACTGGCCGTTGCCTTGCGAAGGTGAGGTGGGATATAGACAGTAGGCGGTCGCTTTGTGAATTTGGGTCCCTCGAGTTCCTTGTCCCCTCGCTGCTCATTTCGATCCAGCTCTTTGCCTGATTCTCGTCTCCGATTGTCTCCATGGCGTCGATGACGATGAGCTCGATCTTTTCGATGTCTGTATGCCCGTTCTCTACTCCTATCTCGACGCGAACTTCCAATTCGCTGGTAGGTGTGCTCTTCATCGTCATCTGTTCGGGGTTGCCGCCTGTGATATTTGTCCCGGTCGTAGTCCTCATCGCTGTGTTCGCGTTTCCTTCGACTGCTACTGTGCGTACCATCGTACTCGTCACGGTCTTTATGTCTGCGTGACCGTTTGCTTTCTCTCTGTTCGCGTCGTGTGTATGCATCCCTGGTCAATCGACGGGATACTTGACTATCGGAACTTGCTTGTCGCCTGGTGCCGACACTGTCTCTGCTCCTCTTCTGACCCTCCTGACTGACGTAAACGTCCTCTGATCCACTATGACTCTGGCGACTTACTTCTGAAGTCATTGTTGTATACTGCTCATACCAATACTAACATTGTACTTAACAAATCAAGGCGAAATTGTTCACAAAGCGTCTGACATTCCGACTCCATCCGTCAACCTGGCAGCTGGTCGATTTCAATGATTGTATAATTAAGATACGTCAAAGTCTATCTGTACAAGCCTTGTTCTTTTACATACCAACGTACACAACTCCGAATGCACATGTGTGGACTGAACGTCTTCTAGTGCCATAGAAACAAGGTGACCACCCAGGACAACACAGTTTTCCATGTGAGACCCACGTATGAGTATGTTTTAGAGCGGGCTGCGCTGGTCCCCTACCGCCCGGGGGAAGGGGCCAGAGGCGCGGGAAAAGGCGGGTCAACTGCAGCCAAGCCGCGGGACTTGTCCCAAAGAGGCGAGTGCACATAGTCGGAAGCACAGCATTGGCACTGACCAGGAACGTGTTTTTACATTGGACGCCCTGAACAGGATATAATCTCGAAACGAAAAATCCAAAAATTGTGTATTTTAGCTCGACAATATGTACAAAACAGTGAAAAAGGAATCCAATGTAGTTGCTTCTAACTTCTACCCAGTTCACATCTGGCCGGCAGGATTCTTGCGCAGCTGGTCCAGAGTCGGCTTCTTGTTCGCGGCTGTCTTGCTGTCCTTTCCAAGCCCAGACAAACTCTCCATGGTCCGTTTCTCAAAGTCAGCAAGCATCTGCTTCTTACGATTGACGGCTTCCATGTCCACCGGGATCGTGGCACTGTCGCTCGCAATTGAACCTTCCCGACTGATACGATCTGTGTTAGGCCACTCAGTGTTCAGAATGTCAGCGTTTGAGTGAGTCCTGCCGTTCACTCCAATCGGGCGCCCCATGGTGCCAGCCGCGGGACCACCCATGTTCAAAGCCTGATCAGGAGCATTGAGAATATCCTCCAGGCTGGCGGCACGCCCGGGGGCGGCGGATGTTACAGTGAGAGTGCTGCCCCGTGGAGATCCCACGGTGTTGCGATAGGCCGGCCGGGGTCCTTTGCCGACCTCAAGCCCCGGGCGGCCTCGCATGTGAGAAGACTCAAACTCGCTCCATAACTCGCCGGGAGACCCATGGTGTGGTTGCTGCATTTGAATGTTCTGTTGTTGTTGTTGCTGCTGCTGCGGTGGAATCTGCTGTGGTGCAGTTCCACGATGCGGTTGCTGCTGCTGCTGTATCTGGTGCCTTTGCTGCTGTTGCTGAGGTTGCCTGACCTGCCCAGTCGGTGGAGTGTTGCTCATTTTAGTGGCTCCGAGATTAAAAGCCTGATCTTGTTTCTGCGGAATGGGTTGCGCTATAGGGGCTTGCTCCATGCTCTTGTGACGCACCTGAATGCCCGTGCCTCCGGACATCTGCTGAGCAGGCAATTGCGCATGCGGTCCCGGTTGCTGCATCACAGACGGACCGCTCTTCACCCGTTGAATACTGTCGTCACCGTGCACAGCCAGAGTAGGACTCATTGTGGTTGAGTTAAGGGTTGGTGAGGTCTTGTTGGAGGCGTGAAGGAACTCCGAAGGAGGCGCAGAATGTGACGAGGTCACTGCGTCAGGGTGGGGCACCGCCATCCCACCATTGCCACTCTTAATGTAGCTGTCCCTGCCACCTTTCTTCGGTGGTGGTTGTTGTTGGGGGTGCCTGAATTGTTCTGATCCACCATTTGCATTGTAGGCAGGTGATCCAGAGCCTTGACGAGAGCCATAGTCGGTATCCTGTGACTGTGCTTGCGGCGCATGATAGGATGTCTGACGAACAGGCTGCCCGGGCATGGAGTGAGACATTGTTGCAGGGGATGCCTGGCCAGATTGCCTTTGCGTCATCTGTGTGGTTCTGATTGGTTCCGATGTGGTACTAAGACGTTGCTGCTGCGACGGCTGCGGCTGACTGTACACCTGCGTGGGAATCTGCTCACTTTTAGGCCTAACCCGTCCACCGCCAATACTGTCCCTGGTCATAGAGGGAATGATGGCTTCGGGATCGCTGCCGCGGCCCACAGGAGGGTCTCCTGATTTCAGTGGCAGCGATCGCTGGTTCGGCATCCTTTGACCTTGCTGCCCGGAAGGAACACGCTCCATTGGTAAGGGTTGAAGGGCTCCTGGGGGTACCTGTTGCCGGGCAGTGGTTGACGGTTGTCCCGCTTGCATCGTCGGCCTCTGCTGTGGTACCTGGCCAGATCCTCCCTTTGCAGCAGTACTTGGCTGTTGTGGTGGCCGCTGCTGTTGCCCTTGTTGTGGCGGCCGCTGCTGCTGCTGTTGCTGTTGCTGTTGCTGTTTCTGTTGCTGTTGCGGTTGCTGTTGCTGTTGCTGTTGTTGTTGCGGTTGCTGTTGCAGTTGCTGATGTTGTTGCGGTTGCTGCTGCTGTTGTTGCGGTTGCTGCTGTTGTTGTTGCGTCTTTTGAGCAGCTACAGGTTGAGCAGCCTGTGCAATCTTTTGCTGTTCAGTTTCCTGTTTTGCCTTGAGTCTGGCATTTTCTTCTTCTTCTTTCTTGCGCTTCTCTGCTGCTGCCTTGGCTTGCTGCTGCTTCTGGAAAGCCTGTGCAAGAGCAGCTTCTTCTGCCTCAGCTTCCTGCTTGGCCTTTGCAATCAACGCCTGTGGATCCCGTTCATAATCCTTCACAATTTGGCGAATTGACTGCGATATCCGTTCACAGTCATCCTCAGAGGCCAGTTTTGCATCAACCATCTCCTTGGCCACATCTTCCGGATCGTCCTTCACCATATTGTACATAAAGAAAACTTGGTTCTTCTTGACCGTGTCTTCCTTTTCATCCTGCACCATGTTGACAAACTTGAGTTTCAAAGCGTCGTCTTCTCCATCCTTCTCTACCTCGACAAAGGCGACATCCAGATCATCAACGCTCTCCGGGAGCTCTGCTTCATCCTGACTAGAGGGGTTGAATGAGGCCGACCCACGGCCTTCACCTTCCTTCGCAGGCACCAGAGTAGTACTTTCATCCGTAATGAAAGGGTGCTCCAAGAGCTGAGGAATCGTCAACCGCTTACTGTGATGACAAAGACACCCCATGATAAAGTTATACGCCTTCGCGTTCTCCACCTTCTTCAGCGACTCCGGCTGGATGCCACTGCTCACTCGCTTGTACACTTGTGCTGCATTGGTGCATTCACTGTATGGGTATTCCCTAGTGATCATCTCGAGTACGCACATGCCAAAGCTGTAGACATCGACACTCTCAGTGTACATCTCATCGTACATTTCCGGTGCCATAAATTCCGGGGTGCCAATAAGGGAGACTGCGTGATCATTTTTCTTCAGCGTAGCGAGACCCAAATCACCAATCTTCACTTCACCATTGGCGCCGTTGACAAAAATGTTGTCGCACTTCAAGTCACGGTGAATGATCGGTGGATCTCGACTGTGCAGATACTGCAAGCCAGCCAGAATTTGCTTGCACCAACTACGTACGACCTTGATCCGTACTGCGGACGATTTCCGGATGTACTGCTTCAGCGTACCAGAAGTCATGAGCTCCGTTGCGAAAATGACCCGGTGGCCATTTTTAGAGGTCCTCTCCCATGCATCATAGAATCGAATGATGTTATCGTGGCGCAAGCTGCGCAGAATGTCGACTTCCTCCAAGAAACGTTGTCGTTCGGCTTCGCTGAAGTCTCGGCAAACAACTTCATTCCATGCCACCTCCTGGGCCTCTTCCGTATCTAATCCCCGGTACACCGTCTTGAAAGCACCACTGCCCAGAATGGTGGAGTAGCAGGCAAAGCGAGATCCCTGTCCGGGTTTTTCAGGGCTGTAGTCAATAATAACCTCGTTCTCCTCAGCGAGGGGATCCTCGTCTCCCGCCAAATACGAATCTACTGCCTTTCGGAGTAGTGTTGCCTCGAACTCAACACGATCCAGTTTGTTCACAATGTGTGAGCTCTTTTCTTCTATCTGTTTACGCAGGTCTTCTACAATAGTCTTCCTAATCTTGCGCCCATTGATTTCAACATACTCTTCCGTTTCAAGGGTGGGCGACAAGTCCTTGGAAGGCGCGGTGAGCACCCCTGGCTGTGTGCTTGAGTCAGTCATGGTGTCTTCTACGGACTCAAAGTCTCGCTCCAATCTATCAGTGCCTCAAAGTTCAAAGACTGAGGGAGCTGGTAGTGATAACAATGCTGCACAATATACCCAATCTAGTATCCCAAGATAGAGACGCATGCACGATAAGCCATGTTACTCATAGTCGAACCCATCTCCGTGTTCTTCGCTGCTGTTCTTTTATGGTGCAGAAAAACAACAATTCTGGCGCAGTTCAGTCTCGAAAAATGCTTTTTTCTGGTTAGTCTATCAACGGATAGGCCTGAATACTGGTTTGCAGACTAGTGCGAGCGCTCGCATATTCCCACAATAACTACTAAAATAACTCTGATCAGTTTCCGATTCCTAGTTACACGCAGAAACACAAACGCAGGAGCCTGATAAAAACTTATCTGGCTGCCTTGATTTGTATTCACTAAACGGTATCAACCGCGATCGCTGTCGAAACCAGACGTTCCAAAACGTAAATGGGAAGTTATGGGTCTCTTTGCGGGCCGGTCCAGAGTCCCAATTGAAATACTTGTATGCTCTCTACCCCAGTGACAAAGATAAAAAACACATGTTTCCTATATGTATCAAGACCACAACCTTTTGTCAGGAAGACCGTTTTACCGGTTTTCATCAAGACCTAAGAGGATTAAAAGATTCTGAACGGAGCCATTCGGAACACCACACTTCACACTCACAACACCCACTCATCCAGACACCCACACCGTCGCAGGCACTTCGCCACTCTGTGCAAGTCTCAGCAGCGGCGGTCCCCCCTCTCCCCCTCCCTCAATGGCTGTGGCGGCCCAAATGGGGCATAGGGGTGAACTGCACTGCATTGTTTGCCAGCGGCTCACTATCGCGATCACCCACCCTCCCTGTTGCACTGCCTTCCTCCCCTCCCACCCTCTTCCCCCCCC
>PDIP01000171.1:0-16828 GCA_002811645.1 Corallochytrium limacisporum
GGGGGCTCCCAGCTTGTTTCCCTTTTCCGGCCTAAAGGCGCCATTCCCTCCACGTCGAAATAACCCCTTGTGGCCGCGCCCACATACCTCTTATGCTGTGTGGCTCTTTAGTGAGCGTAGGCCAACCCCCGCCCCTCCTCCTGTTTCTCTCTCCGCCTGCTCTCCAAAAGGCCGTGCCACTCAACACCGCCTGGCCGCTGGTGGGGAGGGGTTTGTGTGTGTGGGGGTGTTTTGCTGGCTTCGTGAAATTCGACTCCCGCTTGCGGGGCCCCAGTTTGGTGGGTGAAAGCACGCTGCGACACACACAACAGGGGTCCTGCAACCCACCGGTCCACCACACAGACCCAAACCCCAAAGCCAGCAGGCAGTGCTGCAGTGGCAGATGCGAGCACATCCTTGACCACCACAAGAAGCAGTGCCTTGGAGTTTGTGCAGGAATCCAACATCGTACGAATCATGCACTAATACGTCACAGCGCTGCTAGGGTAAATGTGATCTCGGTAACTGTGTGCCTGGTGCGGGCTCCGGGGAGTGGTGTTGGGTTGACTGGAAGACCTGCAGCGGGTCATACCGTCACGAAGGGAGCAACACGCAGTGCAAGTACATTGAAAGCACTCCAACATCGTGATTGTCATGTCAATTTGCCTACTCAGACAGATGAATTGCCGGTATCCAAGTGCCCTTGAGGCCACTTCCAGAAGCACACAATACCTGCACAAATGGTCCCTGGATGTTTTCGGATGGATTAATAAAGTATGAGACAAGTGAGCTCTCCGTAAGTCATGTCGAAACACATCAAGTTCGAGGAGGTGTCCGTGAAGAGCGAAGAACTGGGGACGATTGTTGCCGGACACCCGTTTCCCGATGATGAACGCGGCCCTGGCTGGCACCTGCCCTTCCAGTGGTCGGCCTTTCCCAAATTGGGCAGAGCAGAGGCAGGATAAAATTTGACTCCCAATCAAAGCTAGCCTGCGAGGTTTCGCTTCTTCGCTTCGGGGCTATCGGGGGCGTTTCAGCGGGTCCTCCGGACATGATTTCTCGCTCAGATACACCCACCGACACCTACTGGTCGAGACAGGGTGTAGCACTGCGTGCATGGACGACCAATTGTCGTATTGATTTCGTGGCTCCAATGATCAATGTACCGGCTCATACAGCGGTGTCCCAACGTCTGTTCTCTCGTCCGCTACCCTCCATAGGGGTCAAAATACTGCTACAAAGATCTCCTAGGATGCGCGGGCGTAAAATTGGTGGCACATCGCACCTTGAATTTTTTTCTCCATACCCAACCAGTAGTAAATCAAGGACCACATGGCCCTCCCAGCTCTCATCACTTCTCTCGCTTCCTTAGCGTGTTTCTCTGTCCGGGGATGCTTCGACAAAACCAAGCAGTGCCTCTGGATCCGTCATCAATCATCGTGTTCAGGAGGAACTGTGGATATCCGCGTGGCGGGTGCGGGTCCATGTCATGGAACTAATCATTCGGTTATCGTCAGTTGATCATCTACAGGCGAGTTTGGGAGAATGGAAACTGGTGTGGGTCGGACGGAACGGCCTCGTCAGCGTAAGAGATCGTCAAGGGTTCTACCGGTAAGTGGTAACCTACTGTTCGTCCCGAACTTTGCTGGTCCAATGCCTCTACGCGGGTCATATTGATGCTGTGTAAACAAAGAACTGCAACACTTCCTGCACATACCGTTACATCTACGCACTTGCACGGGTGGGCACCTTCCTTGCCAATGAACACAAAGCCCAGGCCACCATCTTCATGAACATGAAGACGAGACTCTGTTGGAGGGTTGTAGATGGAGATGTCGTCGCAGAAAGAAGAAGAACGCGATCTGTTTCTGTGGATGTTAGATGACGCATGTACGAATACCAGGCCCGTACTGTAGCCCGTACTGTGGTCTAGTGGTAAACGAAGATGTGGTTGGCACAAAACCCCAGGTGAGTCAGATCGTAGTTCTCCACCTCGTTGGACACTGCGTACAAGAGAACGTTGTTTACAGTCCTCCCGCTGGGGAACCATTGGGCAGCCCGCCTCGCCTGTGCTCGCGTTCTGACGGTACCGGATTCCATCGCACAAACCCAAGAATGTATTCCAAACCTCCAGTATGTTCTGACCTACTCGGTTGCACTTGGTGTGACCAAATTTGGGGCCGGCGCGGGAAGGGAGAATGAGCGAAATTCGTTCCGATTGGTTCTCTCCGAGTGCAAAACTGAGAGGCGGGAGGGGAGGAAACAGGTTGGTCCCAAGTCTTCAAACGCCCGGCTGTGACTCCGGCTTGCAGGCATTCGCTAAACTCCATCTGCTGAAACACGCAACTTTTCGCGCAGTATTACCGTGTTTCGCCGTGGGTCTGCGTACTAAAGGGTGGGAATCAATAGTTCTTGGCTTGCCGCTCAGTTCCCGTTTGTAATTTCTTCTCAACCGTTCCATTGTCTTCCGTCGTTCCCCACCCCGCCTGGCTGAGGTGTTGGGTGTTCGGCACTGTGAGGAGGCCCCGGACGTTTCTACTGCCGCCTGGGCATATCAATGGCCAAGAGTCTTCCTAGTATGCGTGTGGGATGGATGAGCACATTACAACTAGTGATTTGGCGCCGTGGATGGCGCTGGCATGATTAGAAACCAGAGCCTTCGGATGCTCAAGCCAATGTGAGCACCCGTAGAGTTTCTGGAACGACGGGTTGCTTTTAACCCATTAGCAATATTCTTTGGATAATCATCGACAGCACCTTCATTGCATACAATTGGAAGCCATAGCGTTGTTATAGGAGGCTTGCTCATCCCATGGGATTGGCCACAAACTTTGAGTGTCGTATGCAATTGGTAACATTTGTTCATAGTCTTGTAAGCCTGGAAGCGGAGTCGTCACAGTTCCTGTCCGGACGGGTGAGAGTGTCCGCAATGGAAAGGTTCTTCTACTCATGGTGAATACTGAACGTGTTGCCCGTTCTTCCACTAGTTCGGACGAGGTTTCGGTTTCTCTCATTTGCAAGTGACGTCTTTGTTTGTTGTGGTGACGAAGATCTTGGCTTACTCACAGGCCTAACATCTGTCAGACGAATATTTGGTGACGGCGCCGACAGTAGCGATGACCGGTCTGTGGCAATAGGCTGCGTTACCCTAGAAAAGCGGTGGAATAACCCTCTGGGAGGACATGAAATTGAGTCATTAAGTCATGCCTCCTGGTACGTCCGAAGCTCAAACTATGAGGAATGGCCTCTCAGATGTCTGTGCAATGACACTAAGGAGGTGCAGAATGACGAACACGGACCCAGACCCTGATCTCTGCCATCGGCTGAAAAATCTTGGATCCCAGAAATTGGTGGTCAAATCGACACATACCCATCACTTAGAAATCAAATGTATACAGAATTCATTACTAGTTGTTATCAAAGACTTGGTCATCTGATGTGTGCCCCATGGTAAAGATTGTCAATGATTCAGCCAACGCCTATCATGTCTACCCTTGTTCAACCACATGGGGGCGGCCATATTTTGAGGAGTAACAACCCAACCCAACCCCCCCTCCCGGCGGCCACACCGGATCCCCCTCGTCGAAATCCACGACAGAGCCTACTGTCAAATACATAGTGAAACTACAGACAAAATTCGGCAGATTGGTTATATTTAGAAGTCCATGAGAGAAATTCGGTGAAGATGATGATTTGTATAGGTCGATTGGAAGTTTCTCACACTTGCTTTGAAGGGCCCCCAAGCAACCTCGAGCACCGCCAACCTTCTCCAACGCCACACACGACACACCAGGAACATCCTTGCTCAGACATTATTGTCTTGCAACGGTCCGTCTGTTGGACAGATGGCATTGCACACGGACCATAAAGTGGGTCAAATCCATTGCTGTTCGTACTTGGATGGCAGTTGGCGGAGTGCACATGTGCTCCTTACTCACCAATTCGTGGGCGAATCGCCCGGCACCCTCTTCCACAAGTGCCATCCATGACTAGTAGCAGCAATAGGAGAAACTGCTTGTATGTTTTTCTATTTTCGAATCCTTGTTATTTGCCGAACCGCATGACATCACCCATGTCCTCCTGCGTGGTACTATCGAGGGGTTTGGGACAGCGCGCCTTAACAGTAGCAAGAGCAGCGCAAGGAAGGCGAGAGATGCAAAATTGGAGGAAAGCTGCCACGGCGTTCGTTCAAATAGAATACTAAGAGCAGTGGCGGTATGATCTCTCCCCGCCCACGCACGCCCGGAGCGCGAGTGCAGGTGAAGAGCCGTGAAGCATTAATCCAGACTTTGTGCTGTTTGGACGTCGGCAGTTAATAGTAATGCCTTATGCCCCACAGGCCGCGCCGTACACAAATCATGTAACGGGTTGTTTGTCAGTGGTGTTTCACGCTCCATCTTTCCAAGCCCGCATGCACTCTTGCAATGCTTCCACGAAAAAACGAGGGGATTCCGTGATCCTTAAACATTGTGGTAGTGTTGTGAGCGGTTCGGGAAGTCACTGTTTTAGTAATCAAATTTCATGGTATTTTTCTCGTAGGGTTTGTGTGTCCTTGATCTTCTTCTTGTTGGTGGAGCTCCCGCTAGTGGTGGCACGATCGATGTCGGCAGTTTTTGACGTAAATGTAACTCCGCTGCCCGGAAGGGGCAGTTAGTAGGTCTTACACTCATTTCATTCAAGATCTCCTTTTCTTACAGTATTGAATGTATTGATATATTAAACTAAGCAGTGAGTGATTGGATAATTAGATTGACTCGGTGAAATAAAATTGAGGTCTTTGGGTCCGTATTTGTTCAACAGCTCGCTCCCAAACCACGCATGACAAGAGCAGAGCGTTCCTCCTCACACCGGACACCTCGTTGCGGTACTGTGCGTACTTGATAAATAGACCCGGAGTGAAAGAAAGCAGCCAATCCCGTCGCTCGCGCAAAGCTCCGGCAGAGCAGAGCGCCCACTGTGTGAAGCCCCCACCGCCGTGCCCGTTGTTTTTGTTTACGTCTTGCCGGCCAGTAGAATACAAGATTCGGTCCTTCCGCATGCGCGCGCCCTTTGAACCTTTCAGAAATTCTATCCATATTCTATGGGATTCGAACCGAAGGGCAGGCGCCGGCGGAATCCCTCAAGAGAAGAATCTTGAGAGAACCTGTGCGTCAGTGAGGAGCGAGGACCGTACCGTGCGCGACCGCAAGGTACATTGAGAATGTATAATCTTAGCGAAGTGAAAGCCGGAACACAACAGTAAAATATCAAGAGGGGAAGAACACGGAAAATCGCACAATGGAAAACCCTCCAAGATACGTAGATTGAGATGGAGATCATCGGTCTGGGGTTGGCGGGGAGAACAGGACTTGGTGTGACAACAACCCCGCCACACCTGAGGTCATACATAACCTATGGTGAGTCAGATTTCACTATTCGGCGGCGGGGTCGTACGGGAATGGGCCCCGGTCTTGGTCCACAACACATCACAACTACACACACTAAAGGTTGGACATGCTCCGTCTGTCTCCCACTGGAAGGGATGGGGAAGGATGGGGAAGGTCAGGTCGCGATTAAGTACTATCTATATTGACTGATGACGTTCACACTCCCAAAATACCGTCCGCACATCGGGCTCACAGATTCGTGCGGAGAAAGATAGTTGTGCAAATCACTCACCACATACTCACAGAGAGTTTGAGGAAAGGGAGCGAGTAAATGATCGATGTTCGGGAGCCTTGTCAGGTACCCGATATCATGAGATGCGGACGGGAGGGACACACAGGTTCAACACCTGCTGTGGACGGTCCAGATATGCACACACCATGCACACCATATGGTCCCTTGATCCTGCACTACTAACTTTTCTAACATCTTCTCAAGATGTAGAGGTCACATCTTCCCATACTCATCAGATTTAAATGTACTTGAAACAGTGTTGACCGCACATCGATGTAGTGGTGGGAGGCCAGATTGCCCAGCGGACCGAGAACGAGAGCGTGTGCCAGAGTGACAGGAGGTGGCTGGTTGGCCAGAAACCATAAGGCAAGTGAGCCGCCCAATAAGTTAGGAAGCAACGAAACAAATGGAAAGGAAAAAGAGGTGAGAACGAAAACAAGGAAAACCCCCCGAGGATTATGGGCCGGTAGGGCCGAGAACAAGCGGGCCGGGGCCGGGGCTTCCGGGACACTCGGGCAAAGAGCACGGACCGGGACTCCCAGGGCCCCGATTTCATCGCTATTTTTCGCGCACTTATCACGCGCGTAAGTTCGAAGCTACCTACTTGTTCTACACCGAGTGTGAAAAAAATGTTTGAAAAGTGAAAGAGTCGAAGGAGAGAGACGCCAGCCAGGTGACCGGTATTGTTTTTTTTGTTCTACGCCGGAACTTAATTGGAAGGCGCTAATACAGTTTGCAGCGAATATCTGTATGTATAATAAGTGTATTGAATATGGTCCATGAGGGCTCCACCATCGGTGTGAAACCCGGGGTGAAGCCATCCCCGGTGCGAGATCTATGGAACTTTGGCAGGGGGGAAAAGGGGGAAAAAGCCATCTGAGTCTGGAGTGCTGGTAGTGTCAAATCTGAATGTGACTTGGGACATGGAAGACACCACTCCTGTGTTAATTTGCTTTCTCTGGTATCTTCTTTCTTTTGATTCGGAGAGAGTGACTCCAGTGGGCGATTTCAAGCACATCGATGGCATTCATTTACGTACACGCGAAGGTAGTTGGAGCAAACAGATATTTGTGAAGTGTGTTGGATCTTTTACGGCTCCCCGATATCAACGGACACACACACAGTTTTTCACGGCTCTCAGGGCGCTTAAGAATCATTAGGGTACTGTTACTCTATCAGAGCTTTACCGCAGAGACAGCCTGTCCCTAACAAGGCAATTTAGTTCTACGTCTTCAGCAACTTCCACGCGAGGGAAAGAAACAGTAACAATGCTGTACCAACAGCTGGTATTGGCTGTAGTAGCCATCGCCGGTGCGTTCGGTGCTTCTTGCGATCTGATCGTTGACAGCAAGGGATGGACCAAGTGCAGCAATATCTTCGAGCCCAAAACGAAAATCCTTCATGAAGTCGGACACAATGATTACGAGGGTGAAATGTGGCTGAATGTGGCTGGTCCCATTCAAGCCAAGTTCCAGAACCGTGGACTTTGTAACTTCTTTGGGCTTCACGAACTCCGCTTCCCACTGGAGGGACAAATCGACCTTAGTATGACCGACCCAGACTATTGTGAAAGCGGCAATGAGGTCGGACAGAAAGACCATACCATTCGGTACCGGTGCAAGGATCGCAAGCGCAATTTGAAAATCCATGTGGAAGGACCCGACCACGCTTCCCCTGTTCGTCTCGAGTTCAACTCTCCATGGTACTCTGGCAATTGGGGGTCCGTGCTGTACGACGTTCGCTCCAACCGTGGTCAAAAGGGACCAAAACCAAGCTGGAAAGTCATGTCTGACAACGCCTTCTGCCGCGTGAAACCGACCGGTGGAGATTTTGGCGAAACTGAACCTCCCATGGATGTGGCTAGCGTGAGCTAAAGGTTTTGGTATTGTACTACAAATCAACATTTTGACGGGATCACCCTCACTATCATCAAACCATCTCGCATATGCACACAGCAAAACATCTGTTGCAGATTTCGAGCGGCGAAATTGGGACAAGCAGTTCGATTTATGAAAGAAAGACATGGCACCGGGAAATATGCTTCTGTTGATCGGAAGATGGCATATCATCTGAATGTGTTCATTGTGCCCGCTAGCGGCATGGTCTAGCACAATCGTTGCTCAAGATATGCCAGTATCCAGTCTCTCTCATAGTCCCATTTCGTTTCTGTATCTTTACAGCATCCACACAAGTTTGCCACCAATTACGTTCATTTCAGCATATTCCTATTATTAAGACACAGTAAAAGTGGACCGAGGACGTGTCACAGCGGATCCTTTGTCCATGACAGAAAGGGTGTAAAGTACGGACAGTTGACAATTAGAAGATCCATAATGATTCTACGAATTTATCTAGTATTGTCGGACTAAGATTTGGCATGGATATGCGTTCTTCAAGATGACATTCCCATCACATCTTCGATGCGCCAAGCACAACCATCCTAGTCGACGAGAGCCGCTGCAAAATGTCTGCAGCTCATGCTGAACGAAGAGCAGAGCGCGAGTAGGATTAGCCAAGGGGAAAGCAATTGGTGAAGGATTGTCTGTTAGGGGCATGCGTCGGTGAAGTTAGCTACCCTATAGGACAGCGTGCACTGATAGCCATTCGCGATAAATTCTACTTCATACTCGTACCACCGATCGGGATATATGCCCCAGGTCCATAGCAAGTCCTGAGTTTCATCAATCAGAGAGGGTCCGTTCTCTCCTGCCTTCAGCAGCTGCCGGGCCTTAGGAGGCGCATCGTAGCGGACATCAAATTGCAAGGAAATTTCAAGATCCTCGTCGAGAGTGCAGCTATTCGAGGCACTCACACTGTCAGTGGCCTCTGTGAGACCGATTGTCCCCGTCACTGTGGAGACTAGGGTCCCGCAGTTGCTAGTAGAGGGGCCTTCGCAATTGGTGTGGTAGAGCTCATAGGTCTGTTCACGACAGGGATCACTTTGTCCTCCTGTCTCCCTAGGTTCAAATGTTCTTGCAGTGGACATCATGGGAGTGGAAAGAGCCAAGAGGCCCAAAGCAGCGAAAGCAGCACTGTTGTAGTTCATGTTTATCTAAATGATGTGGCGCACCGATTTCAATTGATGCTGATCTTCGAACTTCAGTAAAAATTACCTGTGGACATAAATACCCTAGCGCTACTTTACGACTGCTACTCTTTTACAGCCCTCGTGACAGTTTATCTTGGTATGCACAGGCACTCATGTCAATTGCGTGGGTGGTACCCGTGGAGTTCTGCTGCCACAATGCCTTCGATCCTACACTGTCCCCTCGAGGAATGCGTTTACAATATCCTAGATGACATTGTGCCCAAGACCTTGCAAAGCCCCCACAAACAATGAAGTCCGTTGTATGTGCCACGACAGCATTTCTCGATCTAGTTTTTGTGGATCAAGGGTACTTCATCGGTGTTGACTCCTGCTGTCCACGAGGAAAAGCTTTTCCCCCTCTGCTCCCCCTGTCCCTCGGTGACCCGTGGCTTCCGCTGTGAACCGATAAAAACAAAAGGGCCCCGGCCTGTCCAAAACCCCCCTTCTCCTACCCGGGGGCCTCCTTCCTCTCTCTTCGCTGGCCGGGTGATTTAAGGCCGGTTCTTTGGGCTCGGACGTGAAGCAGGTTCCCTTCCCTTCCCCGCTGAAACACGCGAATGGAGGAGTTCTTGAACCGGTACCCGACTGGGAGCAGTGCGTGCAGGAATGTGACAATTTTCTGGGAGGCCTTTCTGAGTGTCACCTTGCCCCCTCGTTCCTAACCCCCCCCCAACCTCTCCTCATCCGCACAACCCAAACCACCCTTCTTGCACAGTGGTACCCGATCTGGTATACACCACCGGTAACGAAAATGCGCAACGGGGAGCGCCTTCCCTCGATGCTCTCACCCTGCCTCACTTGCATTTTCGAATTAACGCCACCCCCCCCCCCGCCCCCGGGGTCCCCGGACAGAGCTGCCTCCCGACCTAGTCTCCAACCAGATAAATTTTAGGAAATTTTCAAGCGATGTATGCCCCCCGGGGCCACAGGAGTGTCGCTTTAGAGCCAGAGGCGTAGGAAGTAGGCGAAGTTTCCGGCAGATTGTAGCACAATGAGTATGGCTGTTGTAGGCTTTGTAGATGTCAGCGGTCCGGCGACGTAGGCATCTCCACTACAAGGTAAGCAGAGATCAAAGGAATGTCCCTAAGTTTGCCGAGTTCTGGACCCTACGTAGTTGATCATGGACCCAAATCACCATAGGTGTCGCCGAAAGTAGACAATTGATCCCTTGCCATGGTTCTGGAACAGAAATCGTGCCTTCCCTTGCAGTTAGGGCTACCATGGAATGTCCGATTTTCATGGGCACGGAGAACCCCACGGCTGCCAAGTTTTATTTTTGGATTCCAACCTTTCTACCATGTGCTTAAACTGTACGTAAACCCAGGTCGTCGATCCAGTGATTATCGCGCACCACTTGTAAAGGGGAATGTGGCGCAACTACGGTTGGTCGATTAAATACTCTACTGTATATGAATGAAAACCCCTGCATCGGGTAGGTCAACCTCGCCCAGGATATCTGCTTGCATGCTCCACCGCAGCAACAGGATAAGTTCGGTGGAATACAGAGCTCACGAACCGTTATCAAGTTTGGGACGTTTGGTGATTGTTGCCGGATCACGCGGCAGTCCCGTGCCAATGATGCAATTCAGCGTCACCAGGGACTCTAGTTGCTCTTCAGTCCACCCATCCGTGCCTGCTGGGCGCTCTGGCAGCACCATATATCGCAATTCTGAGGTGGAGTCATGCACACGGACTTTCTTTGATTCCGGAATGTCGACGCCGAAGAGTTCCCGCAGCACGCGCCGCGGTTCCAGGACGGCCCTCGCTCGATAGCTACGGCTCTTGTACCATGACGGTGGCATTCCCAGCAACCACAATGGATAGCATGAACACAGGGTGCAAACAACAATGTTATGAACGTCAGGCGTATTCTCCAAGCAGGTGAGTTTCGTCATTGGTTCGGGGTCCGACTTGATCAGGTCAAGTTTCAAGCATGCCTCCAAGGGATCACGGAGTAGAAGATCCTTGAACGCTGGATCCGTCCAGGCCCGGGCCACCAACTTCTTACTGATGGCCTTCTCACCAGCGTTGTTAATGGGCTCGAGGGCCTCTGCAATTTCCGCCGCAGTAATGATTCCCTTTTCGTCGCAGAGCCTAAGTATAGTGCGGGCCAGGAGAGCCAGGGGACGGTCCAGAAGATTGTCGTTGTCAGTCTCACGGGCCAGGGCAGTGGTTTCCACGTCCGCTCGCCCCTCGTGTTTGTGATCCCCATGATCGGCACCGTCATGCCGGTGTTCATGTGTCACGAACTCAGTGCTGTCTTCCGGCTTCATTTGGACGCTGTTCACTCCTTTCTCTCCCTCCGCTCGCGGTACTAGCCAATTCTGATAGATTTCCACATCGATGGTGTCGTCCGCGTTGCGTTCGTTCTTGATACCGGGTGGTGTCCAGACTTCCTTCATCACGAAGCGTACTCGATACATGGGCATCTTGCCCTCCACACCGAACCACTCCGCCTGCGGATCATTCCACTCTCCGCAGTACCGTTCGATCACACCGGGGCAGCCAAATATGTAGCCCGGAGTCCGGACGTGTGGGACTCGCCAGCGCGTACGAAAATCTTCCTGCCGGACCATCACCTCATCACCGACTTTAAACTTTGGCGATTCGTTCGTGGCGACCCCCGATAGTTCGGACAAGGGTCCCATGCCTTCGTTGATCTCTTCTTGAGTCAGGACACCTTTCTCAACGAACATTCTGGCGGCAGCAGCTGCCCATTTCTCGTAGTAGGTTACACGATTGTACACATCAGGGTGGAAGGTTTCGATAATACGACGCAACTCACTCACGCGGGAGAAGCCCTTCATGACGATACACATCATCAATGCGTGTGTGCGTCGCTCCCAATCCGAAAATTCATGGGTCGCTGCGAACTCAATCATCTTCTTGAGGTCTTCTTCCTCTTTGAGCGCATCATTGCCGCCAACATCGTGTTGGCCAAGGGCGCCAATTCGACCTGTGGTAGACATTGAGAGATAAAATTACAGCCCGTACTATTTCTACAGAATAGCGGTTAAGGGAACCGTGTTCAACCGCAAGGAAGAGGTCAGTTGTATCTTCGTTCCCTCTTCCCAACATGGATCTCATAGGTTTCTTCAATCGCATCGGCCATTGAACAGCTGATCACGCCCGTTCCCTAGCGTATGACATGGATTTCTTGACTACTACTACGCAGTCCACTTCGGGATGTGGCTGCTCGAATTTCTCGGTTGGTTTGCACCTGTTTCTCTTGTTGGTGTCCTCCGGCACAGCAAAACTGGAAAATAAGCGCCACAGAAAAGCTGCCGCTGCCGTTTCTCTCGAATGTGACTGAGTGTTCACCTATCCTGCGTACATTAATAATGCAGCAGCGACGCATTTGGTGCGGTACTGGCAGCTATAAACTGGAATCTGATTATCTATTGGCGAAACCCAGTCTTTCTGGGTAACTCTTGTTGATCGGTGCGCATCCAGATCTTGGTGTGAGAGATTCACTCAGGTTGGTTTCCAAAGCTCACCGCGCAGTGAATGCCCACGGGGAGAGCCCAATATTTACCGTAAACATTTCTTTACACTTGGCCTGCACCTTCCCCAGTGCAATCAGATATGGGCGGTAGGAATATTGATCAACTTTCTTATTTTTTTATGGGTCCGGTGGCAATTGGACGGAGTTAGGGGTCAGCGAACGCCACCCCCTTTCCCTGCCAAGTGTCCTCGCCATGCAACAGCTTGGGCAGGAGGTTCTCACAGTTTGTGAGCAACAAATCGCGTTCCAAGAAAGTAATAGTAGGTACGCAAACCTCCGTCTACGATTCTTAAGCTTACTGCGAAATCTGCAAGCAAACTAGCAGCAGTTACTACCGGGCTTCACTTCCTTATCCTCGCGAGAACTTGGCATGGTACTGGAACAGCAGTCACCATCAGGCTTAGCTGCCGCACACTTGGGAACACTCGGCGGAGCACCGGAACAGCAGTCAGTATCGGGCTTGGCTTCTCCAGACTTGGGAGGACTGGAACAGCAGTCTCCGTCAGGCTTACCTCCCCCACACATCGAAGCACTTTGTGTTGTTCCACTGGGACAGGGGTCGCCACTGGAGCTAGCTCCCCTACACGAAGAAGGAGTTAACATGTCCATGGAACAGCAGTCATCATTAGGTCCACCACAATTGGGAGGTCTTGGCGTGGGACTTGAGGAGATCGACAGGTATGATGTAGGGGTGATCATTCTACTGTACAGGTTTTCATCACGATCTGGAACGTGGTATAAGTAACGGAACAGCAGAGCAGAAATCCACATACTCACATCGCTAGCAGCCATAGCCAAGCCGGCAACCCATGCGGGCAAAAGTAGACCTGTGGCGACAAAGAAGATACCCGCAGCAAGCGGAATAGCAAGAATATTGTAACCGAACGCCCAAACAAGGTTAAAAAGGATGAGAGAATAGGTCTTACGGCTAATGTCCACAGCAGTAACAATGTCGGCCAAGTCGCTCTTCATGAGAACAATGTCTGCGGTTTCAATGGCGACATCAGTGCCGGCTCCGATTGCAATGCCGACATCCGCCTGCGCCAATGCTGGTGAGTCGTTTACGCCGTCTCCTACCATTGCCACGGTTTTGCCCATCTCTTGCAATTCGTTCACCTTATTCCTCTTGTCCTCAGGCATCACCTCTGCGAAGACGTTCTCTATGCCAGCATGCTGGGCCACGGCGTGAGCAGTATGACGGTTGTCACCGGTGATCATCCAGATCTCAATACCGAACTCTCTTAGCTTCGCAGCCACGGCAGCGCTCTCTTCACGAATGGTGTCCGCTGCAGCAATGATAACTGCAACCTCGCCATCGACAGCCATGAGCATCACTGTCTTACCCCCCTGTTCCAGTTGGATCATCTTGTTTTCAATTTCCTTTGAGACATTGACGTCCATTTCGCGCATAAATCTGCGATTACCGATACGCACAACCGCCCCGCTGAAACTGCCTTGAATACCACGGCCGGCAAGGGCATCGAAGTCATTTATGCAGTCAATGCCGACACGAACAGCATCCTGGTTTCGACAATACTCTGCGATCGCCTGGCCAAGAGGATGCTCGCTACCAGCCTCTAGTGAGCCAGCAGCTTCAAACAGGAAAGTGTCATTTTCATGTGAGACTTTGCCACCTTTGTCATCAGCGTGACATTTTACCTTGATCCAGTCTGTCACCTCGAGTTTGCCGTACGTGAGTGTGCCAGTTTTGTCGAAAATAAGTGCATCGATGCGATGGGTGTTCTCGAGGGGTTCGCCACCGCGGATCAGTATCCCTTCCCTTGCTGACAATGATGTTCCAACCATAATGGCGATAGGAACTGCCACACCGAGGGCACAGGGACATGCTACTACCAGCACAGAGATGAAGAACAACAGCGAAAAGGAAAATGGGTCCAAGTCGTGAGGCAACGAATCTAAGATATAGAGCGCTGCCAAGAGCCAGACGACAAACGTGACAATAGCAATGGCAACCACGATGGGCACGAACACTGCGCTGATCCTGTCGGCTATCTTGGCAATGGGCGCCCTGCTGCCTTGTGCTTCTTCGATCAGGCGCCTGATTTGGTTGATGGCCAAGTCATTACCAAGTGCTCCAATGCGCACCTGCAGGACACCTTCTCGATTGACACTACCGCCTATCACTTGGGATCCTTTCTCCTTGAGGACAGGGATGGATTCACCGGTCATCATGGATTCGTCTACATGGCCGCTACCCCGTTGCACAACACCATCGCTTGGCACCTTAGTACCAGGCAGCACCTTCACGATGTCGTTCAGCTGCAGAAGATCTACTGGAATGACTTCCTCGGAGATGACCGCCGCTGTCCTGGGATCCATATGTAAGAGAATGGCTTCCTTCGCTCCGAGTTCCATCAGTTTGCTGATCGCATTACCCGCATTATCCCGGGCACGTACCTCGAGGTACTTACCCAGTCCCACAAACATAATGATAAAAACCGATGTCTCAAAGTACTCCTCCACTGTGTAAGAATCGTTGACGGCGCCAAGGATAACAGAGACGATTGAATAAAAATAAGCCGCGCTGGAACCCAATGCGATCAGCACGTCCATGTTCGCGTAGCCGTGCTTAAGGGCTACCCAAGCGCCGGTATAGAACTCACGGCCATACCAAAATTGCACGGGGGTTGCCAAAAAGAATAAAAGCACCGTCTTCAATTCAAAGGGACCGATAGGGTGTTGGAGTTCTTCGCTTGTTTGAGGGATGTAGCCGAGGACCATAGAGATGATGAAAACGGGAATAGCAAGTGACCATCCAATTATTTGCTCCCTAGACTGTCTTCTACGTTCTGCTACACGTATCGCAGCTTTGCGTTCCGCTTTCTGGTCCTTACTTAGGCTAACTGTGAGTAAACAGTCGTGGTCCTTTTCCTTGGCCATTGGGGATTGCAGGGCTTGCAGGATGTCTCGGCCTCCAACAATCATTGGTTTGTACACTACCTCCAGCGCATTCTCCATTTTCTGCATACTCTTGCCATCGTCTGAACCTTGCAAGACACGGAAGCTGGAGATGCCCTCCATGTTTCCTAAACACTGCTGAATGTGGGACAATGCAACAGATCTGACAGCAGGGTCAGAGCTGCGCAGTTCCTCTACATCGTAAATGACGACACAATCATCGGCACTGGGAGCAACCTCACCTCGATAGCCCATTTCTTGAAAGGCGGCCAAAATCAGCTGTGAGTCAGTGTCATGAACCACAATGACCTTCTCCGTGACAAGGTTAACCTTGACGTCCCGTATGCCTGGTATCTTGCCGAGTCCTTTTTCCAGGTTGACCACGCAACCTTCACAGGTAAGCCCTTGCACATTGTAAACTGTCTTTTGGGCTGCCTTGGACCAAGCGGAATCGGCTCCCTGAATAATACTCATATCATTTGAGTCCGAGGGCAAAGTGTCAATATTCGTCACTGTTATCCCGCTCGGAAGGTCGCTAGGGCTACCGATTTCGAAGCCCGCGCGCTCAATAAGAGTTCGCAGAGACTTCAGCACTCGCGGTGTTTTTGGCACCGAAAGATGAATTGTAGTTTCTCCAGTATGCAACACCACAAGTACAACCAGGACCCTCCGGTCAGTAAGAAGAGCCCGTTTCAATGCGCTGGCACATCCTGGGCAAACTATATCTTTAACCAAGATCGTCACCATTTGGTTGGCAGGCACCTGGGGAAGCTTCTCCAGGTGCTTGCGTTTAGGGTCATCAATGGGACCTGCAGAACACAGACGATCACAGGTGCAGTCGTCAAACGTATAGACCAGTTCCCCATTCTCGAGCTTTGGTTGCAACGTGGAGCACTTGCAAGTGCAGCCAGGAGAGCTAACCATGATCCCGCTAGTTCATCAGACCACTATTTCTTGGCTGGTTCGATACATCTCATTCTTTGCAAAGAATCGTCTAAATACATTGTAAATACCATGCCGCATATGGCCAAGAGTATTGGCGCGTACGCATCACTCAGGTGACCTACATATCATGGGCAAGTGAACGCACGATGGAACGCCCTTCCCCTCGGTCCTCACCTATTGCCTGACTGGTGGAGCCCTCGCCCTTTGTGGCCTGTTCGACATACCAAATTGACCGTACCAGTCACTGAGACACCTGCACTGCGCACAAAATACTTTCAAACGTTTCAAATTGACGGCTCGGGCTGTACAATGCGTTCAATTCTGAAACGCACGAGATATGGCTCCGTACAAATATTACTAAGAATGCGTACTGGGCTACACCCTCACCAGCCCCCAAGGGTTGTAAATATACTACCAACATACATACGGACCAGTAATCAGAGACAAGCGCGAAGCTTTCCCAGAGATCCCCTGCAATATTTCTACGTCGCTGCCAAAGCAAGGAAAACAGCTAGGATCGGGCAAGGACCACCGCAAGGCCGAGGTCACAATGACCTCACCGGACGGAGTTTTCCATACTAACAGCGATTCAACTACACAACAAATATATAAACGCTCCAGACCTACAAAAGACAGGATTACACAAGGTGTCCCACTCGCTGAAAAATTGCCGCAAAAATGAAGGTCAACTATTTTTATCCGGATTGGTTATACATACCCTTAGGGTTAGGGTT
>PDIP01000172.1:0-16669 GCA_002811645.1 Corallochytrium limacisporum
TAGATTTGTTTTCCTCATGGAAAGCATTTCTCTCTCCTCTCTCTCTATATACACTCTACTTTTCTCCTTCCCTTGTAACATTACAAACATTTCCTCTCTTCTATTATATCCTGGCTTTGCAACCAAAGTCTCTACTATACTAATGCATCTCTTGCATTTTTCTTGTGCTGTGCTCTGCTATTCTACATCCGGACCTCTCAAAGTTCGGCGACTCCAATCGTACTCCCCCCCCCCCCCCCGCCTCGCTTGTGCTCTCATCCCCTCTTCCTGCCCCTACCAAGACACCCAGTACTTGTGGTGTCTTGTCTTAGCTAGTCCGCCTGTCTACATCCGGACTAGAAAATCAAGTTCATGTCCGCCATATCCTCCTCCCTCGTAAAGCACACCCTGACTGGCCCTCACACCGCATAAAGCCCCGCAAACCTGGGGGTCTCATTCTTGTTCCCTCCTCCGTAAACTGCAGTCGTAAACTACAGTTGCGCTCTGGTCTCTATTTAAATACATACGGACTATTAAATCAGAATTCAAGTCTAGTCCTTCCTCATTCCTCCATGTAACCATCCGTATTCATTACGCACCGCAGGTTCGCCTCACCCACCCCACCTCTCTCAACCTTTCTCTAATCGCAACCCTCATAGTCGTGCCCCTCTCAAAGTGTGCCTTTGATACTAATGTACAAAACATATATAATACAAAAATATATTATTGTCGGACTCGAAGGAATAGAATTTGTCTGAGTAGACTTTATCTCTGGCGGTTTTCGTGCGATATACCAAGACAACAGTACATATTTAGTACACACCACTCGGATGTATACTCGATCTCATCAATATCTCGCTTGCACGCTCCTCTTGCAAGGGTCGGCAAAACAAATAAATCTTCCGAGTCATTCAGTATGGGGTTCTGCGGCAGAATCTTTCCTGACACACGTATGCAGGGGGGGAGAGAAACAAGGATGCGGAAACCAACTGTAGAGTCAGCGATGGAAATGTATTGCCGCCAACGGCAGAGGCCGTCTGTCATAAGCTCTGATCAGCCAGACGTCCCACTATAATGCCAAGGAGTATAATTCAAGTGCGTGGCTGCAATGCGGATAAACTGAGGAATCGTCCTCACATGCTTCACAGAGCCGCGGCGCCTGCAGAATTGACTTCATGACATCCTATGCCTGAGACGTTACAATCCATTCCGATCACCCATTAGATTGGAAAGAGGTTTTCTTCACACCCAAGAAAGCTACGGTTCAAGGGGACAGTGCGTCTTTGTCCATAACCCAGCACTCCATTTCTGGAAAGCACGGAGCATCGATGAGATGAGAATGTCTATCAATTTTCTTCACAATTTTTCCTTCCCTCTTCGCGAACAGTCCTTTGCCACGAGCCATACATTCGGTACTGGAAACATGAATATTTCAAAGCGGAACATAAAACGTCACACGGAACGTCTGAACAATCTCATATGGTCCACCACCAAAGTTGGTACCGTCGGGGGCTTTATTCTGAGAATCGCCCACATACAACAACAAGGGACGGCTCCAATGAAGCGAGTGCCGCCGACATAGCAAGCCAAACGACCAGAAGACGCCCAGCGCGTTGGGGCACCGAAGGACAGGCAAGCGGGTCAAGAATTGTCGCGCAAAAGCACAGATCTACAGACTGAGCGCGGAACTGTCTCCTGGGAGAATATATTACAGCAATGTAAGTCTTGTCTGCAGTGTAATCCGAGTGTGGCACTTCTCTGTGGGAACTGGGTACAAAAAAAAAACAAAATCGGAAGCACCACATCAGCGCTGTTGGGGTCAACATGAGGAAATACCCATACGAGCATTCCGGGTTGTCTGAAGACTTTTGCACTGTGTGTCTGAATTTTCAAGGGTGTCATCATGTCGGTCACGCTTCACCACGCGAAGCGTTCTTTTGTTGACGATGACGACTTTAGTACAACACAGCATAGATTGGCAAAGCGTTGTCGAGTCAATGTATCGCCTTCGAAGTCACCAAACACACACACCACAGAACTCAACAGATTTAGGGCAACTGCCAAAAGAAAATATGAGGAGGATTTCGACAGTGTATCCGGAACACAGCGAACTTCAGTAGAAAAATATGTGGCTGCCCTACGTCGGAAAAACCGTAGGATGCAAAACGATCACAATGACGAGGAAACTTTCTCTCTAGGAGAAGTTACCGAAATTGTGAACAAGGCCGTGGCCGAACGAGAGCAAAATCTGCGGGCAGAATACGATGAGCTCTTGCGTAAAAAACTCTTTGAACAGTTTCAAAGCTTTACAAAATTCAATGAGGACCATATTCACAGACAGCTCAAGAGTTCAGATTTCAGCTACATGAGCTGATTCCTAGGATGCTTGACACAACAGTCCATATCATTTTGTCTGAGTGTAAATTCATAATCCATCATCATGCTCCCAGTTCACATGGGAATTTCAGAATGTGCCAGAACTATGCAAAGTATCGATTGCATCTTCTCTGACAGAAATATAACACATAGTGCCAGTAGGAATAGGGTTTGTACGACTTTGTCTATGATTTCTTGCGTTTGTTCGGTCTTTCATAAGGAGTCAATTTACCGTACTCGAGCAAGCTCACTCTTTGCTATACTCATGCGGTGGACTTCATCGGGTCCATCGGCGTACCGCAAAATCCGGGCCCATGTAAACATGCCCGCGAGAGGGAAGTCCTGGCAAAGTCCAGCAGCGCCGTGTGCTTGCATAGCTCTATCAATTACTCGGCTGGCCAAATTGGGAACCGCCACCTTGATCATTGCAATGTCAGTCTTGGCAATCTTGTTGCCGTAGAGATCCATCATCTTAGCAGCGTGCAATGTCAGCAACCGTGCTTGTTCGATGTCGATACGGCTTTCCGCAATGTCATGCTGGATGGTACCTTTCTCGGCTAGGGTAGTGCCAAAGGCCACTCGGCTAACACTGCGTTCCAGCATCAGCTGTAGTGACCGCTCCATGGATCCGATCAGTCGCATACAATGGTGTATGCGACCGGGTCCAAGACGGCCTTGCGCAATCTCAAATCCTCGGCCAGGCCCCAGCAACATGTTCTCCTTGGGCACCTTCACTTCGTCAAACCGGGTTTCTGCATGACCATGAGGATTGTCCAGGGCACCAAATACCTTCAGAGGACGGATCACGGACACTCCAGGGGCATCCATGTCAACCAAAATCATAGAGTGTTGTTGATGGCGAGGAAGTGAAGGATTGTCTGTTCGGCCCATAAAGATAGCCACTTTACACCGAGGGTCCATTGCACCAGACGTCCACCATTTATGGCCATTGACAAGGTAGTGGTCGTCCTTCTCTACTATGGTTGCTTGCATGTTGGTCGCGTCTGAGCTGGCAACGGCAGGTTCAGTCATCGCAAAGCATGACCTAATGTCCCCATTTAGCAGAGGAGTCAGGTACTTTTGCTTCTGCGCGTCTGTGGCATATCTGACCAAGACTTCCATGTTTCCAGTGTCGGGTGCGTTGCAATTGAACACCTCAGGGGCCCAAAGACTGCGGCCCATTAATTCACAAAGTGGAGCATACTCCACGTTTGTTAAACCCGCGCCATATTTCGACTCAGGGTCGGATTCCAAGGGCATAAACAAATTCCACAACCCTTCTTGCTTGGCCTCTGCCTTCATTTCCTCTATCAATGGTGGAATCTTCCATGTGTTGCCCTCCTCAGCGAGCCAATTTTCGATGTCTTCCTCAGCTGGTATGATTCGTTCGTGTACAAATTCATTGATTCGCCCATGCATTTGCTTACAGCGGTCGCCCATGTTCCATGTATAGAGCGGTCTCACAGCGAAATCGCGCTTGTCAAAGTCTTGAGGGGGCGTACTAGCAATAGTGGCGTAGCCCCGAACTCCAGCAGGTGTCGAATGATCACCTGTGGTATTGCGAGGTCGCACAGGCTCAGTTCTAACGTACAAGGGAGGTTGGTTGAGGACGTCAACAGCTGTATCTGCCATTAGCGAAGTCATTTTACCAACTTCCTTTGCATTCGATCCAGAAGCCTGTCCATCGATGGCTCTCTTGTAAACCCCTTGTAGAATGGCCGCCACCCGGAAAAGAGCAAAGCTGATGTAAATATTCCAATTCTCTACCGGCAAATAGTCGGCGCTCTTGAAATACTCTCGGATGTAGTCCTTTTCAGCAGGAATACCCATACTGGAAATGTCCAGACCAACAAATCCAGGCAAAACAGGCAGATTCCTATCCATATGGTACGGCAAGCAATTGTAGGCCAGATCGCTCACCGGATCGCCCAGTGTCGAAAGTTCCCAGTCTAGAATGGCCATCACCTTAGGCTCAGAAGGGTGGAAGATAAGGTTGTCAAGTCGGAAATCGCCGTGCACAACGCTGAGCGCATGATCGGCTTCAACAATCTGAGGCAGTTTTTCCATCAGTGCATTCATCGACGGAATGTCCTCAGTCTGGGATGCAGTGTACTGCTTTGACCAGGTCTTCACTTGTCGCTGCATGTACGCTGAGTCGCGTTTTCCATAATTATCTAGTCCAGCCTTCACAGGATCCACACTATGCAGAGCAACCAAAGTCTCTCTCATTGCATTGTAAATTTCAGCTCTCTGCGTGGGAGTCATGTCAGGTAGGGTTGGGTCCTTAAAGACACGACCGCGTACGTAATCCATGACGTAAAAGTCTGTCCCAATGATCGTCTTATCCTGGCAGAGATGCAACACAGTAGGTACGGGTACACCTTGCTGGCCTAAAGCACAAAGGATTTGGAACTCTCTTGCCATGTCGTGGGCACCTTTCAGGAGCTTACCTGGAGGTTGTTTGCGTAGAACCATTTCACGATGGCCTGATTTCATATAGAAGGTAGGATTACTCTGTCCATGAGAAAATTGTCGCAGCACAATAGGTGTCTCCAAGTCTAGTGTCTTGGAAAGGTACTTAAAGAGACTATCTTGATCGACAGCGTGTCCATTTCGCACTTGGGTCACTCCGGGAACAGGTTTGTCATGAAGCGGTAGTTGGACCGCTACTTCCAGATCATGTATGGCTTTCCAAGAGTTCATAGGGTCGACTTTGATTGTATGGATGCCAAGTTTCTTGGCTCCACTAAGATTCCTACCAATGTCATCGAGAAACACGGCATCAGCCGCTTCTACACCAGTCTTTTCAAGTGCCAAACTGTAGATACGTTCGTCAGGCTTTCTCATACCCACCCGAGCACTCTCAACGACATGATCAAACAGATTGAAAACCTGCGGATCACTTGCCACTGAGCTGTTCGATGAGTCTGCCATCCAATTATTCGTCAGCGCGACAACGGGCAAACCGTTTTCCTTCAATTTCTGAATTGCCATCACCACATCTGGTTTGGGCTCAAGAGCTGCTACCATCTCGCTCATCAATTTCGCAGCGTCCACATTCGCTATGCCCGCTGCCGCACACTCCTCTTCGAAAGGTTTGTAGAAGTCCTGTTGAGTGATTCGTCCAGTTTCCAGCTTTTCAAATGCCTTCGAGGAACCGAAAACAGAACCGAGACTTCCAGAGGGAATACCAGTAGCGGCCTCGTACTTCGCAATCGCCTGTACCGGAGAACCTAATACGACGCCACCGAGATCGAATATAACGGCTTTTTTTGGTACAGGTCCCTGAGACTCACGCGTACGCGATGAGGTTGAAAAGCATACCGCAGATGGCAAACGTATTCTAGCATACAGCAGCCTGCCATGGGGCAGCCTGCTCTGTGCGATCCTCAACATGATCTCAAGATGAATCGAGTTTTCTCACCATTATAGCGCTCAAAGAAGACTCTTTTTGATTTCTGCACCCTAGATCATCATATACCATTCTTGTAAGTAACAGTTTTTGATCAGAGAAAGGAGTAAATTTGAGATTGGTCCATTGTCGCTTGCTTTGAGCGCCACGCAAGCGCTTTCATACGAATGAAGCCCCTACTCGCAGAAAAGATTCCCCGATGATCCAATTTTAGCATACCTGGCTTTTTTTTGGGGGGGGGAGGGAGGAGGACACCTCAGTAGTAGATACCATCTACTCTGAAAACCACCTTTCCCAACTTCCTCCATCTCCGGTAGTCAATGCATCGTCAAATGTTTTCCTCCGCTGTCCCCTGGAAGGACGAGCCTCCGGCGGGTATATATACTATGGAAAACAGACCGCTTTGGAGAACTGACTAAGGCATTCTCGCTCTGTAAACACGAGGTACTTGGGCTCTTCGTTCGGACGAGCGCGGTTACAACGGTTCCCTTTCGTGGTTTTTGGCTTGGTGTTCCACGCATGCCTCAGTGCAGTATCCAACAAAGCAGTTCCGCGGCAACAAACCACTTGACCGGTCACCGGCCACTTGCCGTACCCGTTCGTTGTGGATTGCATTGTGTGCTTGAGCTGTAGTGAATATCACAGGGAGTGTACCGGCAAGATCTCCTTCAACAGGTCACACCACTGCGGGGCTGAACAGCCGAACACATTTTCTGCGGTGACAGGGGATTCGTATATTTATAGACTACATTCCTAAATTCAATATACCGGGCGGCATTGATAGGGAAAAAACACTTGCCAGCTGTGGAAGGGGCGGCCGGGGACGTAGGGTGATGAAAAAGGAAATGTCCAGCTTTCTGGACGAATGTGGTGTGCCTGATTCAAAACAATCGGGTGGCCAAGATGGTGCAATTCATAGAGTGGGACCAAACAATGCGTAAACACACTAAAACATGAGCATCTTACCGTTGTTTCAGCGCCTTTCGTCGATGTGGTCCACTGTCATCCACCTTCCGCTACCAGGAAGGGTCGCACAAGTTGTGTTCTTAATCTGCGAAGGATAAGCACACGGAATTGACAGTGTAGCCCGGTGGTTAGGGCGGCCACGGGTACAATACCAAGGGACGAGGTGCGCCATTCGAACGGAAACTCACATTTCGAATACGCGCAACCCCAGTATATAATAGATCTGCGTGCAGGGTGCGCCTCGTACGGAAGAAGAATTGAGTCATGAAAGGGAGGGACCTTAACAAAATCTAGTGGGCTCCGCCGAGTTTGTAGGGACGTCGTCAGCCATGATTGAAATTCCCATTGGGTATGAGAGGCGGCTGGGCAAAGAAGTATCTGACAATATAAAATAGATGTAAAACACTGTGTGTGTGTGCACATTCAGGCTTACTCCATCGTTCCATTGTGGCAACGATCATGGTGCTTCCACAGAGCGCATCCGCTGCTTCGGAAATTTCCGACAGTTCGAACGTGGACAGTACCGTTCTGGGACTCCCTGCAGGTTTCGATGTCAAGGAAATCTCAAAGGCCGCTTCCTTGTTGCGAAGACTACATGAGTCGACACGCGATGAAAAAATTGAAGCACTGCTTCTGCTGCAAGAAGACCAAAATACTGGTGAAGACACGGGAAAAGATCGGGTTGGGGAAAAGCTGCATGTTTTCAAAGGCTCTGATGTGGTCAAGGAGGCCGAAAAGGCAAACATTGGTCGAGAATCTATTTTAACTGCTGCCAATGAGTTGATGAAAGCTGGTATTTTGTCTCCTTTTTCAGACAGCGCTGCTGACCGTGCCCTGGAACAGGAGGATGATGATGTCTTCCTAGCAGATGATGATGCCCTCTACATCTTCACACCCTCGCAACAGCCCCATGATTTTGAAATGCGTACTAAGGAAGGAAGCGCCATTTGTGCTATATGCCAACAAATGATTTGGGATCTTACTGTTGCTCAATGCAAACTTTGTAGTGAATTAGTGCACAAGGACTGCATGCCTACCGCAAGTCTGACAATGTGCTATAGCCGTGTAAGTGCGAAAGTGGGCGCCAGCCTAGATACAGACATAAGCAGCCTAGCTGAAGGTGTCGATGGTCTATCTATGACACCTGGTAGTGTGCGAGGCACCGACGAAGATGGGGAGCAAGATGAAGACCACGATGACACCACGGAACATGACCATCTCACTCCGCTGCCTCCGAATCGAGTGGCTCTTGCCATTCCTGATGATGAAAAAGCCAACACAGATTTTGCATCCCTCCATCAGCGTGTCCAGGAGTCTGTTCGAACTCACAAGTGTGTCCTTGATCCGTCGTGTGTTCTCAAGAAGGAGAATGTTGAAAAAGACGACCCCCAATATGAAATCGATCCCTTACCTGGAAGCATGCCATTGCTATTCCTCATCAATCGGAAATCGGGGGGCAATGCAGGCGGTCGGTTGCTAACCAAGTTGAAAACGTATATGAATTTCCATGACTGTCAGTTACGTGATCTCATTGCTGAGGGCCCCCGGCAGTCTCTCATTGACTTCATGAAAGTTCCAAATCATGTTGTCGTGGTAGGAGGCGGTGATGGCAGTGTCGGATGGGTTATGATGGAAATGGATAAAATAGACTATCCAGATGGCACGCGTCCTGCTGTTGCCGTCTTTCCTCTGGGTACTGGAAATGACTTGGGACGGACTCTGGGCAGTGGAGGTGGTCTCTCTCGTTTCCGCGATGCGCTGGATATGATTGATGACATCCCATCAGCGGGCCGCGAAAATCTTGACCGCTGGACGGTCGATGTTTGCGAAGACGGTCAAGATGGTCCTCTGTGCCTGGGACGACACTTAGTTATGAACAATTACTTCAGCATTGGTATCGATGCCCACATTGCTTTGAAATTCCACGAAGCACGTGAGTCAAACCCAACTCGCTACAGCAATCAAGTTGTAAACAAGATCGCGTATGCAGGATTTGGGGCCCGTGCAATGCTTCGTCACAAACGACTCGGCAAACGCCTTGAAGTTGAGGTCGATGGTGTTCGAGTTGAAATCCCGGATGCAGTGGAAGCCATTGTTGTCCTAAATATCCCCTCATATGCTAGTGGTACTCATCCATGGGGTACACACAAGTCCAAGAAGTATAAAGAGTTGGCGATTGGAGACGGCTTTGTCGAAGTTCTCGGTATCCGCAGTGCAGTACATCAGGGTGTCATGCAAGCAGCAGGAGGAAAGATCACAGGTACACGATTGGGTCAAGGAAAGACGGTCGTGGTCACACTGAAGAAGCCCATGGCGATGCAACTTGATGGGGAACCATGGCTTCAAACGCCAGCAAGTGTGCATATTCAATTCCACCGACGCAATGAGATGATCCACTTCAAAAAACGCAAAGACAAGACGCATCCCATTCCAACAGTGGAGAGTGGTACAGTAGCTGACATACTGACTGATGCTTCTACGCTCGAGGACCTGAAGACTGCTATTCTAAGGAGGTTCAATGAGGTAGATGATGCCGGGAGGACTGTAAAACGAAACGCTTTCTTGGGAGTAGATTGCGTAAACTTCATCATGTTTCATATGAAGCTGGGTGACCGCAATTTAGGTATTAACATCGGACAGGAATTACTTGAACAGGACTTCTTCCATGCAGTGAACAGTAATCCAAAGTTCCGAGATGACAAGACCTATTATCGCTTCGGTCCACCCAAGAAAGGTGGCAAGGAAGAGACAGTGGCCATGGCAAAGGACATCATTGGCCGCATGGACAATAGAACACTGCGGGAATGTCTCACTGAACTCATCAGTAGTAATCGAGAAGCTCGCCTGACGGTTGTTAATCTTTATCGCCATACTTTGGTTGAACCAGTGGCTTCTGATGCCCTTGAGACCTTTGACTATCCTGCGTCTGAGAGCACAAACAGTCCTACAAGTGAAATGCGTTTGACCCCGAGTAACAGGAGTCGTACTCCGACTATTTTGCACGCTGAGGACATTAGGCGTACTGGTGAGAATCCCTTCGAAGAAGACGAGCCAGGCAGTTTTGTCGCTCTTTGTCGGATCACCATCGAGCAAGCCACGGAGATTCGAGACGGAGGCAAGCTTCTTGGTCCTGGCGTGAAAGTTGGATTTGCTGTCGGCACGAAGTTTGACACACAGAGGTCAACTAGGCGTGTCAAAGGGCCAAACCCCATTGTTGGCGAAGAATTCTGCTTCATGATCATTCGAAGTGATGAAATTCTCTCGTTTGGTATCCTCGGCAAAACCATGTTGCATAGCTTGCCAGGGATGGACGCTACACGGATTGGATACGGTTATCTTCCGGTATCGTCCCTGAAACCGGGACAGCAAACTCGTTGGGTTTCTATCAAACTGGATGACGTAGTTACAGGTAATATTAAGGCGACCGTTGACTACAGCTATCTGAATGGAACAAATGACACCGGAAGCTGCTTGGGACCTGAACCTCTTCAAATCCTTGATCCATCCACCGGTGGCTTCAAAGGTCTCATCACAGCTGTCTCTGAAGCCAATCACATCATCTGTGTCACAGACAACGTGTACACTGTGGCCGAACCTGGTGAGAAGCGTGATGATACCTTTGAGGGCATCTTCCAGTACTCTCTGGCTCCCCTCAAAGATTCAGATGTCGACATTTATATGCAGCCAGCACGATATATGGCATCCAACAAATGGGTTCGATTGGGTATGTTTACAACTGACAAGAGTGGTCGGATCAAGATTCCTGTGCCTGAAAGAGTCTTGCAAAATATTGGCCACTTCCGTGTTCGGGCGGTTGTGCGGCGAGACAACAGTGTGGCCAGTGGCTCTCTCTTTATCGTGCCTAAAGGTGCCAAGTTCGTCATATATGATATCGACGGAACCCTCAGCGTCGGAGACGAGGAAGTCGTTCAACAAACGGTTAAGGATACCATGTATGTGAACCATGATGTCAAGCTTCGTAAGGGTGCTGTTTCATTGGTGCAAATTTGGGCCTCGAAAGGGTACCTACCTTTGTATGTGAGTGGTCGTGCGGGATCCTTCTATAACCTTACTCGTGAATGGTGTGAGCGTCATGGACTTCCTCCTGGTGTCATCCATCACACGTCGAATCATCTGCCCACTCTTCCAACCTGGTTCAGTGTGGGACGCTTTAAGCTCCAATTCATGCGCAACCTAATGGCACAGGGCTATGAGATTTATGCAGCGTATGGCAACACAGGGAACGACATCCGAGCTTATCGTGACGCTGGCATTCCTCTGGAACGAACGTTCATTGTGGGTCCAAATCAGGGCAAGCGTGGTACACAGAAGGCTGGTCGACACAACTTTGTTGAACACATCCGCACATATCTAGTCGATCTTCCTGTGTCTGACGCGCCCTGTCCCAACAAGGCTCTCTGGTGGTAAACAGGAACAAACACGATTTGTCTCATCGCAGTATCTCACGTTGGTCACAGAGGATTGATGAATAGATGTTTAATTTTAGTGTCATGATGAGTTGTGGTGCACTTCTCCAGACATCCATCAAGCACCTTTCTGTGGATTTTTCTTTGCTCCCTTCTTACCTTTCGACGCAGCTGCGGCCTGCTCCTCGTCAATCGGTGCCGGACGCACAAACGGTATTTCTTCGCCATAGCTCGTTGGGAAGTATGGCTTGAGGACAGCAGGGATTTTCACACCAGTCTCAGTCTGGTAGTTCTCTAAGATTACGCAGATAACTCGCGTGAGAGCTGCCATGGTAGAGTTGAGCATGTGGCAATATGCAGTTTTCGTACCAGCCTCCTTGGTTGTTCCATACCTAGTCATAACCCGACGAGCTTGGTAGTCAGTGCAATTAGAACACGAAACCAATTCCCGGTACGCTTTAGAACCAGCAAACCATCCTTCAAGGTCATACTTTTTTGCTGCAGCGTTATTTAGGGCACCGCTCACAACGTTGACAATACGATAGGGAATCTCCAAGTCCTTATAGAGCTGTTCCGCAACGTCAATCATTCGTTCCATTTCCTTCCAGCTGGCATCATCATCTGGGCTAGTGAGGACAAATTGCTCAATCTTCTCAAACTGATGCACACGGAAGATGCCGCGGGTATCACGACCATGAGAGCCAACTTCTTGACGGAAGCATGTGCTCATACCAGCATATCGAATGGGAAATTTCTCTTTCGATATCCACTCATCACGATGATAGGCACAAATAGATTGTTCACTGGTAGCAATCAAATATTTCTCTTCTACTTGAGCATCATCCTTGAGCTCACTGGCCTTTCCCGTCACTTTGTACAGTTCCTCGTCAAACTGAGACAATTGGGCAACCTCCATCATGATATTCTTGTTCATGAAGAATGGGGTGTACAAGGGAGTATAGCCCTTGGCTACCAGAGAATGCAAGCAGTAACTAATGATCGCCTGCTCCAACAGAACACAAGGGCCCTTCAAATAGTAAGAACGCGACCCGGCGGCGACAGAAGCTTTCTCAAATTCAGCACCATCGACCATAATGATCAGGTCGACATGGGAATACTTTTTCTCAACTGGCTCTCCAAAGGTTCGTTCAACCTTGTTGTCAGCATCCTCGTCATCAGACACCGGTACAGTTTCATGGACGAGATTTCCCATTCCACGCAGGAGCGTGTCGCGACGACTGACTAGTTCAGCGGCTTTGTCGCCACAGGCTTTCTTTCTCTGCTCTGTAATGGCCTTCAACGCCTTGAGTTGTCTGACATTGAATTCCCTCAGCTTGTCAGCCTCCTTTGCCATATTCAGTAAATCTTCGCTGTTCGGATCTTTCAATGACTCCGGTACCTCGTCGGTGTCACCTTGAGGTTCCTTAGCCTTCATCTTCATGCCGATTGTCTTTGAGATGGCATTTCCTACACGATTACATTGGTCTGTCTGAAAAGACAGTTTTCGCCAGTCCTCATCGATCGTAATAACTTCGTCCACTTCATCGACTGGCGCATACCGGCGACGCTGGGACTCGCGCACCTTTTCCGGATCGCCGCCTTTCTCTGCCCGAAAAAGATCAATGTCCAACATGATGAGTTTATGGTGGTATAGAACACTTACCCAGCCATTGTCTGTGGTCTCGACCATGCATAAAAGTTTAGCAATGTAAGTACTTTCAAACTTGTACCAAAATGGGTACAATGAAGTCAGTATTGCAATCGACTTATGGCACAGAAACCGAGCGATTTCCAATGATGTAACCATAGGGGGACCGCACCAGGTGTCCGGGTCCCCTTCCTCACATGGTCGGTCCTTGGCCCCCTCCGTCCCAGTCCTTCCACATTGAGCAATGGGCAGCCCATTTCTTCCGTGTACGCAAATATGCAAGGATCCTCAGTAAAGTGATTGCAAAAAGGGACAACACCCGCTGTGTCTCCGCCACGAGTAAACAAGGGGATTTATCTCGGTCAGCAAAGAAGCAGAGTTGTGCCAAAGGGGCCGCGCGGGGGGAAGCGATTCGGAGGGGAGGGAAGTGGAGGGTAGCCAAACAGACGTTCCAAGCAGACGAGTGGGGCACTGGGCATTCGCTATCGCCAGAGATACCGCAGTTTTGATTGTTCACCGTTGAGGATACTCCATGTCAAGAGAAGAAAGTGTGCGAAAGGCATTTGTGTATTCTTGAAAGTTGACAAAATAGTACATATGACATCTGCTTGATGACAAAATGTATAGAATGGATATGGTAGACAATCTATAGCAGGACAGACTGTGGACTTCTGAATCGAGCGGTGCAAAACATGTCTAATTACGTTCCGGACTTGGAAGACTACTGGCTTCCTCACATGAATCACTGGCTCCGGAAATCTGTTCCATGCCAATGTTGCAACCTCCTTCACATGTGAGGGAGCAATCGACGGGTCCAGACATCATTCTGGCCATCATTTGTCGCTGATGGCGAGACTCTATCTGGAAGGTGGAATGATGTAGAGCATACTTCTGGCACGCAATTTTCTTTGCGCTGGGAAGAATGGTACCATCATCATCTTCGACTTCTATGTGACCTGCTACAGCCCCTTTTCCTACAGTAATGGACCATACATGAAGGTCCCGTACCCGCTCGACCTTCGGAATTCCTTCCAGATCGCGCCTGAGAGCATCAGGGTCAATGTTTTTCGGCGCAGCCTCCATGAGTACCATTGCTGCATCCCAAACGATCTTGGCCGTGGTTGCAAGAACAATAATGCTGAACACAAAAGTGCATATAGGATCCGCAATGGTCCATTCAGGCTTAACCCAGATAATTATCGATGCAATTAGTACACCAACGGATTGCACGAGGTCTCCAAGAACGTGAATGAATGCTGCCCGCACATTCATATTACCTTCCTTCTTCGGTCCATCATGATTGTGACCTGCTTCTTCATCACTATGCGAGTGACCATGCCCATGACCATCGTCTCCGAGACCTCCGTGACTATGGCCGTGGCCACCTTGATAGAGAATCACTCCCATGGCAATATTTACGAAGACTCCAAAACATGCAGTACCAAACATCACCTTGGCATTGACAACCTCAGGATTGATGATCCGCAGTACAGCCTCATATATCAGGATTCCTGACAAGACCCAAATAATTAAGACCGAGGTCAACGCGCCAAGAATCTCGAGGCGGTGAAATCCGAAGGAAAGTCGTTTCGATGCCGGCATCTCTGACACGTATACAGCGGCCAGCGAAATCAGGAATGATGCAAAATCTGACAACATGTGTGCTGCGTCCGTAAGGATGGCAAGGGACCCTGAGATGAGACCACCAGCGATTTCTAGGACCATAAAGATGAGGCACAATGCCGAAGCGGTAAGTAGGGTCTTCATAGTCTTCTTGCTTTCCGCAGATCGTACCCATCCCTTGCCACTGTCGCTGTCAGAATCACTATTACTGTGATTGTGATTCAACAAACCCACAGTGTCACTAGGAGCTCCATGATATCCTGGACCCTCGTCCGCATCACACTCTTCCTCTGTTGTGCCATACCAATTCTCTCCTGTTGAAGGAGAATGCCGTCCGGTCTTAGGAGAATGCCGTCCGGTCTTATTAGCACTTCTCATATTGAACGTGCCGAGTTTCCAGTCAACTAGATGCCAAAAACTGTTTCACTAATTGCATTCCTCGACAGTCCACCTGTCGCATTTATTCCTTTCCTTAAGTTGTATTTTGGCCGCAGAACGTGTGAAATAGTTTGATCGCTATGAATACTATGCTCGGATCTTCAACCCTTGTTGATCATATTGGTAGCCTTGTGTTGTGTTCAAGACTCAGAGAATTGGAGGCGAATGTCAGTGAAGAATGAAAACCAAACATGTGGTTGGAAAATCCTCAGCATTCGCAAAGCCCGACGACCCCTTACGTATGTCTTTCACCCTTCTCTTGTTACCCTACTTCGTCCCAGGCCTACCAAAACAGGGGATGGTCCCACCAGTCAATTTTTCTATGGCACAAATGCTACTGTTTCTAACCAAAGCGTCCCACTATCGGCGTGTTCAACGTGTTTGATATGCTGATGCGTGCATCGTGTTCCAATTTCAATAGAGGAGTGGTGCCCAGCCGGGAAAGGGAGAGTGTTTGAGAGAAAGGTTGAGAGAAAATTTCGCGAAGGGGAGCAAGGAAGCAAAAATGCTTCAGAAGAAAAATTCCTTCATGACAGGGAGCTCATTTGACTACGAATGGTCATGCTAGTGGAACTTGGGAGGAGGCGCGACATTAGAATACTGGCAGGCGGAAAAAAAAAGCAGCAAGCAAGGATTGCAAACGAACTTGTGTCTGAGACCGCAATGACAACGACTCAGGTCGCCTATGCAACCTGTCCTACACTAGGGTTGCAATGCTGCATTGCTGACCCGTATGTAGGAGAGAGTGGTAGTCTTCATTGCACGGGTCTCCATTGTTCATTTAGCAGAATGCCATATAGGGGAGTACCCGACGCACTCAGTTAGGCAGTCAGTTAATTTTTCCAGGTGAGAGATGATGGGAGTACCGCAAGCATTTACCTGGTCATTTGCCTATCAAGGGTCGCAATGGGGACGCGGCTCTGGAAATCAGTTTCTACGTCCACATTCACTCCGATTACGATCCCCAGTGGTCAACTAAAAGCGCTCGTGAACGTTTGTACATGTGTGTGTATTGGGGATGTAGTCAGGCCATACTGCAGAAACACCTTCCCATAGCGGCTCGGCTAGACTGAAACATTCGCATATTCACTATTGAAAATTGTATCTGCAAATAATGCCTTTTTGTATTATATAGTTTTTGTACACTTTGAGAGGGGCACGACTATGAGGGTTGCGATTAGAGAAAGGTTGAGAGAGGTGGGGTGGGTGAGGCGAACCTGCGGTGCGTAATGAATACGGATGGTTACATGGAGGAATGAGGAAGGACTAGACTTGAATTCTGATTTAATAGTCCGTATGTATTTAAATAGAGACCAGAGCGCAACTGTAGTTTACGACTGCAGTTTACGGAGGAGGGAACAAGAATGAGACCCCCAGGTTTGCGGGGCTTTATGCGGTGTGAGGGCCAGTCAGGGTGTGCTTTACGAGGGAGGAGGATATGGCGGACATGAACTTGATTTTCTAGTCCGGATGTAGACAGGCGGACTAGCTAAGACAAGACACCACAAGTACTGGGTGTCTTGGTAGGGGCAGGAAGAGGGGATGAGAGCACAAGCGAGGCGGGGGCCAACTTCTGGGGGGAGAGTACGATTGGGGCCTTTGAGAGGTCCGGATGTAGAATAGCAGAGCACAGCACAAGAAAAATGCAAGAGATGCATTAGTATAGTAGAGACTTTGGTTGCAAAGCCAGGATATAATAGAAGAGAGGAAATGTTTGTAATGTTACAAGGGAAGGAGAAAAGTAGAGTGTATATAGAGAGAGAGGAGAGAGAAATGCTTTCCATGAGGAAAACAAATCTA
>PDIP01000173.1:7029-23072 GCA_002811645.1 Corallochytrium limacisporum
AGTGGGGGTGGGGTGGGGGGACCCGGTGCGGAGGAGGATGGAGGACGAACGCGCAAGCGGGTGAGTCCTACGGGAAGAAAAGGAAAACTCGTGAATTCGTATTCTATATATAAAATGTACGGGGTTTGTGACGGGGCCGAGTGGTATGGAGTGCGTATGAATGATACCGGGGAGTTGGGCCCGGGTCATCGGACGGACACGAGAGCGCCCTGCCAAATTGGGCCCTGGGGCGTTGGGGGCGTGCGTGTGCGTGTGTGTGCGTGTGTGTGTGCTTGTTTGTCACTGCATTGCGCTGTTTATGGGCGTATTCTCTGTTTCAAGGAGATTGATGATGGTATCTGGAATGGTGGATCTGTACCTTATGCGGTGAACCTAAAAGAATAAAACAAATTTGCAACTTCAGAGTTTGTGCGACCCAAGGCGTTCGGGGAAGGGACTCGACCAAGAACAGGATCAAGCAGCATAAATTGGCAAATTATAGAGATGCCATCGCCACTCTGGGCACTGTACGAGCCGCGAGTTAGACACCAGCTCCTAGAGCACTGGTCTCTGCGTCATCCAACCCATGGTCGTTACAAAAACTTGGTCTGCCGGGTTTGCGGTTCCAAGCCGCGCCTGCACGCAACAGTTTCCCAGCTGTGCTCACAGATCCTTCTGTGCTACCGTTTCGGGCCGGACACGGTGGCTGCAGTGAAAACGGTTGTGGCATGTCAGGACAAGTTCAAGGCGATAGATGCTCGTACTGACTCGTATGAACTTGCTGCTGAGCTACAGGGGGCACTGGTCGCTCTGGGCATGGACCCAATGCAAGCGCAAATTAGGCAGCAGGACATAAACCGCCATTTGAGAGGTACCCCGCAGGAAGATCTGAACCTGGCCATGACAACTGATCTGAATAAAATTGAGTGCGGGGGCAGAGAAAAGCATACGGAGCAACAGCAATATGATGATACCAATCCAGCCACGCAGGAGCACTTGCTTTCCAGCCTGCGTGTCAGCGTGACCGGCACGTTAGAGACCGTGTCCAAGGTTAGTTCGAGCGTACGGGATAGTCTGTCCTCGTCTTTGTCGTCCGTGTTTAGCAATTCAAAGCCTACCAGTGCACCAGCGGAGAATCCGCCTGGTAGCCAGGATGATGGTGACGTGATCACGGAGATGGCGGTAGCTGTGGCACCTCCCGTGAGGCGTTCGATAGCCGGAGACGCAAACATGAGGGAGATCAACGTTGCTTAGTACAAGCGGGGGTTAGCAAACCAAGTTTGTTTTCCTGACCATGATCAATCACACAAAGAAACACGTACATGCATATAGAAGGGGGATGCCATCTTTATTTGGCTGACCTCAACTAGCAAATAAACCTTAGATCACTTCGAAGTTTCTTCACAAGTTCACTCCGCATCATCGGCGTTGTAGTATGCGTATCCAGCCAGACCGATAAAGTCTTCTGTGATGTGCTGCTCCAGACCGTGGGGCAGCGGATTGTCCACAATGTAGGCTGTGTTCACGCATTCCAGCACGCGCAGGCTATGAAGCTTGCTCACATCAGCACTGAATGCTCCATTGTCATTGATACATAGCACTTCCAAAGTCTCCGGGATGCCTCTAGTGTCATTCCATGTGGTCAGACTGCAATCAAACGTCCGCAGAGCACTGCAGTGGTCCACAGACTGCGCAAAGGCCATGTTTCCAGCCACAGTCAGATGCACCAGGGTCTCCGGGACAGGTTGATCGTAAGCTGTGTCTGCACAGTCAAAGTCGCGCAAGCGCTTCAGCCCGGCGATGGGCTGCTGAAAGTTTTGGTTTCCAGTGATCTTGAGCACCTCCAGAGACGGTGGAAGCAGGCCATTGTAGATGGTGGTGCTGCAATCGAAGTGTTTAAGATGGCGCAAATGGGCCAGGTCTTGATTGAAGCTGAGGTTACCGGTGATCTTGAGCACCACCAAACTGGCTGCCGGCACAGCACGATTGTAGAAGGTGAAACTGCAATCAAAGTGGCGCAGATTCAGGCAACGGTCCAGGTTCCTATAGAAAGTGCGATTGCGTTCAATGATGAGCACTTCCAGGCTCTCGGGTACGTCTTCGTCAAACTTTGTGAAGCTAGCGTCCAGATAGCGCAAATACTTCTTGTCACTGATGCGGGCAGTGAAGGTCTGGGTCTGGCGAATGTCTAGCCATTCGAGAGCTTCGGGCAAACTCATGTGGTATGCGCACCGACGGAAGGTCATCCTGCGCAGGGTTGGAGCGAAGGGACCAATCAAGCGAGGAACGTTCTCAATCACCACTTCGGTGAGACGTGGAAACGGCGCCTTTTCCGGGTTGTGCCTTGCAAAGGTTCGACGCATCCACTGCCTCTGCTGTTGCCAAGTTTGCAGAGCCCCTTTTTGAGTGGGGTTGCCACCGATGACACGCAGATGGCGAACATTCGGTAGGAAATCACGCTCAAATGTGGCCGAATGCTCATCCGCGCGAATGCGAAGACGCTGCCAGAGAGGACGCAGGCCAGGGATGTCAAGCAGATCACTGTCGCCGTCAATTTCGACCTCTGCCAGGATCTCTACCTGGAGTTCCATAGGCAGACCGAGGAAGAGCCTACCAAATACGGGCATGCAGTCCTCAACTTCATGTGTCTGGTCCTTGGCCACGGGGTTCACCGTGTCTGGATCGTGGTAGCAGCCCTCCAGTTCTGGACCTGGAAAGCCAGCCAACGGTGTCATGATAGTGCCAGGCATCTTGTCGTCGTCATATGTCTTTCTATTTACGAATTCTGGTTGTCTTGGGAGGGTTAGTTGACTGAGTCTATTCAGAAGATCCCTGACTGTCCTGGAGATCTTGAATTCCATATGCAAATATCTACTAGTTTCCAGTTGTAGTGGTCGTATGTGATAAAGTCTAAGGGTGTAGATCGTGATCAGCTCATTTAAAAACCTTAGAGACCCTCATACATCTTTCCAAAAGTAGATATGGGATACTTCGTGGTCCTGTTCTATCGCACAACATGGCCTTTGTTTCACCCAATAATCAGAATTTCTCACAGATCTCCTACGCAACTGTTCACGATAAACTCCCATCTACGAATGTATCAGTTGAACCGATCCCTTGTGCCCTTTTTGATTGCTGACTAAACACACCGCTTACGTTCTACCGTGCGTACCGGTTCGGACATCTAGGAATCCATCTGTGGACCATTTCTGGCGAGTCTTCTGTCGCAGGGACCGAATTGAAGACAAGACCCATGACCATAGATCCCGGACATACAATGTGCCAAGGCCTAGAACTCCTTTGCGCAGCAAGATAATGCGGCAAGAAGGAATCGATCGCCGGGGAACCCCAACCGTCCCACCAGTGGCATTTGCTAAGACTCTTGAGGTGCCACCGGAAAACTTTCCCAGTGATCCCCAAATGGAGCTTACCCGGCGTTAAGGCTTCCCGAGGGGGGAAGCTTACGGGTCAGATTTTCACTCACGTTTGTTCCCTTTCCAGGGCATAGTCATTGCTAGAAACGGGGAGAAGGGGTGGGGGGGGGGGTGTTTTGGGTTCGGCTTTGGGGAGCCAGTGAAGGGGGGTTTGGTGGGTTGCGTCGGGTTTATATGGTCCCCATTTCTCTCGGCTCTTGGCGAAGAAGGCCCCCCCCTACCAACCGAAAAAGGGAGGGAGAGTCCACTATCTCGTTTTTGCGAGTGCGGGTCTCCCCCCCCCCCTTGGAAATAAAATAGACCCCTGATACCTGATTCAGTATTTGAGAATATCACATCGGTTTCCCAGCGGGCCGAATAGGACCCGGCGCGGGGGAGGACGGAAGGGGGAGAGTTTCAGAAGCGGAGGAGCCCGCCCCTTCGGTGCCAAGGTTTTTTGTGCCGCGGCATTTTTCATACGCCGAGCAGTGGGATAGTGGACGCTGGCTTACTCAGAGTGAAGAGACGGGCCGACGGCAAAAGACAAACAAGAACCAAAACAATGACCAGAGAAAATCCAACCTCGACACGGACGGTTGGTTCCTTCGAAACTATGCCCACTAAGGAAGGATGGTGTGTAAATTCGGGGAGACGGACAAAGAAATGGTATCCTTTTGTATGTCGGCGCTGGCTTGGGATTTGTATGTTTCCTCCCACAGTGTTGCAGCTTGGGGTGGTGTTGCTGGTCTTCCTACTCTTCCTTACAAAATCATTGGGGAATGACGATGAATGGCAATGGATTGTGGTATCATAGTCTATCAGATTCCACGCAGAAACATATAGTGGCAACTGGAAGCGGCGGAAGCTTAGAAGGCACGAAACCAGGATCTGTTTCGAGGCCAGACCATGCTCGAATCTTGGGTAAACTTCCAAGATAACCCCTGCACGGCGTCACTATGATGAGGAGAGAGTGACAAACAACCCAGGCTGACCAATGGGAATGAATTGCTTTGGATTGCTCAACTCCGCGGCAACCATTTTTGCCGCACTGAAATGAGTCCGCTGGCAATGGACAGCAAGAAGCACACCATTCAGCAATAAACTCCTAACCCAACCACCACAAAGCTGTTGGCCATCCAGTGCACATCCAGAATGCCCGCCATGCTCATGTATGACGCAAATGGTGAACAATAACGTCATGATGAGTATGAATCCAATCCATTCGATAGATGGCCGATCCGGCGGATACTGATCGTCTATTAACTGCTGTGCCCATTTTTTTTTCGTCAGTGCGGGAACTTGCCAATACCGACACAGCCAATCTGTCAGGAGCCGCGGTGAAACCGATGAAACTAAACAGCAGTGTCACAATAGGCTTCTCCGGGTATTGTGCGGGTTGTGCACTTGGGTGCGCAGTACGGCTCGCTGCACTAAACCCATGGTGATGTTACACTCCGTCTCGTTGTTTGGACAGACCGTCAGTGGCAAAGAGGATGTTAATATGTGTGATATGCAGCAAAAAGCTATACTGTTATCCTCACAAGGAGCTCTTGCGAGTATATCAGAACAACGGGAGTACACACTTGCGCGAAGCGGAGCGTGGAACCCACACACACAGATCTCGGGAGAGCCGGAAGAGACTCAGTATGCGACTGGGTCTGCCACAACCAGGTCTTAGGCGTAACGTGCTTATAGCGCGCGTCAGAATCCGAATGCCGCGGCACTTGTGTCGGCCCCCCCCTTCCCCAGTGGGCCCCCTTCCTCGGGGAGGGGGGAAAGGGTGAAGCCTGGCGGTGGCCTTGCCGTGGGCACCTAACTAGTTCGAATCATTGTGCGTACGCGACTGTGGAATCAGTTTCCAACGGAAGCACAAAGCCGTAGACATTACATGGCGTAATATGTTATGTCACTTCAAAAGAATTATAGAGTAATCTTTGGTACCATGTACCTAGGCTTTGTTACGCTAGAATCCCCGGCCCTACTGGACTTAGTGGCTCTCAGGTATTTGAACTACCGATCCCAGGCACGGATCAGTAGCATTGCGCTTAACATCAGGCGCTAGCCAGTTCAAAAACTGTCTAAAAGCAGTACTTGAGAAGAAGTTGCTGAGACATAGAGAAACCATGGCACCCAACGCAAGTTCTAAGCCTCTCCTTGATGAGTATGGTCGTCCGATCGACACACTCGACTTCAATGTCATCTCCTCAGGGTCCAAAAAAATGCCTTTCACCAGCGTCAGTAGTGTATCTGATGATCCCAAAGACTTTGGTGTTACTGTGTACTATAGTTTCATTATCTTCCACTTCGTTCAGTTCGCAGCGATGTACCTTGGAGGTGGGTACACGTGGCTGCCCTTAATCGTCTTCTATGTTATGGTCCCCATCGCTGACACGTTCCTTGGCAGCACCAAGGTAAACCCAAGTAAAGACCTTGAGAAGAAGATGGATGCAGAACTGAAGTACCGCATTGTTCCCATCATCTGGGTCATTGCTCAAACTGTGACATACCTCTGCTCCATGTGGTGGTCTGTACAGCCTGAGCGCACTACCAACGAATTCATCGCTGGTGCCATCTGCACTGGCCAAATCCTCGGCCTCGGCATCAATACTGCGCACGAACTTGGCCACAAACGCACCTGGTGGGAACCTCTGTTGGCTCAGTACCTGCTGGCAATGACCAGCTATATGCATTTCCAAGTGGAACATGTCGAAGGCCACCACTGGAACGTTGCTACTCCCATGGACCCTGCCACATCCCGGTACAATGAAACCTTCTACAGCTTCTGGCCCCGCACAGTTTACGGAAGTTATATATCCGCCTGGCACATTGAAAATCGCCGCTGTGCCAAGAAAGGCCTGCCTTTCTATCTCAACATGATGTACTGGTACACACTGACTCCCATTGTCCTCGCCGCTCTCGCCGGCAAAGTGTATGGGTTTTCGGGTGTTTCATTCTTTGTTCTTTCCAGTTTCATGGGCTTCAGCCTGCTGGAGGTTGTCAACTATATTGAACATTACGGCCTTGTGCGCAAAGAGATCGCCCCTGGCCGCTATGAGCGTGTGCGTCCCATCCATTCCTGGAACGCGGACAACAAGGTCACAAACTACTTGTTGTTTAAGTTGCAGCGCCACTCTGACCACCATGCCTTTCCAATCCGTCGCTATCAAATTCTGAGATCTTTTGATGAGAGTCCAAACCTGCCGTCTGGGTACGCGACCTGCATGATTCTGGCCCTCATTCCCCCACTATGGTTTCATGTGATGAACCCCAAAGTTGAGGAGTTCAACAGATGGGTCCAGGAGTCCCGGAACGAGATGGAAGCCAAGGGCATCAAGGTCGAATAAGTCTTTCATATAACTTTTCACATCGACATCCAGGTGTCTACCATGCACACGTACACACATGCATCCATAAATAAGTGCGTCACAAATAAACACCATTAATGCCATATCATCAATGCACGAGCATGACCACCAGGAGATGATGGGACAGTATCATCCCAGGAACCCAGCCATCTCGATTCTCCATCGACAGACGATTTGCGTCATCACTTGATCCTGGCAAACGAGCACAATTCAGATGAGACATGTGATAAACATTCCTAACTCCATTAGACATCGTGAAGCTGGGCTGCAATATCAGCGACGTACGATGTGTCCTCGTGTTGAGTCACCCGAATACGCCATGGACATGCGAGCAGAGGGGAGACGGAGTCACCCGGGACACCCTCTCCGAAGACGGGATCGTACTCAGAGTTGGTTTTGGATGACACCCAGGGGATCGTCTTGGTTATTGACTGAGCTACCGTGCACCAAACTACAGGAGAAATGAAACATTACGTTTGGATAACAGCAAATGAACATGCTTGCGAACGGGTGTGGATGCTCTATCCTGCCCAAGTGAGTCCCGTTGCTTCGTCTCTTCCGCATGAATTCCTAACCGCTGAGTACTCCCAAAAGTACTCCACAGTTCCAATTGTGACGCTTACTGGCACACCAAGAGGGTTCATACGCAAGATTCTCTCTGAATCCATTCCGTACTGCCACGCGAAACAGTGTTCTCAGCGTTCTTAATATGCGGTCGAGTTCGGCCGTGCTGCGTGTGATCCATTAATGCCAAATGTTCCTTTTCGATAAACGAGAACCTCCTTCCCGGCCTAAGGTACCCCTCCCCAGATGGAACCATCCTCGTCGCTCCCTACCGATGGACCCATCTTTTTTTGGTTGCTTCTCCTTTTAATGTGTTTTTAGCTGCCCCGCGCTTTCCCCTCCTCCCACTCTCCCTCCGCTCTTCCCCCCTGCAAATATTTTCTTGGTTCTGACGTTGGTTGATCCGGGCTCTCGCTTTGATTTTCTTAGGATTTTCTTGCGGAGGGGGGAAGCGAGGCAAGACCCAGGTTCCAGTTTGAGGGAGGCAATCTGTCCACTTGTATTCTCAATGTTCAACGCTAGAAGTTTCAAGAAGGCCAGGAGCATGTTGAGTGCCGTTCCTTCAGCTGTGAATGTACACAGGCAAAGTGATCTCTTTACCAAGAAAATGTTGGGAAATCAATGGAGTACTCGGGTGTATATTTCATGCTGCGGTGGGATCGCACCGGTTATTTAAAGAGATCAGGGAGTGATGATGTCCCTAAACTTGACCTGTGGATGGCGAAACATACTAATCCAATTGACCGTATGTTGTGATTGCATAATCATGGGAATTTATGCCTGCGCATGTATTGGTATTGTTCTGGCTTTGACCGGATGGTTTGTGTCCGTGCTGATCCCGCTAGGACTGTGGATTCCAATCGCAGGTGTACCTGAGCGTGGCTGGCACCACTGTACTCGTATTGAGAACGGGTACTATGGCATTGAGGACATGCAATTTGTTAATCCACAGTGGGATGGATCTGCCGACAATCGCAAGTTAGCAATAATGTCTTCAGATAATCGCAGACTCTACTGGAGGGGTCTGGATCCTGATTTTGATCTGCCATGGGACAGCCGTCTTGTTACATTTGATTTGGAGACCAAACGGACCAAGGAAATGAAAATGTTCGGCTTTGACCCAGATAAGCAGGAATTCCGACCTCACGGCATAGGTGTGGGTCAACAATGGCAGGGTTATTCCGGGACGAGTAACCGCATCTACGTCGTGAACCACACGAAGATGGGCGACTTCATTGAGGTATTCGGTTGGAGTGTGACCGAAGGTGGGGATGCGGAAGCAACACACATTGCTAGCATCAGCCACATGAGCTTGGCCGACACAAATGACGTGGTGCCCATCAGTGACTGCGAGTTCTACGTCACACGATTTTTTGGTGCCGGTGTGGACGAAGGTGTGGATCGCCTAAAGGAAAACTTCTTGGGCAAGGAGGGCAGCTCAGTTCTGTACGTGAACTTTTGCGAGAACAAACAGATTCCAGAGGTCAGGACTGTGGCGGAGGGCATTAACTTGGCCAATGGAATTAACATGGTAGATGAGAAAACCGTGGTCGTGGCCGGCTTTGGAAAGAACCACATTCGAGTCTTTGAACGCGACCCAACAACCAACGATCTTGAATTCCGGTACGATATTGATCTCGGTGCCAGCTGGCCCGATAACATTGATGTGGGTAGTGATGGCTTCTTGTACGTTGCATCCCTTACCGGAATAATCACTTTCATGGGACATGCAGTCCTTGGAGTCTTGAAGCATGGCGGCATCGAAGCTTTGCGGGTCAAACTCGGTGAGGACATTAATGAGGAGAACACTGGTGTCGACTTATTGGTCAGTCATCCGGGTCTTGATGACTTCGGCATGACCACTGTCGTCGCGTACGGATCTTACGACAACGAGACACACGTCGTGCTGGGCTCTCTGATAGACGATGGTATCCTGGACTGTGTTTTCTGAAGCACTGGTTCTGTGTTCCCTTCGATTTACCATTTTCCCTCTGGTAAAGAATGACTATGAGTTCAGTGACCATTGCGCCTCTCCCATTGATCTTTGCATAGTGGCTGCATTTATTGAAGGAGCCCCGGTGAAGTAGACCACCCGCGGCTGATTGAGAACAGAGCGCAGGCAGTATGTGATGTGATCATGCTGTCTACCAACATGTTGAATACAGCAAACCTAGAGTCTTTTGGGGCAAATTCTGCGCTTTACGATAGAACAAGTTCGAAAAACAAAAAAATCTGATAGTAGCAATAAATGTCTGTACTGCGATGATTTGCTCAATCGGCGCCTGCGTTAGAGTCGCAAGACCTTCCCTCATCTTAGTTCCGTTTCTTCTGTGGTCGAAGTGCCGCAGTTCTTAACATTTTGAACTCGCCAGCGATTCTGATGACCTTCAACGGCTTCAACGGTGTAGCAATCAGAGTCAAGGTCACCCAGAATTGCGTCCACCCCCAAGTTAACCAAGGTGTTCGGGTCGGCGATATCATCGGAATTCTGAATTGACCGTCTAGCATTTGTCGGCGGGCAAGACGTGGCCGGAGGCGGGAACTGTTGAGCCAGATCCTGATTGCATTGATTGCTTGCAACCTTGGAGGCGTCACATTCCCAAATCTCAAAGATCACATCCGTGCCCGCAATCGAGGCCGCTGTTCCCGCCACACTGGGGGAGAAAAGGTTGTCCAGGAAAGCGTCGGACCAGTCAGCGCCCAGGAGATTCATGGCCATTACAGCTACGTCCCTAACTTTGCTGGGAGTGGTAAGCTGTTTGTTGTTAATGAGGATGGGAACATCCCCCGCCAGCATAGGAATCCCATTGCCCTGGATCCATGTTTGGATGCCAGTGGATTCTGCGTCATAGACCAGATCGCCGGTGTAATCGATGTTAGCAGTGGCCTGGTCTGTCCAACAGGTTATGTTCAAAACTGCACCAGGAAGGATCATGGGAGTGTTAGAGAAAGTTACCGTTTGGGTTTCAGTGGTGGTTTTACTGGTGCCTTGAGCGAGCGACTCAGCGCTACTTTCTGACAGTGTATCCTTAATGGTGGTCGAGATCTCCGCACCCAAGCCCAAGAAACTGGCGGACGCCTTTGCACCAACGTCAACTTCGCTTGTACTGGTGAAGCTGTTGGTGTACGTCTGGGAAGTTGTCGAAGTTGTGGACTGACTGATACTCTGTTCATATGTGAACGAAAAAGGGTTGCACAGTGTTGAACCATTGGTAGTGACACCACTCTTGGGGGCGGTAACTACACGAGAGGTCTCAACCTCCCACACGCGTGTTGCTAGAACATTAACCGGCTGGGTGCTGAAAGCTTCGTTGACCTCTTTGAGTCTGCTGTCAAGGTAAGCCGGGAAGCCGACAGCCCAAGGAGCAAACGACTCATCATCGGCATTGGAATCACAGTAGGCATCCAATTGACCGTCTGGAGTTAGGTCCTTCAAAGCACTAAACCATGCGTCCCAAGCGTCACTATTTGCAGCCGTGCGTTCAATCTGGTAGGGAGCGGCGAGAATGGGCCCAGCGACTGTGTTCAGCTTCCAAAGGAAAGAGTTCCAGGGATCAATGAATCCATTTGTAAGGTCAATCACCTGAAAGTTTCCCATTTTGTCTTGCATGTAGGACTCGAAATCAGTGCCTTGCTGGATGATAAATTGGGACAGAGGGCGCATATCTGTGGACCCATTGAGCACGTAAAAGAAGTTGAGGTCTTGGAAAACCTGTCCTATATGGAGCGGGTCGTCCCATATAGTGGTGTTCGCAGTGTTCAGAATGGACGGACAGGACGCAGGGTCTACCGCCCTGCGGGATACGGAAGCGGCCTGGACCACAGTTGCAGTCACAAGAAAGGCGGAAGTGGCCTGGATGTTCACTTTCATCTTGGTATTGTCTAACAAGTAGAGAAATACTGGTGGCAGAGATGTCTGTAGGTATGTAGCACTCTGTATCACGAATGGTAAGTTGCCGATAGTCATTCGCCACAATGATCTCTGTTCACAGATCCGAATCGACTTAAATAGCTTTCGCACCCGTCCAGATGGAGAACATCTCTGTATAGCCGCACATCTTCCCATACGATACATTCAATACTATCCACATGAGTTTCATCTATTCGGAACCTGCCAGACAGATACACCGGAAAGATATGTGTTCATCGCGGGCGTTACTATCTCTCAAGTGTCCCACTAGATGACAAATAATCTTCAAACGCGAGGTCGAGGGTCCGTTGACGACCACAGGATGTTGCTGCAACAGGTCCCTGCCGAAGTATCTAGATCCTGGAGAGTCATCTATAGTGGGTGGGCCTGGAGATGCGCCCAACATAGTGCAAGTTCGAGCACCCACCTTAGAGTCTTGGAGAACTACTAGGACCAGGACCAGGACCATGTTGGTGGCGGAGCCACGCGCAGTTAAGGTACGGCTGCAACCGTATGCTACAAATCAATCTACGTATGTGTTTCTATAGGACTCAGCAATGCTTCCCCCGCTGGTCCTAACGCTCTCGTCGCGTCCTGATAGATGCGCCGCGGCAACCACTTCATGCCCCGTTCTTCCCCCCTCCCCCTCGCCGGCCTCTCTTCCCCCCCCCCCGGGGGGGGGGGCCGGGGGTCTCTTCCGCTGTCTGGGCCCCGGTTGTGGTTGGGGAGGGGGGGGCTTGGTGGCCCGGGAAGAAGGTTTGGGCATTTGGGAAGCGCCGGCAAAACTAGGGGTACGCAAAATCGATCAAGTGGCCTCCGCGAGTATCGCGAATATGTAACGTGCGCTACGAGCCGCGCGCGTCTCTTAATGAGATGAATTTCATCCTCGGACAACTGTGAAATTGGGGGCCTAATATTTGTTGAACGAACCCACCTTTTCCTTCGCACACACACGTCACGTTGCTGACCAACAGACAGGTCTTGCTCCGAGGGCCGGCCAATTTACGGTGTCTATGATTGGATACACCCTTGCCTATGCCGCCATACCCGCAGATTAACGGGAAACGGGGTCAAGAGTTGGCCTGTTCAATACACTGACTGCCTGATCGGTCCACCCGCGGGCGATTTATTCATACTGAATGAAGCCTGACTGCCCATTAATTTCGCTGGGTCCCTGCGAGGGCATGGTCAGAAGTCAGCGGGCTCCTAAAAGGGAGTGCTCCTTATGACCAGTGGTCTTCATCTAACCTAGAGAATGTAGAGGGTCAGTCATGTCTCAAAGAGCAGGATGAGCTGATACTATTCTTGGACGAGACTACGTGAGACGTACCATCATGTTTAGATGAGACAATCTCTTGCACAATCAAATTCTTGCCTAGGGCTCCGTACTCTTCACCGCCGTAATGTCATTTCAAGTCAAATTCAGGGCGGGTATATTGAATTACGTTAGAGACATGCCCTTAATATACGGCGAAGTTTGGAAGTCGGAATGACCGCCAGATTCCTGTGTGCAGACACCACATGGCCTTTGTCTCGCTTCCACCGCCTTGGCTGCGCGGAAGTAAAATCGCTGGATCGAACGCGGACAGATGCGCAACATCCTTCGATGTCATTTCTGTGCCTGTGATATTTACCTTCCAAATCAGGTTCATGTCTGTGTGTGTGTGGGTCAATGGAATTTGTTAGTGTAGAGTGCACAGTCTCCATCTAGGACACGGTCAAGGCTGCAAAATGGTTTCTAAATCTTGCAATGTGCCACCTGACGTTTCCTGAGCACGTTGGTGAAACCGTCGGGCCTTGTGATGTAATTGCCTGAGAACCAGTTGAGTAAGAACCCAAGGCCAGTTAAAGAACGACTGATGGTGAAGAAACACTGAAGTATTGCGCAATTTGGTGGTGGTCGAAAGAAGACGGCTGGGTTTATTTTTTTTCTTTTTTTGCGTGTTCTAAACCCTGACCCCAACCCCAGTCACTGTAGACCTTGGCCCCCGCAGACATTCTTTCCGATCTCAGACTCTGGTGAGCTCAATGGTCATCTGTCGCAGAGGTAACGGGCTGAACAGAAAGTTCTAGCACTGTTTCGATCACAACCGCTGGCACAACGACCGGATCAAGACTGCTTACATTTACGCGTCGAATGTCCAAAAAGGCTGCGTGCCCAGAGATAAGTTTACAAGGAACGGGACAAAAAAAAAGTTCGTTAGTGTAATGCCTAAGACCAAATTCGCGTTCTCTCGATGAAAGCGCAGTGGAAAACAACGGGATCCTGGTGGCCGGGACCGATTCCTCTGACGTATCTTGTAGAATTTCTAGTACACAGTCCTGCAATTGTAGAAAAAGTTTCCTTTTTCAAACATATGACCTGTCCGTCTTGTGAATCGTCTTTGCCGTAAATTCCAACGCGGAAGGTCGCCACATGGAGAAGGGGAGGTGGGGCAGGACACCCGCGAAACCGCTACTTACCCACCGCTCAGATTGGACATTTCATGTATCCTTCCCCCTTAGCGGTCTTATTGAAATTCTTCCCTCCTATCCATTCCCGTTTTCTTCGGTTTCCGGGCCTTATTACTTGGCCCACCTTTCAGCGCTTTGTGACATAACCCTTGGCACTCCCCAAGACTCAATAGGTTGAGTAGGGTAGGATCATGTCTTTGGCTTCGACTTGTAACCCAAGACATTCTTGCCGAAGACTCCGTTAGGACCGTATACTCACCTCATCATCTTCCTATCATTCTATTCCACTTAGCTGTATACGATTGGGATATGGTGATTGTACTGTATCGTCCGAGTTATTGTACTGTATCGCCCGTACTCCCTTCCTGTGCCACCCTCTTGCATCAGATTCCTGCGCCCGATTCTTTCTTCAAATGATTCCAGAGGAGGAGACCTGTCATCACCGTACGAGTGTCCAAGTTTCCGTAGTCAAACGTGATCATGGACGTATCAATCGGAGGGGTCTCCGGAAAAAAATGGGTATCGACAGAAGCATCGGCATCTCTTCATATGGTTGCTTTTTTCGCCTACACACCGGGTTTTGCGATAGTCACCCTGATGCCCTTATCGACCTATTCATGGTTACTGACTCCGGAGTCACTTGATCGAGCAAGTACCTCGTCTCGGATGATTTACGGACATGGTCCTTCGATCATCTTGTGCACAGTCATGCGGGTAAATTCTATGCTGTAGACCGGAACACACGGATGCCGTGCGAGTGGGCTCTTGACCGTGGCCTGAGGCAGTGGCCAGAATAGCCAGACACCACACACAGGCTATTAGTATGGTACGCAAACCAAGGGTACATTAATGTGATCCCAACCACATACTGGGCCTCAAGAAGAAAAAAAGGTCCAGAAACTGTCACGACGATACGCCAAGCGACGTTGGGAAGGGGGGGGGCCGAGCCCTATAGCCAATACACCGTGCAACCATATGACTGTTTCGCTCGACTGGCTGTTCACCTCGCACGTGGGCCCATCGCAACCAAGGTGCGTAAACCAATGTACGTCAAAGAGAAGGACTCCCGTTCGCCAGGATATGCCTCAGTGCCAAAGGGCTGTGTGAGAGTACAAAAGGCGACCATAATGGCCAGGTTAAGCAAAAGTCTTAGGCATATTGTTGGGAAAATTCTGGCTATGGGCACGTTTAACGGTACCGCCACTGCAAGAAATAATACAGACGTTTTCATTCTTTTCTCCTCGCTTGTAAAAATTTTTCCACCTTTGAGCTGTGGCTGACGCGCCGAGCTTGAGTATGGCCTGTTTTTTTCTTGCGCAAATTTTCCCTTTTGTTTGGTGGACCGGCGGCCTTATAACACTACCACTCCCCTCCCAGCCGCTCCCGTTCGGAAAGCCAAGCCGGCGGTGTGGTGAAGAAAGTGTCCCCCCCCCCCTCCGCGCCCTTTTATCCCATGCCGCCGTGGACACCCCGGGGCTGGCCTTGACCCCGGGGCACAGAAAGTAAGCAAGACAGAGCAGGCAAAAGGGGTGGGTTGTGGGGGAAGGGGGGGGGGATGAAAGGGTGTGGAGAGAAAATGACCGGAAGGAAAACCTGAAGAAAAATTAAAACAAAATGGGGCAGCAACCACCCCCTTCCGCTAGGGGACCGCGAGGTAAGCGAAGCGAGTGGGTGGGACAGGGCACAGAGAAAAGAGAAAGAGAGAGCGAGAGAGAGAGAGAGTGGGGGCAGTGCATTAAGTCGGCCAGCAGAGGGCGCGGCGAGAGAGAGACTTAGAGAGAGAGAGAGACTTAGAGAGAGAGAGAGACTTAGAGAGAGAGAGAGACTTAGAGAGAGAGAGAGACTTAGAGAGAGAGAGAGCGAGAGAGCGAGAGCGAGAGAGGGGGGCAGTGTGTAAGGTGATCGTGAGTTGGTGTCCCCGTGCTTGGGCGCGGTCTCTCTCCTCTTCCCTCCCTATACACACCCTCCCACCCCAAACCCCAGGCGACTGACGTACTCGCTCGATGATGACGCGCTCGCTCCGCTCGCTCGCTCTTCATTCCATGCCTTACCACGGTTGCGGGAACGAGGAAAAGACGAAGGAGGAGGAGAAGCAGGAAGCAGGAAGTGCGCCCTTTGTTCCCCTGCCCCCTGCATCTCTCATCTTGCACGGCAGCAAAGCAATATGCTGCATTTGTAGTTGGTCGCTTTGGTATTGCATTGGTGTCTTTTGTGCGCGAGCATATTGTGATCGCCAATATGAGACTCAGGATAGGACTATTTTGGACTGGGCGCACAAGTTTGTTTCGTCGTGTGCCCAATGGCACGGTTCGTCTTTAGCTCCGCCAATGACATATGCCATGAATTGCGGGGGGGGGG
>PDIP01000174.1:0-15556 GCA_002811645.1 Corallochytrium limacisporum
CCTTTGCCCTCTTCAATCCCCCTTTCCCCCCCCCCCCCCACCCCCAGAAACGACAAGGTCCCCGGGGAGCATTAAAATAGGCCCCGAGGTTGCAGCCCAGAAAGTGTTGACCTGACCACGGAAAGCCGGTTCTATTGATAGCTCCTGGTACCACAACTGTAATCTATTACAACTGGTGGTACCGTGGTAATCTAAATACAGAGAAGGACTGTTGGGGAGGGGTAGGGGGGGTTGTGGCATCGATTGATGCAGAGATCACGAGATGTTGACGGGTCATGATGAGGAGTTTGCATCATTCGACGAAGCAGTGCCTGCAGTAGATGATGTCTTGAGCTGATTAATGAGATCGTCGGCAGTGACGCACCAGTACGTGCCAGTCCAGAACAGGAACCGGCCAAAATATGTCATCTCTACCTCCGGATGGAGAACATGCAGGTGCAGATGCTTGACCAGAATCAAAGGCGGCTTGTGGAAGCAGAACCGTCCGCGTTCCGGATCCTTGCCCTGTTTGCGCAGCACCTGACGGCCTACGTCTACCATTTCTTCCACCATCTTGACTTGACTAGAGTTGAGATGATTGCAGTCTTCTATGCACTGCGTCGGGATCACCAGCAGGTGGGTGGGTGCCCGAGGAGCAATGTCATCAAAGCAGACAAATTTCTCGTCCTTGTACAGGATCTCATTTGGCTCCTTGCCCTCAACAATACGGCAGAATATGCACCGCTTGTACTCGCGTGCCCTATCAGTGTCGCTTGCCATTGCGTCCTCGCAAACTGTTCCTTTTACGCCTCCTAAAATGGCTCAGCTGCTTGATCAATGCCTCCTTTTTCGGAGTTGTGAGGCCGCAAATTAATGCTGTCAAACACCAGAAGCGACTCAGGCTGGCCTTGAATGCAAAGGCGGCGGCGCCCCATCACCACTCCGAGTGGTCCGGACTTGGACTGTCCGATGACGACTAGATTCCGCTGCCCCGGTTGTACTGGCTGGCTCACTTGTGCAATGGGTACTGGAGGGAGCCCCGGGTTGCCCCGGGGGTGTGTGTGTGTGTGTGTGTGCAGTTTTTGGTTTTAAGGAAAGGGTCCCCGGAAAACGGGAGAAACGAAGAAGGGGAACCAATAAAACCCCCCCCCCCCCGGGGGGGGTGCTTTTGGGTCAGGGGCCTTTATATTTTGTCACTCGGCTCCGGCGGAGGGCAGTGGAAAAAGGCCACGGAGCACCAACACCGGGCTGGGGAAGTGGGACCGGTCTGAAAATATATTCTACAAATATTTGAATACGAAGCTGATTTTGAATACGGACGGGACAGAAGAGGAGACTTGGGAGAGCGGGGCCCGTGTCGGCCGTGTATATGGGTCAGCGCGCCAAACGAACAAACTTCGAGAAAATGACCTGAGAGACAATGGAAAATGTTGGTTGGTAAATGTCCGAATCCGTTCACACAACGCTAGAAACAGCGGGAGCAATGCAAAAAGGTCAGAGAGACAAATTTCGTTGAAATTGTTCTTTTATTTTCTTTAAAAAGGCGATGGTGAAAGTGTAACGAAAAGAGATGTGTGATTAAAGGGGTTCAGATTAATCAAAGGAAGGATAGGATAGTAGTAAGGAGTTTGCACAGGGCCATTGGTAACGACATCACCGTTTGACCGCGCGCCATTTAGACAACGTCTTTGTGCTTGTTCCAGCCGCGCTTCTTCATGAAGGAGTAGCCAGCGAAGCCAATGCCAGCGAGAGCCGCAGCACCGGCGGTGCCGGCCACAGCGTAAATAACTGTGCTGCTGGTGGGTGAAGAGTTCACGGTCATGGTTCCCTTCTGGCCACGGTTAGTAAAGTCATTATTACGAGTGGAGACAAAGTAGAAGGTACCAGCGTTGTCCATCTTGACGGGACCACCATCAAAGTAAGCAGTGGTGGCACCGTTGAGGACTGCGCAGTTCTTGGGGTCCTGGTCGTCGTCCTTCTTGGGATCGTCCTCGTCAGTTAGTTCGGCCAGACTGTAGCAGGTCTCGGTGTCGTTCATGGGCTGGCCCATAGAGGCAAGCAGTTTTGCAGTGTCAGCGGAGGAGAACATGGAGGAAGCGCTGGGCAGCAGGGTATCCTTCATGTCATTGAGCTGGACCAGGTTGGAGCGGTCGGTACCGTCACGGCCGTTGCCAGCGTTGTTGGGGTCGTTGTAGTCAGAGCCGGTCCACTGGAAGTGAACGTAGTCGCCCTGGAGAACACTCAGGTCCTTGGGGACAAAGTCGTACTCAACACAGTTACGGACTTGGGCAATGTTGCCGCGCTTGCCCTGGACGTTGAGGTTGTGGATCACGGCGTTGGTCAGTTCATCAGGACGGGGCATGATATCGAAAGTGTAGGTACGGTCCTCAAAGCCGCGGAAGAACTGGTTCACATCAATGTTCACACGCAGAGGCAGGCCCAGGTGCTCGTTGATGGGGTCGTCAGTGATCGGGGAGTTACCGTCGTTAGCGGTGGCATCGAGGTCAAAGGGTACCTCGTTGGTGGTAATGTTGTAGCGCAGACGCACAACACAGTTTGTCAGAGGCTCGGTCACCTCGGGGATGCGCCAGTAGAAGGTCTGGTGGCGGTTGTGGTTAGAGTCCATGCCCAGATGATTGATAATTGAGCTGGGAGCCTCGGCGCAGGTGAAGTTGCCATTGACAACACCATTCAGCTTGCTGCTCCAGGTGGGCTCATTGACCCACTGAGCTCCCTCGGAAGTGCACTCAATGGGGTCCTCGAATTCGGGGTCAGAGCACTCACCACGGGACTTGATCCACTCGGTCTCCTGAGAATAGTAGCCGCAGCGGTCTGTGTTTGTAGTCAATACGGCCACATCGAGCCACGGGGACGGGTGCCAGTACGGGTAGTAATCACGCTCCTCGGGGCACTCAAAACCGTGGCGGGTACCGCCGGGATTCTGACGAGTACGGGTGGCAGAGTCTCCCAGCTGCTGATCGGCACGGAAAAGGTTCTGGTTGCGACCGCGAGTCTCGCACTTCTGGTAATACTCAAAGGACTCATGGCGACCGAATTGGGTGGGATTCTCGATGTCAGAGTCCGCTTCGTTGGGAATGGTACCGGTGCAAGTGGGATTTTCCTGGTCGTCAGCGGAAGTCTGGGGAAGGCCGTCACGGACACCGCTGCCCAGGGTCTGGTCACAGCCAAATTGAATAACGTAGTTGCACTCATTGGTGGTACCGCAACCGTGCTGAGAGGTCCAAGTGATTGGCAAGTAGGAACCAGAATAGTAGTACATCTTGTCCTGGGTCAGAGTGTTCTGATCAATGCCGGGAATGGCGTAGCCACCGGCGGCATTGTTCTCAGAATCAAAGAGGCGTTGAGCGTTATTGCGGTTGTTGCTCTTTTCGTCGCAACGGTTGTTGGAGCCGCGAGGGTTGTGCAGGTAGATATCACCAGCAACACTGCCCATCAGCGCAGTGAAGAGAATGGTCTTCGCGATCATGTTTTTTCCGTTGGTTAAATACTGTGATGGGACTACGTTTCACAATTTCTTCTTTAGGTGTACGGGATTAGGTTTACACACTCTCGTGTTTCTTTAACTCACAGGAAACACACACAAGCGATTTAACGCCTCTGCTTAGGATCTTCCCTGTAGATCACTAAACTAGGTTCGACAGAAGTCAAAGTAGCGTCATGATGACGTTGTAGTCTTAGGATCCACTTTCAAGTACCTCCTTTCCGCAACCAATCTTTGTGCCAGTACACCCGTCCCTATGGCGAGAGAGAACAGAAGAGTAATTCACTCCAACAGCCTAATACAATTCGCAGGCTCTGCAACAAGAGAAGTGTGGTGATGAAAATCAGGTGTACGGTGCACAGAGGCTCCTTCATCTGCGAGCTCCGGCCTCGCGCTGTCTTCCTATTCGTCCGATTCGTTGTCCTTTCCTTCCCCTTTCCGGACCTTTCCCCTCCGTTGTCTCCACCCCTCGCGCCCCTCTCCTTCCGGCTCCCCTTCTCGCGACGCATCCACGAATCAAAGGGCGGAGCAATCGCAGATCTGTGTCCGTCCTTGAATCCCGTGCTGGTACCTGTTCAATACTTAGGTGATCACACATGGGCATATAATGCAAGGGACACTTATCCAGAGGCATGCACCGTCTCTTTTGTGTCATTGCTTGAACGCGACAGGTCCGCCAGCCATGGCTGATGTGGTACACGGAGCGGCACCTTGCCCCTTCGTTCACCACGCTGTGCTTGGTTCATTCGGAGCGGGACTACCAAAGAAACTGGGGTATGCTGTCACCAACTGACAAAGCCGAAAAATTTTGTTCTCTCTTAGAATAACCCAGAGTGACGCAAAACCGTCAATTGTCTGAACCCGGTTCCCTCGGTAGTTTCCCTCGGTGATGATGGCTGTTTCGATGACGGTACATGTCTTCACTCCTCATACTTCTGCGCACGCACTGAGCACGCTCTTATACACCCTATTCCTTGGGGGAGGAGATGCTCCTTTGCTAGAGTGCGGATTTATGAAGATGTAACCTGTGCACGATTTAGCTTCTATTGAGAATGCAACACACGCGCGTCCCATGTCTGGAACGAGCCACGGATGGAGAGATGGCCCACCTTGTTCCTCCGACAACCATCAGCCTCAGCGCCGACACCTCGTTGTTTTCTCACACCACGCATGGATGAACAGTGTATGTTAGCGCCACCTATTCTTTGGGGTTTCTTGCTTCTCTTGACACTGTGTGGGGTGCGCGAGAAGAACAGTTTCGCTTTGCACATTGTCAACGATTCTTCGTGATGTCCACGGCTGTCCTCCGCCCGTTTATTGGTACTAGATCTTCAGTATCCTGTGAGCTACCACCCCTTTCCATCCTAGCATGTGAAAAGCATACAACAAAAAGAAGCTTAGGTTTAGAAGTTGAAAACAATTGAGAACGAAGAACCGCTCGAGCAGGAGACTGAACATGGCAGTCCAAAGCTCCAGCGAACCCACACCTGCCCTCCGTCACAGATTTTCACTGCTTGCCCACGCCGCCTGTCCCTAAGAAGTTCGTGGGGTTCCTTCGAAACGGTAGAAATGGTACCGCGAAAAGAGCTTCAACGGAATATCTCGGAGAGGAAAATGCGTATTGGTTCTTTTGCAACGAATTCCTCAGAGAGGAAAATGAGAAAAATTACTTCTTCATCTTCTTACCGTCTTGCTGCAAAAATCAGTATATTTGTTATATTAAAGTGGGCCTACTCGTAATATGCAATGCGTAAGACCTATACCTCACTGCCTAAGAAATCGCCATTCCCTAGCAAGGGGCCACACGGGGCGGTTCTTCCCTCTGCCGGACGCAGCCGAGTGCACCGCACCGCCAGAGGTATCTCCCCCTCCCCGCCGTCCCAACCCCCCCCTTCTTCTGCCTTGTGGGTCTTCGGAGCCATCTCCAACCAATCAGAGTGCCAGCTCCTGGGAAGGGGAAGCGGCCGTTGGTTGTGAACCAAAGGGGGGAGGGTGCGGAAGGGCGAGGGATGGACCCCAGATTGGCGGAGCAGAGAGAGCGTGAAAAGGGGCAGGGTAGCAGGAGATGTGTCCGTTGTGAAAGCACAGCGGTAACGATGCAAAGGTGCGCAACCAGCAAAACTTCGCAAGAAAGGAATTACTGTTCGTATGTTGATAGTCTCTGGTATTGTGCCCTTTATCGATAGTAGTCGTCAATGTGTACATATTATACACACACCCAGAGGGAACGGACAGAGAGAAAGAGAGCGAGAGAGAGAGAGAGAGGGGGGGATAGAGAGACAGAGAGGGAGGGAGAGAGAGAGCCAGATATTGAGCATGGGACAAACGCACACAGGTACCGTGGTACTCCGCAAACACAGGGAGAGACAGAGTCTGTGCGTGTGATGTATCCCCATAGTTCCGGTACGAACTAGAAGATACCCTTTTTACACCATGAGCCAGCCACTTTTAAGTGTTTGTATGCCTGCATCTGACTAGGAGTTGCTGTATGGCCATGGCCGTTCTCACAAACCCAGTTTTCGGGAATATTGCAACCACCAGTTTGTGTGTAATGAATTACGTGAGTACGCGGCGAATGGCAAGAAATGGGCTAAGTCAAACACCTATCAGGCATGGTAGACACAGCTTAGCAGCTCTTCGATTGCATTACCCTTTCACCTACATATCATTCACTCCAAATCATACCTATTCTATCAGTGTATACAACAGGTTACAGGCGGTGAAGGAGTCCAATGAGAGCGATGATGTTGACTCGGGCGAAGTATCGACTGCGCTCTACAAGGTCGACAGTTTCGTCCTGACCTATGTATCCAACGTGAGCTATTCACTCTCTCCATCGTGCGCAGCACTGAGGTCAAAAAGCCAACAACTTCGTTTCAAGCTTTTGAGAACCATGCTCTCGTGACCAACGTCAAATGATAAAGCAAAATAAAGGGCAGAGTTGACGTTTATTGGCTGTGCTGCGGTTCAGCTTGAGTGGTACGTCGATGGGGGCCAACTCGTTCTTCATAGAGTTCCACCACTATTTGCCATGTTACAGCAAGAACATGGCTGAACAGCTCAGCACCGAGACACAAAGAACATGTCAGGTCACGAGTTTTATGATAGCATTCTTGACGTCGAGATCTCGCAATGTCATGCAGTATGGCCGAAGCAGAACTCTGTTCGCTGTACTGTGAGTAAGGGCTTGCGATTGCTTCATGTATGATAAACATCACAAGCCATCATCCAGACGTCGGAGAGTATAATGCACGATCAAGCAAAATTTTATCGGGGATACCCGCCATTACTATGACATCAAATGGACTTGGCATCACCAGGCCAAAGAATGGAAAAGTGAATGACTTGAGCCGAACAGGCTCTCAAATCGTCGTTCAATATTCGCTGGCGATGTGACCGAGTCTTGCTTTGCATCTTGCGATTTTGGCATGCTGTACTATGTGGAATATGGATGTGCAAAGACGATGATGTGTGTCAGTTGAAATAAGCATGCAGCAGCGTGCGATCTAGAATCGGTCAAAGCGAATTCGCCAAAAGTCCTGTAGTTCTGGGCGGCAAAAGCAGGTACAGACTGCGCCTGCTCAGAAGTAGATAATTTGCGACAGTTCGAACAGACCCTTGGGAATATTCCAACCAGATATCCTCGGGATTGAAGATGCCAATGCTTCGTAGAATCCTTGCGGTGGATGCACAGAGTATGCCTTGGCCACGTCGTTACCAGTAATGTTTCCCCGGCGTACGATTCCGCGAGTAGCATCAGTCCAGTCTCCCTCAAGCACAGCGTTCACGGCCACAGCGTGCGGTCCTTCATACGGAGTGACCTTGTGGTGATAAATGATAATGTCCCGAATGATCTGGTCCTCTTCTAGGGTGAAGTCTGTGCGCTCTTTGCTCATATGCTTGTTGCGGAATTCCTGGTAGCTGGGCTCGAGGTAGTCCAATTCATTGACAGTCCACAAGGCAATGTCGTGGTAGACCAGTGCAGTCTCGATCAAGGGCTCATAGAACTTTCGCTGTTTCGGATCATTAATATTCTTGAGAGAGTAGCTGAGCACACGGTAAATGTGTCCGCGGTATCCAGGGTAATCGTCACCAATGACTTCCTTGTACGGCGAAAGCAGTCTCTCAACACGATCGCTGGTTGGGACCACTGTGAGATTTGACTTGCTCACAACACCCGGGTTCGTGACGGCCATGCCGACATACACAGCAATAGCCGCCACCGCAAAGGCAAGGAAACGTGCTAGCATACTGATCAATTACTCTCGGGAACTACATGAAGCAAGTGATGTGTTTGAGAAAGCATTTGAAGGTTGTGGCATTCGAATAGTCGCAAGGATGATCAGGTTGCTGCTTGCAAGGCTACAGCAGGTCTCGTTCGCACCTCTTGATGGTTCGGTCAGTGGCACCCGCGAGGTAGTACACCTGCCTCCGACCAGATTTATGTAAACATTTTGGTACGCCGATCATTGAATGTCCTCATATTGTGCATGGAACGTCTACGAATCTGCGCACAGGAAACAGGCGACAAGATCCGGCCCCCTGTGTCATCATCAAATTTCAAATATATTTCCATATATTCTAAATCAATTAAATATATTCCTAGTCGACAGGAAATCGCAAATTCGGCCGGTGTGCAGTGGTCTGTAGGATTTTAGCGCTCGCTCTCTGTTGGACGAGAGAAACTTTGAACAATTTGTATATATACATGCACCAGCGTCGGTTGTTACCGGCTGACCAGGATCAGTAGGACACCGGTGGCTGCGCAATTACAACACTGCCCCACCGTCGCATTCTTTCAGAGCCCTAAATGTATGAGGTAGAACATCGGCCGCTCCGCTGGGTGGTTATAAACCCCCTTCGAAAGAACCCAAAACTCCAACGAAATACCAAACCAACCCCTCGCTCCCTTTTTTCCCTCCCCACTATTTCCTTGTTTTGCAACCGGGTCCTCCTAGTGTAGTTCCTTTTCTACTTGGTTGTGGGCATGTTTTGGATGCAATGTACTCTACCACCAACTTGGCACTTTTGTGTTGAGTTGTTGTTGCAACCCCGCAGATGAATAGGGAGTCCGCCCACCGTTGGTCTGTCTGGAACCTCGCGAAAGATATAGTGGGAGATAGCACAAGCATGCGCCCAATATCTTTCCCGACATTTTGGTCTGGCTGACTGAGGAACTGATTGTTACCGCTGCCTGCAAACATGTTTCTGTTCTTGGGTATTTGAGTAGAAGTGGTCTGCCTTTGACTAAACTTGCGGACCAATCACTGGACGCACTCGTTGTGAGTGACTAGGGCATATCCTTTGCGGATTTAATTATCTGAAGACATACTTTGGCACCTATTTGGTATTACGTGCGCCACAAATTCTAATTATTGGGGTTTAAGTAAATGCACTGCACAAAGTCCAAGAACCAATGATGATATTAGGGTGAAGTAAGAAATACAACATCAGCGCGGAACTCTTGTATAACAATAGCTTACTGGGATCCGACGGGTTGGAAACATAAGAAGTAAAGTGGCAAAAAAACTGGTGACCATCCAAACATATAAATATGTCAGACAAGCAGCATCCTGACGAGCATGATGAATTCCAGAGCAATAACCTCAGCGAATTTGCCATGCCGGGCATGGTTGGTGAGTCTGGAAGGAGCAAGAAGGGATCCACAAAGACGACGTCTCGGGAAGATATGGCAGGTTCGCTGAGTCAGGCCATGGCCGCACATAAAATCTCTGACGGTGGTGTCCCAAAGAAAAGTGGCAGTGCAAAGGCCAAGAAGCTCACTGGGCAGATCGCAGTCGATGTTAGCAGTTCCGGGCCCGAGTCCAGCGATGAAGAGAACGACGTCGACGAAGACGAGGACGAGGAACTCGTCCTTGAAACCTTCACCGGGGACACTGAAGAGGCGAGGATGCTGCGGGAAGGTCAGCTGGAGTATATTAATTTCACGAAGCTACCGACCTGCTATGATTTGATACCCTTAAGCGGTAAGGTAGTGGTCTTTGATACGAGCCTTTTGGTGAAGAAGGCCTTCTTCGCTCTTGTGCAGAACGGTATCCGCAGTGCACCATTGTGGAGCAGCAAATACCAAAAGTTTGTTGGTATGATTACCATTACGGACTTTGTAAATATTTTGCGGCACTACTACCAGAGTCCCTTGGTGAAGATGGATGAGCTGGAGGAGCACAAGATTAGCACATGGCGCCAGACGGAACGCAATTTCGGAGAGGTCCGCGGTTTCATGATTCACATCGACCCAACCGCGTCACTTTATGATGCAGTGAAGACGCTAATCAAGCACAAGATTCACCGCCTACCGGTTATTGAACCGTCCACTGGCAGTGTCATTGCAGTTCTAACGCATAAGCGTATTCTGCACTTCATCCACGCCAACGTCAAGGTACAGCCACGTATGCTGCAGATTAGCATCGAAGAACTCAACTTAGGAACGTACAACAATATTGTCACAGTCACGCGTGATACGCCAATCATTGTTGCGCTGAAAATGTTTGCGGACAAGCGCATTAGTGCGCTGCCTGTTGTTGATGAGGAGGGCCGTGTGGTAGATGTCTACGCAAAATTCGATGTTATTAATTTGGCCCGTGAGAGGTCCTACAATGATTTGGATCGCACCATCCGTGAGGCCCTTGCTCACCGTCAGGAAGGCTTCGAAGGTGTGCATACGTGCCTTAGGACAGATTCGCTGGGAAAGATTATGAACCAAATTGTCAAAGCCCGGGTGCATCGTCTGGTCATTGTGGATGAAGAACAGCGGGTATCGGGTGTGATCTCCCTGTCTGATATTCTAAGCTTTTTGTTGGGTGTCTCGAACAAAAAGTACGGTAAGAAGACTGCAACGCCGGGCAGTGCCGAGAAGGAGGCGGACAAGCGGATGTACGGTCGGCGGCAGAGTGAGAGGCGTAGCAGTGAGTCTAAGGATCCAACGACACCACGGCGCAAGGCTCGAACCCAGTCCGGCTCTCAGACACAGCGTGAGCCCATCAGTCGCAGTCTGAGTCACCAGGTACCATAGACAATTAGCCATGGGAAGACAAGACAATTTCTCTGAATGTCAAGTTTACAAGAATGGCTGACCAAAGTAAACATCATAGAATTAGTGTTTTCTGATGCACGGTATTGCGATAAGTTTTTTCGGAGCAGTGCTGGTGAGTAACAAATGATTTATCGGATGCATTAGTGTAGAATACCGTAGATAGGATCAAAATCCACGCAGATGTCTCAGGCCACCATGGCAGAAAAGCAGAGTACCTCTGGTAAGGGCTGATCATTTCGTTGTCGGCCCGCCCCCTGGGTGCGTGTACAGCGACAATGGCAACGATTGGAGAACCTCTCTCTGCTGCGGTACAGCTGCAGTCGAGACGAATCAGACGGACCGGAGCCCGATTCCACCGACCCAGTGCGCAGACATGGTACCAAGGTAACTAGCATGTCCTGTTTACTTGGTTCGCTCGTCGACAGGCAAGAAATTTTACCTTTACCGAATTAGTTTACCTGTCGCTGACCACAGCATTCCCTTGTAGCACCCAGAATGAACAGCACGACCACCGTGAGTATCGTGGCCATGCATTTCGTTGGCCATTCGGCAGCGCTGCAACCGCACTCGAGACGAAAATCTCAATGCATCAATGCAAGCCTTACCACCAGCACCCTCTTTACAGTCTGGGATGTTCAGTTGCTGGTCTTTGTCTCACAAACAAAAGACCATCTGACAACTCTGCTGCCCAGTATCTCAACGCACCATAGGAGTGCGCACCGACTTTGCAAACTTCCACACCCGGCCCTCCCCAGCTGCCTTTCGTCAATCGAGAGAGGGTGTCAATATTTTGCGGGATAGTGCGATCGATTCAACACACTTTCCCTAAGCATTTTCATAGCGAAATTGGCCAAGGTTGTGCGCGGTTCTGGAGAACCTGGTCCGCATTCCTACAACTTTGGAAGGAAAAAAAAAATCTTTAGCCATCACAGGGTAGTACTCGCCCGATTACCCGCCCAGAGAAAACTTCTTGTCGCGTCCCTTCTCTGGCAGTCGAGTGCGTTACCCCAGGACGGTCAGAGTAAGCTGCCTGCCGCATAAGGTAAGGTGGGTCGTCGTTGTCTTGGGGTCCCACAAGGGGTGTCACCATTGGTGAGGGAAACGGATGGTGCTGACCCAGATGTGACGTACATGCCCCAGCTTGGGGGTGATCACGAAACACACACTCGGGCGATGCAAATATGTACTATGACATGGTACTGTACACAGCAGTGGGCATCATTAAATTGCGATGAGTCTTACCCCGGTCAACATTCCATCCAGGGAGCCAACGGTTTTGCCGTCCAGGGAGCGATTAGCTCGCAAATCTATAAAGTTGTGCGGATCGGAATTCCAAACAGAAAACTTCATCATGCATACCAAATATTCTTGCCACTACAGATATCCAAACATCCATCATGGGAAACTTGTACCTGTCCAGTCTCTCTCGTCTCTTTCGTGCGTACATTATTTTGAAGGTGTGCATAATTGTCAGCAGCACTATCTCAGCCTGGTTAATAATATCCTCCGCTGTGTGGCCCGCTAACACAGAAATGCGGTATTTTCCGCTACACCATTCACAATCAATCGGAAGCACGGCATTTGGTAGTGTCAGTGTTGTGAGTGCCTGCCTGAGTTTCATACTTCTTGTTGGCTATGTTTGTTTCGTCAAGCCCATGTCCATTTCTGCAAAGATCCTGATGATGACCTGCAATCTTTTTGTGAGCTTTCTGTTGTTTGGCTTTTGCATTGGTTGGACCGTTGGGTTTATCGTCATCTATTCAAACACCACCTTCACCGACTCTTCGATCTTTGACTCGTATACTTATCATCACGGTCTTTACATATTGGCAATGTTCTTGGGAGTCTTGACCGGTGCCCTCTGGTTCGGGGACGCGTTCGTAGCTTCAAGATATCGCATACGTCTGATAGAATCCACCAAGAGTGACATTACATCCACACAAAGCAAAGATCCGAGCTCAAGGGCATCGGGATCTCATGGCGTCGACGACCCTCCCCCTTATGAGGGAACCGGTACTCCGCATGATCATCCTCCAATGGAAATACGCGAGTTAACCGGGGGCTGTAATATCAATCCAACCGCACCATCAAAAGTTGAGCTTACAACTGTATCTTCTACTTTATCATATGCCACACCAACATCTTCTATACCGGCACTGCGGAGCCATCTTTCTCCTGGATACCGAACACAAGCATACCATCCGCCGCCAGAAAGGAGAAGGGCTTCGAATTAACCTGACCCAACATGTGACAAGTCGAACTCCGGAAGTACCAGTGAACGATCTGTTTTTAGCTAGTGGCGCTGTTCAAGGAAACCCTGCTTAGAAATAAACAGTACCAACGAGGAATCCTATGTTGGTACTTTGGTCAATGCAAGTAGGCCAAATCCCTCAGTGAGCAAAAAACTTCGGCGTTCCTGTACCGGCAGCCACAAAATGTGAGCGAGAGACCGGTGCGGGGTTTCTGTTCGGTGGTACTTCCGATGACCAAGTGATTATGCGTGCGGGCATCGCCTACCAACTCAATTTCTGCCCATCGTCACCACAGTTGTAGGAGGCAGCAGCGATGGGCGAGTTTGTGATGTGACGGAGTACGGCCTTTTCGTATTTCGCGTACAGATTGATCATACCGCCGCCCTGGAGCATTTTGAGTTCCACATTGGTCATTTGGAACGGGAACTTTTGATTATCGATTGTTACAGAACGGTCATGCAGGGAGATGTAAATATTATGGCCCCCCTCGGCGAGGCAGTAGAATGTGTCGTCGTTGATGACAATGCCAAGCAGGCCCATATTCGGCTGATTGCGGTGGTAGATAAAAGCAAAACCTCGAGCAATGACAGCCTGCACCCCAATCCCCATCAATGCGCGGACAGCCTCCTCTCGGGAACTGCCGGAGCCGAAACCGTGACCAGCGACGATAATGTTGTGCCCTTTCTTTACGAGGTCGCGGAAGTCGGGCTTGAAAAACTGGAAGCAGTGTGTGCCCAAGTCCTCGTCACTCTCACCAGGCATGAATTCCGCGGGGATGATGGCGTCCGTGTCAATGTTGTCGCCAAAGATCTGTGGCTTACCCACAATGGTACTTTCAGATGTAACATTTCCATCGATGGGAATGTTCTCCTTGTTCTCATCCGTTCCTTTCGCAGCGCCGTTGGCAGCAGTATCTTTGATCAGTTCGGGCTCGGGTTCAGTGTACTCGACAAGACTCCTTATCGGATTCTCAAAGATGAAATACTTCTCAAACTTCTCTTTGTCAATTTTATCCAGATATTTCCGCGGATTCTCGATCTGCATATCAAAGGAGGAGGCACACACTGTCGCTGCGCTTGCCAGGTTGCCAATCGATCCCTCGCCCATGCGATTCCGGAAGTTACGATTCTGACTGCTCAGCCAGACCTCACCTTCAGCAGCCCGATCATAGCTCACACCAACGCAGTAGCTGCAGCCTGGCGCCCCTACCTCAAAGCCGGCCCTCTGGTAAATTTCCAGCAGGCCCCACTTTCGCATCTTGGCGACAATGTTCACACTGCCTGGTGTGACCCGACGTTTGCCTTCGCCAATTGGCACGCGCCCTTCTTTCATGGCAGCGTCAAGGACCAGAGCGCCGAGCACAAGGTCTTCTTCAGCGGTGGTGCAGGCACCAACAAAAACACCGTCTAGTTTCTTTCCCACCGCCTTGTCCACGTGAACGACATCATCAGGGCTCGGGTACAGAGCCACAAGCGAGTCCACGTCACTTAGATCGATTTTGTACCGTTCTGCGTACTTGGCATCGTCATCTGCCTTCATATACTTGCCACCACCACGGTACTTGGCAGTCTGGCGGTTTACAATATACTCGTGCACGACCTCGTCAGCCGGGAACACTCCCACAATGCCACCGAATTCGGTGGTCATATTGGCAATCGCAAAACGGGCATCACAAGAGAGGACATTTAAGTTACCGCCCCACTCTACTGCACGCTCAAACGCGACAGTGTTGCGCTTAAGGTAGCCCATGACGTGCAGAATGATGTCCTTACCGCCGATACCGAATGGTGGATTACCGACCAGGTCGATACGGATGGTTTCTGGCACCCGCATCCACGTCTCACCGGTGACCATTGGCATCACCACATCGGCAGCCCCAAGACCGGCAGCCCAGGCCCCCATGCTCCCGGCACTGCACGTATGGCTGTCCGCACCAATAACGATCTGACCCGGGAGCACACGCTCACGGCAGAACTCGGTATGTAGGATGGTCTGATTCGGGGGCTGGTATTCAGACAGGCCGGCTTCCTTGGCAAAGTTTTCGGCTTGGGTAATAAGCTTCTTCTGCTTGGGTTCGTGGTAGTTGCGTGGGTCCACAGTATGGTCGACAGCGAGCCAGACCCGGTCGTTACGGAAAATCTTTGGCCTTCCTAAGGCCTGGTAGGTCTTCTCCATGCCAGACCAACTCAGTTCGGAGGCGAGCGTCCACTGCACCTTGATGCAGATGACGTCACCAGGTTTTACCCAAGGGTCCTTTAGGCCCACCGCATTGTGACACAGCAGTTTTTCATTCAAATTCATAGAGATCTGTCGTTTTCGTGAGTCCATCATTCTTTTGCATTTGTGGATATAACTGACGCTGCGCCTAGAGCACGTATCGCTTCACTTAATCTCATCCTAAGGTTTGGTCTGTCCAGATTCAGATCTAGTAGTGGCACTAAATAACTGCTCGCGCGATTGGAGGCTCACCACGAAAGCTACACAAAGAACAGCCGGAGTAATCCGGATGCCATGGCCCAACGTCTGCTCAGGCAATCTTACACTTGTGATCAGGACAACCCCGCTTTCTCTTCCTCACGTCCTCCACCGCAACCTCCACACTCAGCTCTGGCACCACCGTACTGTCACTACAACCTTCCCTCTGCTCGCCTTTCTTTCCCCCTTCCCTCCACCTCTGATCGCCGAGATCAGACTATATCCCCCTTTAATAACCCTGCGGCTCCAGCTCTTAGGAACTTCGAGGTTAAGGTAGGACCAGGGGTTAGGGTT
>PDIP01000175.1:0-15379 GCA_002811645.1 Corallochytrium limacisporum
CTCCCCCGCCCCCCCCCCCCCCCTCCCTCCCCCTTGGGGTGTGGGACTCCGCATGTTTCAAACGAAAAATCAACGGGACTCAGAAAGAAAAGAAAGGGCAGCGCAACTTGTCTAGTTATGGTGGTGGTGGTGAGGGGAGGTGTGCCCGTGGTGCAGGTAAGCCACGGGTTCCGCCGGAAAAGATAGCAAGGAAGACGTAGGTGCCAACACCGCCTGACGCTCCCCTGTTGGCGCGCTCGTGTCACTGTGTTCCTTTTGATACCACTGTTAACCAGGCCGCACATATGCTGCCACATCCAAATTGACTTTATCAGTTGCTGTGGCGTAGGGAATCGTTCTAGGACGAGTCGATCATCCGGTTGGTTCTGACCTGCTGTTGCTGATGATTGATGATGGTGACGGTATCAACCATATGATTGCAATTTCGTTTACGCTTCTACCTCATGTCAAACCAATTCTCCTTTGTCAAGACCCCGCTAAGGCAACCAATCAGTTGCGGTCCGTCCAGCCACAACTCTCGTCCATCAGTACAGGAGAACGTGCCCCTGGTCGATTACAAAATAACAACCGCTCCGCGGTTCTTACTGTTATCAAGACGCAAAGGCTCGCTTTGGACATGGCTTAGTACTAGAACAGAGTTGAATTTGCTCATCGCAGGTGACGCTCCACCACTTTCTACTACATTGCATAGGGATGCATGATGCTTTGCTGGTGGGTGATGGGACAAAAGATGGTGCGGAATGCTGACAAGGAGAACAAGTTCTCTGCAACTGCTGTTTACTTTGATCGCGGCACGTCCACATCATTGCATGGCCGGGCTACTGCAGACACCCCCTGCAGCGTCATTACGTCCCGGCACCGGAGTCGTGGTTCCCGGTCGGGGTAGTGTCGGGGACGAAGTACACGTAAATTGCCTTGGCCTCAAGTATGCTTCGTGATTTTGCTGAAATCGAATCCCGTCGTGCAGACAAATGTGGTCTGTGCTGTTAGCGAGTCGGTGTAGTTAGCGTACGGCTGCACGAACCATCCACAGTGGTCCCAACGAGCGGCCAATTCAATGTTGCTCGACCTCCCAAAGAAACCCCGCTGCTGCAAGATCATCGACGAAGACTCCCGGAATTCGGGCTGCGGTACGCAGGAATTGGAACAGACAAGACAGAAGAAACACCGGAGCTGCGCACCCAAGCACTAAGAAGGCGGAGTTCTGAGGAGGTCCTGGAGTTGGTCAGTCTGGGAAAGCCGGGGTGGTCCCCGGTGTAGGTTTAAGTTTGAGAATGAGGGGTGGGGACCAAGAGAACGCGAGGGAGGGAGGGGTGTGTGTGTGTGTGTGTGAGGGGTTGGTGGATGATTTTTCTCGAGCTGGGACCGGGAATGACCGGAATAGAACACGGACGGAAGGAAGGAAGGAGAATGAAGGGAGGGGGGGGGTGTCAGCTGACACCCTCTTTATGGTGGTCCTGAAACCTGGTGGTGCTGGTGGTGTGGGGCAGGGGGTTTTTACTACGGGTGGTGCGGTGTCACATAGCCGATATCTCTCCACTACATTACACACACACACATACACTATATATATGTACCGGGGGCCGGGAGGACACATTCTTGGCGCCCCACCCCAAACCCCCTCCCCAATTCGGGCGGGAGGAGCGGCACTCTTTGGGTACACAGACCGCTTTGACTAGGTCCCTGCCTTCCCCCTGATTAGAGGGGGTGTATCTGCGCGCGTCTTCCTCGCCCTGTAGCACCCTCTACGTGTCCGTGGAATGAGTTTTTGCGGTGGAGCAGCTTGTCCCCAGACCGATTGGCTGCAGTTAACTATTCAGTCACTACCTAAAAAATTCGTGCTCTTGGAAACTTGTGACGATAATTCAGAAACGCCAACAAATGTTCCTCATTTCTTGTGCAAAAGCGAGAATTTCTAGGTCTAATATGGCGATAGACGTATCTATTTTGCTTGCACTTTGATGGCTTATCAGCTGACTTGATATTTCGACTCGTTTTTTTTCTCGTGCCCTACCTTTTCCATTGGTGGCCATGTGTGCCTTTTCGGTATGTGTCTCCTTATTCATTGGTGCTGCCTAGCGCAGAATACTCACTTGCACTTTTGATCTATTCATTCTTTTGTTGCCCCTTTCCATTTTAAAAAGAAAAACATTGTAGGAAGTTGGGGAGTAGCAGTGGTGGAGGGAGGCGGGGGGCCAACAACCGGGCGGGGAGACTGGGAAGCAGGGGAGAGAGTGCGTGCGTGCGTGTGGGTGATGATGTCTGCTGTCCAGAACGTCTCCCCATTAACACAATGCGACCCATCACCATGGACATCACAACCGGAAAGACAACAGATGAAGTTTACAGGCCATCATCAACACACAGATAAACACACTGTTGTGGGTATGAAGTAAAGGTAATGGAGCCACAGGGGCAGATGGTCTGACCCCGAAGGCCCTCCGGTGTCTGCTGAGAGAATTGAAGAATTTTTTATGTTTTAAGGCTTCTCCCGTCTGGGAAAACGTGTCTTAGGTCAGTCTGATCCCATACCATTATTATTCGAATGTGCCAATACTCGAATGATGGCCTTATCACGTTCAGCCTTTGTGAAAGTGAGATCTTGAGCAGAAGAGGCATTTCATGCGTGATCAGAGGTTCGGTTGCCTTCGGCTTCTTCTTTTTTTTCTGATTCTCTTTGTCAGAAGTTAAATATGTTCATCATACGTAGCCACTTTACTCTCGCTTGGCTCCTCTGAAAAATCAAATCGCTGAGGAACGAGAGAGCAACACCGCGGAATCGTAACCTAAGGTTCACGATTCCAGGAATCACGCCCGGTGGCTGGGAAAAATCCAGTTATTTATATATAGACAATCGAATGTGATGTGGGAGACGGCGGGAATGATGCAAAATAGTTATAGCATCAACTGCGGCAAACAAAGCCAGACCAACGGAAAAATCTTTAGTTTGGTGAGAGAGTCCGCAAAACCACCAATCCCCCCCCCCCGGGTCCCCTCCGCCCACAAAGCAGAAAGGAAAACAGTAGTAAACATACGAGGGCAGGCTTGTTTTCTGGTCGCAGCGCGCCCTTCCCAGGCGCACAGAACAATCCGCAAGCACTCAATTCATGGTTGGATCAGGCAAGATCGCCGGCCTGTCATTGGCCGGATTGGACGGACAAACATAGACCGGGTGAGCGCGAGAAAAGCCCCCGGTACCCCCAAGGGCCACGTACGGAGACAACGGTAAGCGGCCCAACTGACTAAGGCCAAAAAGACCCAACGGAGGGTCAGGCGATACACTACCAGTGTAAACTTTCTCGCCAATGGCCGTCTTTCGTGTAAAGGTGCCGAGGCAGCAGCAAAAAATATTTTCGTGTTCTTGTTTTTCTCATATACTCACTATCAAACTGCCAAGAATTCTGACGTTTACAGCCGGCAGCGGGTGCTGCAGCAGTGACAATGCGGTATTTGACAGTTGATTTGTTCAGCTATAACTTTTCTATGGATTTTTTTCGTCCGACGTTGACTACAGTCCCAGACACAAGTAGAATGACCTCTCTCTGTCTGGTGACTTCCGGAAGATGAGGAGCGTCAGATACCGGTCTAGATTTACAGTATATAAAGTATTGAAGAATTATCTATACAAAGAGTGCCCCGAGAATATTCGGGGCGGAAAGTCTTTAATTCTTCTCCGTGCCCACGAATGACCTATGATGTCTCGTGTCGCTCTGTACATCGCACATTTTCCAGAATAGTTAACACATGTTCCTATACTTTATTTATCGAAATGAAAGGTAGTCCGCGGACGATACCCATCGATCTTATTTGGTGCATCTTGTAGATCTCCTGCAGAAGACCGTGAACGGGGTCTGCTGACCTACCAATTCACTATGAGACGGGCATATGTATTGAATATATAGTGATTTCACTGTCTAAAGCTCTGCTGTGCGAAAAAGACACCCGGTCCGTTTGTTTACGTGGGGAGTCTTGGTCCTTATTGCTATCACCGCCTGCCGCCCGTGCGGCCGACATGAATTCTAGCTACGCCAAGGACGCATAACTTTGTAGATATCCGTACCGTATTTTGATTATAGGGAGAGACATCTGTATCTATGGCGCAGAGGACACGAGCGGGAGGAAACGATCGGGTGCATCTTTTGTTTTGGGGAGGTGCGAGAAGAGAAGAGGAGGAGGGGGGGGGGGGGGACTGCTGACAAGTTTGGCACTCCACTCAGCGCTGAGTCCATCTGCCAGCGGCGCCGCCGATGGCGGGCGACAGGAAAAAATACGAGAGATTATATACAATATATGTATGCGCTGAAGGTCCATCTCACCGAACAGCTGACGGGTAACAACTTTTCGCTCTTTAATCACTGAGCTGCAGCAGGTATGCTGGTGACAGCAGCAACACAGAAACATCCGCAAGTTGGCGTATTTACGTTTTCTACTAGTTGAATAGTTAACAAAAATTAAGAATCGAGGGACAGTTTGTTCCACGGAGGCCGCCGCGCGGGGTCGGCGGAGTCTTTAAAATTTCACCAATTCTTTTTTTATCTCCTGTTCACATAAGCAAAAGGAAAGAACGGCAGTGGGTGAGCGCAGAGAGAGCGAGACCACAGAGACCCGGAAACTTTGTTATTTCATGTGTTTCGAAAAAAAGTTTCTTGAGACCCCCCCCCCCGGGGGGAGGTGGGGGAGGGCAAAGACTTGGTCGGGACATGAATTGGAGAGGGCGGCAGACGGGGAGGCATGAGAAAGGGAGGGTATCATCGGATGGTTCATAATTGAGGACCGAACATAGGGGGGAGGGATTCTGTACCCTGAGCTCGTGGCCGCGTGCTAGGCTCGCCCGTCCCCCCCCCCCCCCACTGGTATTCGAAATCCTACGTGTCCGCGACCTAACGTACACAGTTTTTAATAGTAAAACGATGAGAGTAGCCAACAATCGGGTCCCTACGGATGCCCACCAGGCCAGTGTTGCTGCTGACACAGACGCACTTGGCAGCGTGATCATCAATTGGTGATAAAGTTCTGCTCAGCCAAATTTATGGCACATATTAAGTATTGAGTATACAAGTATCTAGAGTTCGGTGGTTCAACCCTGTCCTTTGAATCTCGCCAGCGTCAGAATTCTCTATCACTCCACGGTCTTTAACACAGTTTGATTGGTAGCACGTTCTCATATGTCACTCTTAAGTTAGAACAGATGCGGTTTAATAGTACTTCTAATACCACACCTGACCAAGACACACCTGTCCCATCTCCCAACCACACACACACCGCAGCCAGATGCCGCCGTGTGTGTGAAGTCTTGAAGACTGACACAGTCTGAAGGGCCGATGAGGGTCACCCCCGGGTTGCTTTCACGGGCTCATCTAAATTTGAGCATCACCGTAACGAAAAGAGAAATAACACGGTCCCATAAAGAGATTTCAGTACAAACCCGCTACCAAAAGGGCGTTTGTCTGTAAGGGGAGTGAGGAAGGGGAGGGGCACCGAGCGCTGGTAGGCCCGTTTCTTTTGGTCCCGGCAGCATGGAAGAAACAGAAAGAAATTTTCTGCTCAAACGGGAAGACTGGTTGATGCGCGCGGAGGCGTCGCAGGAGACGGGAAACAGTATGCGGAGCTTAAGAAACCAGGCCCGTGGCTCTTCCAGTAGTGAATGTATGCGTACTATACTGAACAATCCTTTGCATCCAACGTAAGCCAAATGGTGCCAGTGCTGGAGAAAGAAAATTTCATCAATTTACGGAGACAAAAATTTATCAGACGGGTTAGATCACCACAGTCGAAAGAGTGCGAGAAAGATATGATGATTCCTATCCGACCTACAAGACTTCAAGTTTTCCGGCCCCGGTATCCGACCTTCTCCACTTATTTTCTTTATACCTTCCAACTACGCGAACTCGTGATCGACGATGTGGGTGCTTCTGCGGGTTTGACGATTGGTTGTGCACGAGTTTAAAGAGTCCCCCCAACATTCTGCGCATCCCGCCAACAGTGCGATTAAAAGTTGAGCAGGGCGTAGTCCCAGAAAATTTTGAAAGAACTGTGTCTGACCAATATGAGTCCTCAATACCAATGCGACATATGGGGCCCCCTTCGTATAGTGAAACTACACCGTTAAATGCTCTGGGAAGGTATGCGGTGGTGTGAAAATGTGGTCGATCGGTTTCGTTGGGAAAAAAAAAGGGAAGGGGGGGGGGGCCTTTGGTTTGCGACCACCGCACAGCGGCAAAGAGGCCCCCGAACCCGTGTGCCCCCCCCCCCGGTTAGAAGGGGGCGGGCTTGTTACGAAACAATGTCACGGGTCCGTCCGTGTTTTTGCGAAAGAGTAGTTGTGCGCCATCGTGCCCTGCAGTGCCCATCCTCACAGCAGTGGCATGCACAATACAGAGAATAGCCAGACGATCAGCCCATACTTTTTCAGGCATGAACAGTATTGTGCAAAGAGAACGAATCGGTGCGTGAGCAAGGGAGGGGTGTGCTCCGGAATTTTTACGAATTGTACGCCCCAGTCCTTTCCCCCCTCCCCCCTCCTCCTCCTCCTCTCCTTCCGCCCACCACCCTCCGTTCCCTTCGACTCCGGGTATATTTTCCTTTCGGGAAGCCCACCGACCGGATCGAGAGTGTCTGTGCTCCACCGACTCCTCCCCTTTTTTTCATTTTGCTCTACTGCGTCTATCCTCGCTCGGTCTGTCTTGTGCCTCCTACGTTTCGCACAAGCCTTGTCGAAGTATTGCGAAAGTATGGACTAAACATAATTTGTTTGTGGTCAGGAACAGGTGATAGATGAAAGCACGGGGGGAGGGGGAGAAGAGAACGAAGCAAGCGACAACCCCCTCTCTCTCTCTCCAAAATGGCGGAGCCGGGATGAGGGAAGGAGGATAGTGGCCCCTAAGAACAACCACACAGAAGCAATGGTGCAGAGAGAGGGCAAAAAGGAAAAAGAAAAGGGAAAAATAGCAGAGAGTGTTTTATCGGAACAAAGGCGATTGGCACAGAAAATGGAGAGACACCACCGACACGAGAACAAAAGAAAGAAAAGGAAGAGAGGGAGCGAAGGGAGGGAGGGGGGGGGAGAAAGGGGGGAAGTGGACGGGAGCGGGAGATTGGGGGGGCACAACCGAGGCCACAGACACGCAACTTCATGATCATTCTGTATACTGAAAGAACCAGAGATTTCCAGATTCTCTGTCGATAAAGCCCGGACCCGGGAAAGAGAAGGGAGCCCCAGGGTGGAGAGGAGGGCCCGGGGGGAGAAAAGGGGGGGGAAGAGCCCCCGGGAAGGGCGAATCACCTCCAATTGAAAAGGAGAATGAAAACGATGGCCGTGTCACAAAAACCCAAGAGAGAACCAGAGGGCCCCAGAGTCTCGTGTGCGTGTTTCCCTTATTTTGTGAAAGTCTGATAACATGTTATCATTCCAATTTGTTTCATGGGTCATGAGGGAAAAGAAGAATGACAAGAGACCGCGGTAGGAAGACAGAGAGCATCCTGCTCACCGATAAGGACCATGGTATTTACGAGGTCAAGGATATTATATTCGATAAAGATCAGGGATGAATGGTTAGTGGAATCTGGTTAGTAAAAACCACCACAACACACACAACAGAAAAGTGAAACACTTAAGGGAGAGTTTTGAAGTCACAACTACACGGGTCATTCCCAAAGAACAGAGCAAGAAGTTTGTGCGCCATGGCTGGAATGGCTTGTAAGTTTACCTCCTAGAACTCGGGAGCTTGATTTCTTCCCGAGTTACCACAAGAAACGTACACAAACACAACACACAACTACACAACACACAACACGCAACACATACAGAAAGGAACAACAATGGGTTTGTTTGCCAAGAAGTCGAAAAGCACCAAATGCTGCGGCAAGGTCGACCAGAAAGAGTTGGACCGTCGACTCTGGACCATGTCCAACAGCCCAAGTCAGGATATTGACTTTGCGGGTATGAACCTGAGGGAAGTACCGGACCAACTTGTTGGCATTTGTATGAGCAAGTCGCAATTTGATCTTTCACTTGATTACAATGCACTGAAAGAGTTACCAAATGGTCTGGCCAAGGCCGTAGGTATGCGGGTGCTCAGCGTGATGAACAACGGTTTGAAGTATCTGCCTACCATAGTTCCCAATTGGAGCAATCTTCAGGAGATGGTTCTGTCAAACAATAAGCTCTGTAGTTTACCGGAGTGGATTGGTCATGCCTGTCCCAATTTGAGAGTTCTAAATGTCTCTGGCAACCGCTTGACCACATTGCCAGACTCCATTGGTGACCTGCAGGAGCTCAGAACTCTTGATGCAAACAACAATAATATTCGGGTGCTGCCTCCTTCACTGGGACACTTAGTCAATTGTTCGCTGATGGATCTGACCGAGAATCCCATCTGTAAATTGTTGCCCAGTGACCATAGTGCCACTTCAGCAGAATCCATTCGTTCTTACGCCGAGGAATGCGCCCAATCTGGCAAACGGAAGCTTGATATGCGCCGCGGGTCTTCGGCGTCGTCGGTTGACGTTAGCACCGCCAGTACCATCTCTAACTACAGCACTCACTGTCCGTTCGAGATGCTGTCTATGAAGCCTGCAGCACACTGCCAATTCATGGGCAAGAGGTGCAAGGAATTAGACCGGGCCCAGATGCTGAAGCTGCGGGAAGAGAAAATCGCCGAGTCGGTAGTAAGCCGGCAGCAAATGCAGAGCGTCTGCCGCAAGAATGGCGTCAACTATCTCAAACAGAGCGAGGAGAAGACCATGAAACACGTCAAGAGCGTGAACAATGATGTGGCCTCTGAGCGCAGCCGCAAGGAGGCGGAAGCCGCCAAGCGTGAATACGACCAGACTGCTATGGGCGAGAAGGCTGCCACGCTGACAGCAGATTGCCGTGCCGTTATGCATGACGCCGCCTATTCAGTACTGGACCGTGACAACGAACTGGCTCCCCATATTATGAAGGTCATGGACCAGGCCTTCACTGACCGTGTCGCCGGAGGCGCGCTCTTTGAGAAGATGCTGTCAGATGAACAAAGTCTACGCAAGCACATTGAAACTGAACAAGAGCGTTCCCGCATTGCTCGTGAAGCCGAACTGGAGATGACCAAGAACATAACTCTGCAGATTCAAGGAGCGATGGAAGAACAGGTGCGCAAGGCTATGAATGACCGTGACCAGGCCATGCACGCCAACTTGGAACAGCAACGCGAATTTACTGGCATTGTGGCCAAGAAGGTCCAGGAACAGATTGCCACACACCGTCGCCGCCAGGAAGAGCTCTTCAAAGATACCTACGAGCTCGAGTGCAAGATTAAAGCCCTGGGCCTGGATAAGTATGAGATGCAGTCTAGATTGGCTGCTGATATCCATCAGACCCAGCTGCGCATTGCTGAGCTCAATCGTCAACACCACGCCAGCCGCAATACCGGTGGCGTACAGGCCGCCACCGCTGTCGACAACGAACTGAACAAGCTTGCGGATCGTCTCAAGGAACTCATGCAGTACAAACACAGCGTACTCCTGGAGGCGGACGAAAAGATTCGTAAGCATGAACGCGAGGCTGGTCAGTCGTTCCTGTCCAAATGGGGACATGAGCGCCGGCAGTCCCAGGCCCACATGGAATGGGATCCTGACCGTGATGATCTTGAAATGTTGCTTGCCTCTTGTGGCAAGGACATGTATATTGAGATGCTCAGGTATAAGAACATTACCTTGTCTGACCTTCAAGTGAAGGACAAGTGTAAGGCCAAGGATCTGCTCATCAAGGCTGAGGTCATGTCTGCAGAAGACCGCTGCGTGATTCTGCGGGCCGCCAACGAATGGGCCAAGATCAAGGAGGGCATCAACCAGACCGTCTGGGAGGAAACGGAACAAGAAATTGTAGAGATGGCTGGATCCATGTCGCTGGACGACAGTAACGGCGTCTCTCCAGTCAACTCTGGACTCATGGTCAGCAAGGCAGCAAGTGCCCTGGCCGATGAAGAGGCACTGTGCAAGATGTGCAACACCTACGAGGTCTCTGTGATCAACGTACCCTGTGGTCACACTTCGTTGTGCCATCAGTGCTCGCTGAACACCCTGTACTGTCCGGTGTGCCACGAAGAGTGCATCAGCACAGTCCCTTTGAACTGATATACAAAATTTCTGTTGGAGCAGCAGTCTCTGGACTTTCATTTTGTCATCAGCACAGTTCCTTTGAACTGATATACAAAAAGATGAATTTTTGTAGGAGCAGCAGTCTCCGTGACTTTTCATTTTGATGTACATTACCCTGTGAACATGTGAACCATCAACAACATCGCATACTTTTAAGCGGTTCTTTTTTTTGACATCGTAACATCTTTGTAAAAATAAAAAAGACCAAAACAGTTGCAAAAGAATATTTGAAAGCCTTTTCTGTTCGGATTGTTTCAAGATGACTATGACTTTGTATTACATATATGCTCCCTGTGACCTCACGTTTGTGTTTCCTTTGTTGGGTGCGCTCGTTGCAGCACGTAGTGCATATTCTTGCCCTGCAAGAAAAGATTCCTCACGACGTTGATCTCCCCAAGGGTCACACACTCCAGACCGAGATCCCCACCCATGACACCCTGGTCTGCCTCACTGATGAATCGAGTCAGGGTTGTTGTCTGTTCAAAGAGTTTGTGCGCCCGCACTTCACGCAGGTTCTGCAGGGCCACTTTGATGGCGTGGAGGTCCTCAATATCTTCCGGTGCGGCGTTGATCAGCATCTGTGCCACCTCAAACAAGTGCTCCGGAATGGGCTGTAGCAGTTCCTTCTCCTTCTCCTTATCGAAGTAATGCCTTAATTGTTCGACGGTCATCCATTCAGGTGCCTGGATCTTACACTTCTGATTACTTTTGAGCTGCAGTGCCAACCACAAGGGCACTTTGGCCGGTACTGATGCCCGAAACTGTGGGATTTCCGTCGAGAGGAGCTGTATCTTCTTGCTGCTGAAAGACGGGTAGATCTTGATTTCAACATCCTTGGCTAAGAAGTCTACATGGGCAGCTGTAAAATCATTGGGCACTTGGTATGGATTCTGGAGCGGTCGAGGCTGGTGCTTCCGGGCTTCCTTAGTGACGGGCATGTTCGCTTTATGGTCCTCAAGTCCGTCCCCGCTTCTTCTCGTCGACTACACTAGTTTCAAGGTCTGCGTACCAGCACAGAATCCATTGAATGTGTCGTATTTACCAATAATCTGACATTCAACGTCTTGATCTCAGTTTCTGACCTCAGTAATTGAAGTACTTTTGTCTCCCTTGAAATGCGGCACAGAGGAAACCACTTCGGCCTGAATCACGGACTTTTCGCGCCGTCCTCAAAGCCAGCTGTGGGCCCCGCCCTCTCCTCCCCTCCTTCCCCCTCATCCGACGCAGTACTCAGAGTACAGGTGTCCCAGTACCACCGGTACATGTAATATGTCGAACCAAAGGGAGAAACTAGGGACCCATTTATGTATACGGGCACTGGAACTGCCCCGAAACCCCCCCCCGGGGGGGGCAGGGGGGCTCTTCCTGGCCAGAAAGCACACACAATTCCGAATTTTCGGGGAGGGGGTCTAAAACACACACACAAATTTGTGTGTGTGTTTTTTTGTCTTTCCGAAAAGGCGGTCGATTTATCAATATTTCCTTTTTCTTCCCCCCCGAACTGTGACCAAGTATTATATGTACTCAGTACGTGAAAGCGAATTGGATGAATTAGTACTTAATGTACCGCTTGTACCTTCACCCCATACAAAAACTACCAAACAGGATGGTCCATTGGGACGTGCTCCATTCAAAGTTTGGGTGGCCTCTCGGGCCAATTTCGGTACATTACCTATACATGGGGCGCCGCAGAGGTCGCCTCTGGCACGGTACTATGCCATAGCAAATGCATTGACTAAGCATACAACTTCGCCCATATGGGAAGCACTGGACCTGGCAAAGGAATTGTTACGTGCATTGGTGATACTGAATGGGACGATTATCGTTTGTTAGCACCCTATGACAAGCTGTACAGTCCTATTTGAGACCAGGGGCCTTGCTCATATAATGGTCCTTAAACGGAATAGTTAATGATCAGATTAATCTCGGGATAGTTTGGGAATAGTCATTAGCAATCATGAAGTTCAACATCGCTTATCCCGCTAACGGGACACAGAAGCTCATCGATATCGATGACGAGCGCCGGTGCCGCGCTGTCTACGACAAGCGCATGGGTCAGGAGATGGAAGCTGACTTTCTGGGTGAGGAGTTCAAGGGTTACATTCTCCGCGTGTCCGGTGGTAACGACAAGCAGGGTTTCTGCATGAAGCAGGGTGTGCTGACCAACCAGCGTGTGCGTCTGTTTATGGGTGCCGGACACTCTTGCTACCGTCCCCGCCGCAAGGGCGAGCGCCGTCGCAAGTCCGTCCGTGGCTGCATCGTCGACCAGCTCATGTCTGTTGTGAACTTGGTTGTCGTGAAGAAGGGTGAACAGGAGGTGCCCGGTCTGACCGACCGCAACATTCCTCGTCGCCGTGGTCCCAAGCGCGCCAACAACATCCGCAAGCTGTTCAACCTGTCCAAGGAGGACGACGTGCGCAAGTATGTGATCCGCCGCAACCTGGATGACAAGGATGGTAAGAAGCGTGGCTCCAAGTCCGCCAAGATCCAGCGCATCATCACTCCCCAGCGTCTGCAGCGCAAGCGCCGTGCACGCGCCCTCAAGGAGAAGCGTCGTGAAGCTAGCCGCGAACAGGCCGCTGACTACAAGGCCCTCCTGGCCACCCGCGCCCGGGAGGCCCGTGAGCGTCGCCGCTCTCTGTCTCGCCGTCGTTCTGCTTCTCAGTCCAGCACCCAGGCATAAAGAACCAAAACCATATCTTTCATCAAAACGACAATGGGTTGCATCTGACGCAATGGTGCCACATCATACCCTTGCGTTAAGGTGAGAAGTTTCTTGTTCCTCACTTGGTACCCGAGGCTTTTCTGTCATGATGATGGTGGTTCTCGCAAATCGTCTTGGTATGCCTTCAAAGGTGGAAGAGTCTTCATGTTTCGAACTGTTGCTTTTTAGTTCCATATTTTCCATACTCAACATTCGTTGAACCCAAATCTTGCATCGCATTTTCTTTTAGCGAGGTTCATGCACCTCAAAACCCCCCTCCTACATAGCAAGCAACAGTCTTGGGAAATGATTTTTGACATTCACATCCCACCTAGCGTACACCGAGGATTTATGGTATATATCCACACGATACAATGAACATCAGCGAGCCCGTGCCAATGAGGGATAATTCGTGCCACTTCAAATTCAAATCACTTTTCTCCATCTCTTTAGCATGCACACACGAAATATCATAAAACCAGTAACATATGCTTTTTTCCTTTTATTGCAAGTATGTTGAGGTGATCGATGACGAAACGTGCTACCTCGGTGTAATGTGAATTGCGCGTTGGCACTTACAGCTCTTGGATCAAACAGCCAATGGCAGTGTCTCGGAGTACCATGGCTGCATCCTTGCTGAGGTTGCTGCGTGCCGTGACGAAAAGATATGGCATGTGGTCACGTTCACGCCGCTCAGCTGCCAGGTTGAGGGCCATAAAGGCGTCTTGAGTGAGACGGTTCAAGCTCAGACGCAGTGACCGCAGACTGGGCATAATGATAATCTCCGGGGGAAACGTATACAGTTGGTTCTGACTAAGGTCGAGGTACCGCAGATGCGGTAATCGACTTGCAATAGATGTGGGTACGTCGCTTATGGCATTGCTGCCTAGATTGATAATTTCAAGACCCTGGATCTCCAGCAGTCCCAGCGGGAACTGTTGCAATGAGTTGCTGCTAAAATCAACGTGTGTCAGCCGCTGCAGGTACGAGATGTGTTCCGGTACACTACTGAGCATGCCAACGTTCAGGTGCAGGGTTCTCAGTTTCGTCAAGGTCTCCACATCTCGCGGCATCTGACGGATGGGGTTGGCCGTGATGATCAGCTCCTCAAGCTGATTGCTCAGCCGGCTCAAACCACCTATGCTGCCAAGATGATTTCCTTTCAGCACCAACCGGTTCAGGTTCGGTGGCACACGTTCACCAATGTGTAGAATTGGTACGAAGGAATACAACAGTTCCAAGCACCTTAATGACGTACAGTCCACAAGTTCCTCAGGGATGGTGGACCGCAGCAGACCACGAAGGATCACAGTATGCAAATGCGGTATGCGGGCCAAGAGCCGTGACGGATGCTTTGCAATACCACAGCCATGATAGTCCACGATTTCCAAGGCTACAGGGCTGTGCAACTGGCGAAGATTCTGACAGAGCCGCGTAAACAATGACTCCTCGCTAAACGCTGTGAAAATGTGCCACAAGATGGGAAGTTTGTGCTCCAGTTCCAGGGCATGGAACATGAAGCGTTCTGTACTAGTGCCGTTCGTAAATTCCTTACGTACTACAATCGGTGCAGTTCCGAGGCCACCGGCTAGCCACGCAGCGCGTACCTTTCTGCAGGTCGCCGCAGCCCGGAGAATATCAATATTTGCACCACAGGGGCGGTCAAGTGCCGATCGCGGGTCACTGGCATCACCACCGCAGGCCATGTGCCGCAGTATGCGAGTCCACAGTTCGACAGGTAGCTCAGGAACATGCACTTGTTCCGCCGTCTTTATGTCCCGCTCATTATCAATTAATTTCTGCAGTGTATCCTCGAGAGCTGTCTGTAATGAAGTCGCATTGCTTGCCAGCTTGACCGGCATTGGGGCCATTGTTAGTTGTTCTATCTATTGGACCGTTTTTCACGAACACACATATAGGATCGGACACCGAACAGACTATCAGGCTTGATGTTGACAGTACAAAACTCATTTACATCAAAGGCCCCATATAGGTGGTTAATCCTGCCAGTATGATCCTGACGGGTACGATCCTTGGCACCATGACGAGCACTCGGAGGTATGTCACATGTACTATAGACCATATAGCAGGCAGACTACTCCCGGTCATCGGAAGCCCTAGAAACCACCCATATCGGGCCCGGATTTGCACTGCACTGATAATCGCCACAAATGGATTTCAAAGGAATGGCTTTTGAAGCCCTTTAACGTTTACAGAGAGGGCAGGGAAGGCTCCCCCGGGGAGGAAAAAGGGGGGGGGTGGCGGGGTTGCAAAAGATACTATGGCTCGTACACTGTGGTTTTTAAACCCACCGCAGGCCCCATGACCCGCCATCTGTTTGGGCAGGTCTCTCGATCAATCAGCTGCTGCGCACCGCGCCCCGGGGCCGGTTGCAAAAACCCGAAACGGTGTCCTGAAGAGCGAGAAAAAGCCAATTGAGACCCCCGGTACTGAATATACGAGGATTTCCCATCACAGGACAGCTAGTATGGGGATTAGGGGAGCTATTTCCCCCCCCCCCCCGGGGCATCCCACACG
>PDIP01000176.1:0-15334 GCA_002811645.1 Corallochytrium limacisporum
GGGGGGAAGAACGGAAGGACACAAACAAGCGGCCGCTGAGAAAGGAGTGGCAGGAGACGGGGGCTTCCAAGCTCCGGAGCGGGCTCCCTCCACGTTCGTTGCTGTTATTGTTCGTCGCAGTGTCTTGTGATGTGCGCTTGCCTATGATGTCGTTCCTTGTTATGAAGCAAGGTGCGATCTGGAGCTCCTTGTAAACGGAACTAGTGGGAGGTGAAGAAATATCTTTCTAACTTTCGTCCATCTGATGAGTGCCGGCGCGCTTGAGGTGATGCAGATCGTGGAGGAAAGCCCGCAACGCTTACCATACCGGCAGATCAAGGTACTACACGATTGTAGTACAGAAGAACACTTTAGACGACGACGGAGTGACAGCTGACCCACCAGACTTGCTGGATGCGAAGGGCAACGGGCTCGTTTGACGTCGTAGCAGGCTCAGCGGACATATGCAACGGGCTATGAGCCCATTACTACCTCATGCGTAGAACACTTGTAACAACGTTCTTGGGATCCAACAGAACCCGCATACCTCCTTTGCGAGAGAACTAGGCCCGAGGCCTCGGGCGATCATCTCATTTCTCTCTTTGTTGGCTTCAACGCCGCAGCAACAGGCATCGAACAAAATTAACGGTTCTGCTGGTTCCCGAGTGCGTCTCTGGGTCCCGTGTGAACATGTGCGGTAACGAGTTAGGGGGAAAGAAGAAGAAGGGCTTTTTAAAAGGTTGGTATGAGTGTTAGATGTTGTTCCTCGAATACTTCCTAGCCCCTGTCCACCCGTCCGTCTTCTCGTTCTGATTGTCAGAAGTATTTTTGTGCGCCGGGCCGTTTAGAAGCCAGTTTCAACTGGGGTTGGTACGTAGGTAGGTGCGTTGTTGCCCTCCTTCTTCCTCTTTGAACTGTCTATCGGGTGGCATAATCTTGGTTCCCGCATCGCTAGTGATGCAAAGGAGCATTCTAACCCCTCTCCGTCATCTTCCCTTTTGTCTGTGCTACTGTAACATCCATAAACTTAATGGCAACTTTCCGCCGCGGCCGGATGCCTGACAAGGGAGCGGTCGCTGAGGATGAACTAGCTAATCTGCCTCGCCCAGTATCTTGCTTCCTATCTCTCCGCTAAACGCGCCATCGTCACGGATTCTCCAACTGACACCGAAAGCCAGTGCCTCTTCACGCTTCTGCGAGAGAGTGCACCGAACAAAGGTCGCGACGACAAGTTTACTCGGGCATCATTTGACAGAAAGATTGGATTGGGAGATTATCTGATAAATGTGTCAAGCCACCTCACCCACCACCCCCATCTTCCCGTTTTCCGTTTACGCGCTTAACGCATGCAAATCACTACTTTATCACACAGAAACACTCAGATCGTCCGGGTTCTTCCGTATCCTCTTGCTTATCCGGGAAGCACACCACCGTGCAACGCATTACAAGTTAACCAGTTTTTCGGCAGAAAGCGCGAGCATTCATGTTACAGGCACCTAGGCATCTAAATCGAAAGGCGGGAGAGCCGTAAATGAAGCCCTCTTGAAAATTTGAAGCTCCGGCTCTAAACACCTGAACCCCTATCTTCCTGATTAAAAACATTGGCCATGAATAATATACGGGCTATGTCATATACATTTCATCCTGTACGTGGTGTATTTGAAAATAAAACTTGCTTATGGAATATGTATAAGCAAAAGTTACTATATAATATCCGGACAATATAATACGCTATGTTGAATCCTCATTGAGCCCGCCCCCTGCCGTGTTCGTGTTTCCATACATTGGATACTGAACCTGCGGTGGCACACCATTGCACGTCAGTCCTCTCTTCTCCCAGAACCACACTTTCGCTGTTCTCCACAGTGGAAATCACATTGGCCTCTGTTCTTACTGTTGTAAAACCTACAGTACGAGTTGGCACAAATTAATGCTGACGTGGGTCACTGCCTGCAGGAGACATGGCAAGAAGCATTGTTCACGATACTTTCTGAAAGAAATGGAACATATTCAATATAGAAACGTACACCTTCGTATGTGGAGAATAGACACAACCATAGTCTTCAGCCCTGGAGTAGAGGGCACCTGTGAGGGCCAACGTCCGGACGACCGGGACAGCAACAGGAGGCCCCTGCACAGCGGCTGGAGAGGGCCTGTCCGCCCATCACCAGTTGACCCAGCTGCCCATCATAATCCGTCTCAGTTGCATCAGAAGAGTTCTTCGACTTCTTCGTAGAATGCCTGCGGACTGCGAACATGATGGCAGCGCAAGAAAGAGCAGGCTCCAGAACCCATGGATTGTGCAAGTGGAGACCGGCAGAGAAAGAAGGGCTGATGCTGGGCCTTGGCTCCAACTGGCGACCGCAACACCCGGCGATGGGAAGATAGAGGCTGTGTTCGGTGGTCAAGACAAGCCTTATGGCTAGGCCAAGCATACAATGCAAGTCGGATTATATCTGGGGACCGTTTTATGGATCAGAGTGGACGATCTCTACATGCTTTATGTCTATATCATATTGGGGCGAATAAGATTACGGGTCATTTGTTCCCAGGGGTTCATTTCATCCATTAGTTTTCCAGTCACTAATCAAGCTCTTTGATACAGAAGCCGTGGGGAATGTGTAGCAAAGATAGAATCTGATCCCGAAAAGGAATATTTCCCGGCGCGGTGCCCAGTCAAAAAAGTTTCAATCATTTACTTGTTGTGGATGACAATCAGGGCAATAATGACAGCAAGGATGGCCAGGACGACGAAGATACCGAGCCACGCCTTGAGGTTCTGCCACCAGTACTTGCTCTTCAGTTTGCGAGAGGTGCGTCCGAAACGGTTGGCCTCAACCTCCAGACCTTCGGCTCCAGCCTCCAAGTCGCTCAGCTTCTGCTCACGGTCCAGGACCTTGTTCATGTTGTTGCGCATAATGCCAGTGACCTCGTCAATCTGGCCCTGCACCTCAGGGAGTGCGCTGTTCTCTTGATAGTCGGACATGTTTGATATATGTATGTTATGTATGTGAATATGGTCCCAAAATGTCGCTGTTTCTGAGTAAAGAAAAGTCGAGAATTATCTAAACGGTTCTTGACCTTGAGATTTGAAATACCAACACCAAAACAAAAACAAAAGAACATTATCTGATTACTTGCATGCCCAAGAGCGTGTTCCTGCAACTAATGAAAATTAAGCGGGACACCGAAATCTAAGAAGGAAATAGAAAAGACACGCGACTCTCACACAGCACCACCAAGTGCCGTGACGAACACTCTTTCCGTGTTCGTGACTCTCCGTTCGTACTGAGTGCAAAACAAACGGTGCACTGTGGGGCCCAGTACTGCACCAGTGCCACCCTCAGGCTCTCAGCAGACGTTGAGAAAAATTTTTCTTCTCCCCACACCGCTGTGGTCCGTCCTCCACCGCACTGTGTGGTAAAGCCCACAATTACTATCGATAGTAGTGATAGTCTGCCATTTATTCAAGTGCATTTAGTATAGGTCCTTAGCGGAATGATTTATACACTACCTATCATGCTTGTGGGGTACAAATACGGACATATCGATGCGAATCAAGGAACACCCCCCTCCCCTAAAACTGCAACTGCGTCAAGATCATACTTGTACTTTAAGTATAGAGACGTCTTCAAAACTCCAAATACGAACAATCAACTCTTTGTATTGCGGGTCGCACCCGTGGCCTTGATAAGATCTCTAGTCTTTCCAATCAGAAGGTCGTACATTCACTATTTAACACACCCTGAAAAGTCCAGAGATCTTTCCCAACCCCTGAGCCGCTACCGAGCAAATGATAGCTGGCGGCTGCCTGACTTGAACCCACGCCAGCCCGTTTTCTCCGCTATATGTGGGCCAATTAGTACTGAGAGCGTCTCCACCACGTCGCGACTGTTTCATCGTGGAGAGCAAAGTTGAATGGCCCGAGTCCTTTTCGCACCGCACCAAGTGGTCGGGGACAGTTTGGTGTTGCGTTGCGCTGCAGTACTGAATATATAGATGATTTAATGTGTATGGAATTTCACCCCCTTTTCGCATTCTCATTGCTTCTCTGATTGGTCCCACATTTTTTGGGATGCGGGTCCATAATGTCTTGATCAACATGTGGCATTTATTGAAAATTTCTGCATATATTAAATATTAATCCACCTATAAAGTGAAGAAGCTATACCTATGTTATGACAAGGAACGGAAACGTGACATATGGCACCAGCCGCGGTCCATCACCCCCGCAGAGTCAAAGTTTGAGGTAAAGGGAGCCCGAACAGAGAAAGTACTCGTACTACTGCAGTACCGCAAATGGTTGACATGAATTCCCCTTTCCGAGGAACTGGAGCATCGCCACAAGACAAAAAGGAAGGAGTCAATTAGCTGGACGGGAGGGCTCGCTCGTTCTTTAGCTGGCTGTCCAGATGGCGGGTCAAGGAAGGGGAAGGTGGGGGTTGGGCAGGCGAGTTTCACGACCAAAAGAAGGACCGATGGTTGAAAGGTCCAGTGCATTCGTCACATGAAGCCCTTTTTGTCCACATTGTCGCCTAGTCCGATCGCCGCTGGTAATGCACCTTCCTAAGGGGTGGGCCTCCGGGAAAAGATCCCGAGGCTTGGGCCGATCATTGTGTATAGAATTTCCAAGGCGCAGGGTGATTTCATGGGAAAATTTTTTGCTCCCGTACCCCTCCGCTCCATTCTTTCGTAGTCAGACGGCCTCGGTCGCTCCCAGATCCGAATTTTTTGTGCCATATAATGAGTCCTGGAAAAGTGGTCGTTGTCATTTCCGGTACGTGGAAAAATTGACTCCCACCGTTGGTGCAGCTTCGAATTTCACTTTCCCCCGGCCAGAGGAGGGGAGTCAGTCCCATTGACAGTGCGGGTAGTGTTCGATAATCCAGGGCCCCCTTGTCTATTCCACACGGCATTCGGTGTTCACATAGTGGATGCAAGGCGACGGGCCTTCTGCAGGACATGAAAACTGGACTCCCCATTCATGGCCCCGAAAACCTCGGTCCATTCAGCACTCAACGCATCGAGTCTGAACCGCCCGGCGCTTCCCTGGTCGTTAAGTACTTTTCCTTGGTCCCTCCCTCGATGGTTGGAAACAGCCGGCCTACGTACTGTATGTACCACCGATCTCACCTTACCCTGACCCCACTCCGGGTGGTTGCTTCTACAGCAGAGAACACAATCTCCCATGCTCCATCGCCCCTCCGGCGAGCATGTCTTTTTACCGAACGAGGTAATAATCGATTCACGGAATCTCTCTTGTGGTGTTCTCTGTACTCTGAGTAGAGACGTTTTATTAGAGAACGTGCCTGTTCGCTCCCCACTACTTTGTCTCCTTCGGTCCTCTGCACTGGCCCTCATTACTTTGCCTCACCTCACTCAACCTTCCGGCAAAGGGAACCGAAGTTTTCGGGCCAAAACCACCGGCCCTCCCCCACCCCCCAATTCACGGGAGATGAGGTGCTCCATTTTGATAGCACCACTGAGTGCCGTGGGTTGCTTTCTTTTTCTTGCGGTGTGTTCAGTTTTGGCCGCCTCGCTTTGACTTCCTCGTCTTCCTCGTTCGTCACTTTCAGAGCTCCTGGGCCCCGTACAAAATCAATTGGAAATCGATTGGCAATTTCCCTTTGCTGGGTGATTGTGCCCCTTGCGCGTCACACGGGCGTCAGGGAAGCAGCGGGCATCGCCAGCAACGATTTAAAAAAAAAAACAAAAGAAGGAGTGAGGTTTAAAAAAAAAGGGCGGGTTGTTAAAAGCCGTAAAGAGGGGGTCGGGGGAGTGGGGGAGCGGGGGGGACCCTTCCAAAGAACACAAGACAAAAATTTCCCTCACTCGTCTCACTGTGTGATTCGAGGCCCCGGCCCTCCATTACTGCACCAGTACAGTGGGCGAGACCTGGGGAACGAGACAATGGCAAAAGAAAAAGGAAAAAAAATGAAACGCTGGACGAAACAGGAGGAACCCAGGGGAAGAAGTTGAACGGGACTTGCCCACCATAAAAGGGAAGTCAATGCCCCTCCGTAACAACAGAAAGACGTAAAATAATGAGAGGTGAGTTGCACCAGGAGAGATATATTTTCCTACAACCCGAGACACCCAAAAAAAATATGGTAAAACCGATACGGCGGAAATGGGGTAACGGGAACGGTAGAGGGCCAAAACGGTAGTACTAGAGCCATAGTGGTCGAGATCGCACAGATACAACAACGACTTTCTTGGTACGCTGCTGCGGCATAATGGAAAAAAATGGGGAGGTGCAGCAAACAAGCAAGTTTTTCACAGATCCGAACGCGGGGGAGGGGTGGGTGGGTAGCGTTGGCAGAGAACTGCGGGCTTGAACCGACCGGCCGAGAACGCCTCCCCCCTCCCCGGGGCGGGTCGGGTTGGCTTCAGCTCCAGCACAGTTCTGCGCTGCTAGTCCCGCGCCTGGTGGCGCGCGGTTTCCGCACGCCGCCCCCTGGTATTAGCGCTTCGGGGAGGAAGGAAAGGTCTACGAGCATCCGCTCCACTTTCCATTTTATCTCCCTCGCCGTCGCTGTCAAGGGGTAAGGGCCAGCAGGGGTCGAAGGGTCTCAGTGTCCATTATTGGGCACCCGCGGAGAACAAACCGCCAACAGCACCTGCGGGACCGTAGGGTCACTAATTTGGTCACTTTTTTTTGCTGTGTTGCCGTTGTTTTGGACACAGAGCCGTGCACTTATGATGACATTCTCGTGTTGGTAAGCATAGTCGATTTTTGTCATGTGGCATGTATGGATTCGGTCGAGGCGAATCACTTGGGTATTTCTACTGTCATTGGCCTGTGGTACAGTTTATGGCCACTTATGGTTCGGTTGTGGGCCTCTTCGTTCGGAAGGGCTGGCAGATAGGGCATAGAACAACAGATATATGTATAGATGTATATTTAGAAGCAAAAAAGAGGCAGTCAAAGATGGTATGACAACGTCCACATATTGTGTAAATCCTTTGTAGTTTCGAATCTTCAATTAGAAGCATGGGTTTCTTAATTGGCAAGGACGTCACGGCGAGGACTCTGGTTATCCAAGAGGACACAACTCGCCAAGAAGATGACTATGAAATTTTGTCCGACGCTGACCCGACCAAAATTTATACCATTGTCGAGCAGCTTGGCTCGGGAACGAAAGGAAAGGTGTACAAGGCACGACACAGTCGCACAAAGGAGGTGGTAGCTATCAAGATTCATCACCTGGCAGCAGAGAGCAATGTTGAGAGTTTGCGAGTGCATCCTCGTCACCCAAACATTATTGAATACACTGCTGCCTACCGCCACAAGGATGAACTCTGGCTCGTGATGGAGTTTATGGACGCCGGGTCGCTTGCGGACGTCATTGAGCGAAATGGTCCGCTATCAGAGGAATTTGTCGCCTTTGTGACTCAGCAGATACTGCGTGGCTTGACGCATGCACAGAGCCTGGGCATGTACCACCATAACATCAACGCACGGAACCTACTAGTGAATTCGGCAGGCGTAGTCAAACTTAGCGAACTCGGCCTCGCCACCCGGGTCACTCAGGAGCACCGAGAGATGGGTTTTCTCGGATCACCGCATTGGATGCCGCCGGAAGCTATGATCAGTCCCGAAGAATCACCGTACGAGGAAGGTGGCGAGTCTAGTTATGACATGTGGTCTTTGGGTATTTCTATGATTGAGCTCGCCGAGGGTGGACCGCCGCTAGTGGATGTACATCCGGTTCGTGTGGTACAGCTCGTGCCAACTCGTCCGTCGCCGTCGCTGAGGAATGCAGATAGGTACTCCGACGAGTTTAATCACATGATCAAGCTCTGTCTGGCCAAGAATTGGCGGAAGCGCATCCGTGCTCGGGATTTGCAAAGCCATCCGTTTGTTAGTCGCCCCGTAGTTACATCTCCGAAACTCACAAATGAATTCAAGGCCTTCATCCGCGAGTTCCTGGCCAGCTGGCAGGGAGAGGGTAGACACAGACAGATTGGTGAAGACTTTGACGGAGAAGAAGATGATGTAGATTTTGAGCATTTCGGTAAGGATGTCATCATTGATGCTAAGGCCAATGAGACCATGATGAAATTTATTGTCAATCGTCAGAGCTCCCTCATGGGATATAATGTGGATCAGTCAGACGTTTCCTCCATGACCGATCTAAGCCAAGACTCAAATATTTCGACAGTATCAGAAATGCTAGCGGGCCTATCGGTAAGCAAGCTGCAAGATCTTAACGTGAACAATCGCGCCTTGCGGGCGCTGGCTCGCAGTACACCGATCCGTGCACCCGGGTCAATTGGTCCGGGTGAAGAGGCACAGGGAGAGCAACAAAATGGACATACAGAAGGACCAAACGGGGAGCGTCGCTCATCGCCTATGATGACGTTGTCACGCACAAACTCGGCGCACTCGCTCATCAGTGCAGCTGATAACCTGTGGTCGGTGGACGCGGAAAATTGGGAGTCGGATGCTGTAAGTGTTGGAGGTTTCGACGCTATGTCATTGGCATCGAACGTATCTGAGGTGTCCACAGTCAGTGGTGTGCCGCTGTTGGATTTCTTGGACGAAATGTACGCACAGGAGTTCCTGACGTTCAAGAACATTGATCGTAACCTGCGTACTATTGACTTCCCAGAGCCCGTGCTCTGTGCAGAATACTTTGGGCCGAAGAGCTTGCTGATCGGGACAACTACTGGACTGTACCTCGTGACCAAAGGCAATACTGAACCACGCAAGATAATTCGGCAAAAATCGTTCCACAAAATTCATGTTATGTACGACCTTGAGGCCTTCACGGCCCTGTGTGGTAAGAGCAGGAGCGTGCGCATTTACTACTTAAGCAAGTCCGAGCGCAAGGGATATGTGCTGGCCAAGAATCGATTTGCCAAGCGTACCAACCAAGTGATTCCGGGTACTCAGGGATGCCGGGACTTCACCGTCAATCGCATTGACGGTTTGCCCTACCTGGTCATGTGCTTCCCCGGGCAGATTGCGGTCTTTGTGTGGGCTCCAGCGCCATACAACCGCTTCATGAAGTACAAGCTTTACAATCTGCAGGAGGATCCTCTGATCGCGAATTTGGTAAACCCGGACAATCTACAGGTGGTATATGGTTCCGAGGCCGGGTTCTTCCGCATCGATGTGAGCACCAGTGGTGTATTTCAGTATGCCTTTAGTAACGGATTTCACAATTGTGTGCCACGGGAAATCATTCCAGAGTCCGCCAAGGGCATTATGTTCGTGTTCGACAATTCATTTGTGTCCTTGGATGTCTTCGAAGAACCGGCCCGGGAGTTTGCGCTCCACGAAAAGGAGGACTGCCACAGTGTCGGTGTTGTCAACAAGCATCACGTTGTGGCCTGCGGCAAGCGAAGTATCGAGCTGCACTCCATCAGCACGGGGAAGTTAGCCGGTCGCTTGACTCTGGGCAAGGACAAGGCAACTCGGTTCCTCACATGCGGCAACAACACCATCGCCTTTACTCGCGTCGGCACCAGGAAGTCCACTGTCTATATTGTGCGAATGGAGGAGGTCGACATGAGCGACGAACGGGTGCGCAAGACGAAGCCTGGTGGTAAGGTCGCCATTGACACCGCCGAGTCCTTCGTCGTGCCGCCCAAGAGTCCCCGGTTGAGTTCTCCAAGGGGAAAGATGGCAGAGCCAACCAAGTCAGCCATGCGACCGAGCAGTACCAGCCCACGCGTATCTTCACCACTGGCTTCTCGGGATCCGTCGCCACTGCGCATTGGCCCGGTCCAGGCGGCGACCAACTTGGGCGTGAAAGAAAACACTCGGCGCAACAGGTCTCCCAGCCCGACCTGGGCGGAAAGTCCAACCGAAAACGCGGAGGACAATGCCGTCAACCTAGATCAGCTCAAGCAGGCCACCGCAGATGAGGAGTACAAACCACCGGTGCTGCCAAGCGCCGATACGGACCTGCGTCGCAGCCGCGAGAATTTGGTCAGAGAGGCACTGGGACGGTCGCCGGCGTCGGTCGAGTACGAAGCCACGGAAAATATGGCTCAGTCAATCAGACTGGACCAAGGCAGCAGATCTTCCAATTTGCTCGTCGGTGGTCAGATAGTCAGAGAAGGCGCCAGGTCACCCAGGCAGGATATCGGTGCGATGGTCCCCGGACAGGAGCCCACGTCCAAGCAGACAGATCAAAGCGCCCAGTCTAACGTTGCACACAACGACAGTGATTCGTATGATTCGGAAGACGACGACCATCCGGACAACTGGTACACAAGAAGCACGAGTAATGCGTCGATCATTAGTGCCAACTCTAGTGGTCTATCTGACGTTGATGATATTGATGGCAGTACCGGAGTTTCTCGCCGCGTGCAACCCGAGGACAACGACGAACCTAAGGACTTGCGACAGCGTTTGATGATGGGATTGGAAGCCCGCGAACGAGAACGCAAGCAGGAGAGGGCCGCGTCGAAGGAGAAGCGTGACAAGGAACGCAGGGAAGCCCGTGAGCGCAAGAAGGAGCTCGACAGACAGCGCGCTGATCAAGTCAAGAAGGAGAGCATGGCTTCCGTGTTTGAGGCCACTGTTTCTGATCTGAAAATGACGGATGCAGCCGATGATCCGCGCAAGGCTACAACAGAGTCAAAGCGCCTTGAAAAGCGAGAACGTGAAGAACGTAAGCGCCGCAAGGAACTCGAGAAGCGACGCGCCAGGCGCCAGCAAGCCGCAAAGGAGGCCGACCCGACGGACAGTTCTCGTACCGACGCTTCTCAGAGCAAAGGAAAGGACGAGCAAACTGGACCGTCTGTAGGCCGTCGTCGGCGCAAGATTATCCTGGACGAAGAGACCGGTGATCAAAAGTAAGAAAGATATATATTTGAAAGCACCTACAAAAGTCAATGTGTTCTTGGATGTTGAGAGAACCTTGCAAGGAGTTGAGAATGTACATTGTAATAAAAGGATGTGAATGGAAAATGTGACGTCCCTTAAACTTCACGTAGGGGTACGTTCAGGTGTGGCAATGGGCGTGAACGGGATGAAGGTAACACCAGAGTCCTTATCATCGTACGACCGCTTCATGCGGTAGTCCGAAATATCAAAGTGTCCCGCAAAGCTCCAATTGTAAGCTGCAAACTTGATCCGCTCGCTGATTTCCTTAATGCTCATGAACACGGGAAGGGGGCTGTTACTGTCGCTGTTGTCGTCCTTAGACGACACAGATGGCTCGTTCAGACTCCATTGCGGGGACGTCGGGGCGTCATTCCCTGTCCAGTTTGGTGACGCGGCCATCGATGAAGAAGAGGACATCCTAGACAGACTGTGCATTGTGTGCATAAGCTGCTGCTTGTTCATGTTCTCCAGCAAAAAGGTCACGACTTGTTCTCCGGTCCCACCAAAATCCTGCCAGTAGTAGTCCAAAACTCGCGGCAGCACCAGTGACCGGCCATCCGAGCTAATCCTAACCTCGTGCCCAATGTACATCTCTGTGGCAAGGTGAAGCTGCTGATCCAGGACATCCTCATGAAAGGCCATAATAAAGCTTGGTGAGCTCTGGCTACCATTGTTGAGCACGAAGGAAACACGAGGATCACTCTCCGCAAGAGCCAGTGACTTCCTCGGGTCGCTGGAACGGAAACGCGGGAGAAAACTCTTCACCAGGAAATTGGTCCGTGGCATACTCATGGGTGCGCGGAGAATGCAGTGTTCGAGCTCAGACAACGTAAGTAGCACACCGCCGACCTCGTAAGCAGCGTCAAAGAAGAATTGCTTCCTTTCCGTCAGGGATGACGGTGTACCTAGCACGAGGCAAGTGTGCATGGCTAGAATGTGGTAAATGTTGAGCCAGAAGGCGAGCAGCTGGAGTTGTGACAGTCCGCTTAGGTCCACAGCTTGCAGTTGTGCGGTTGCCCGAAATAGTTGCAGAAGATCTTGGTAGGCGGCTTCGAGAAACTTAGGGCTCAAAGGAGGCTCACGATATGGATGATGCGCATCGTAAACCATGAAATAGTCATAGATAGTACTCATCTGCACCAACAGTTCCCTTGCCAGATCACCAGGTGGGGTGGATGATGGCCGAAGGCTCAAATTATACCGATTGAGGACAATGCGACCACCGTCCATGCGCTTGGTATGCCGATTTTCGTCAAAGCTGCGTACTAGAGGCTCCCACCATGGTGCGACGTTTGCATTGTCGCTACGCAAAGCACTCTGCACCACGGCGATCGCTTTGTGCAGCGCACTGATCCACTGCGAAAGCTCCTCGATGCCCTCGACCTGAAGGTAGTGGATTTGCTCACACGTGGAGATGCAGAGGACGTTACCTATTGCTGTCAGGTAGTGAGATCGATCATCTTTATCCCTACCTTCTTCAGTATCTTCGGACCTTTGCTGATGTGCATCGACGCTTAAAATGTCCTTCAATGCAATTTCCACCGTCGGTCCGCGCGATATTGACGGATGCCAGAGAACGAGCCGGTCCTCGAAGAGTGTCGCCCACTCATCACGCCAGAATAGCCGCCACTGTGCGCGCCTCACAACGCCCTCACAGATGGTCTTTTCGACAGGAAAGTTCCGGGAAAACTGCCGCTTCTCTTTACTGAAAGGGATCTCGCGTATGGTGTGCTTCATGACGCGTACCTTCAGCTCCGTGATACTCAGCGCTTCGTTGGACAGGAAATCCATGAAGAAGCGCTCGAGTTGGCGGCAGAAGGCCACGACATGTGCGGCGGATGCACCGGAGCCTTCTTTGGACAGGCGCTGTGCCAGTACATGGTCGACTGGCCTGACCCTGCGCGCTGCTTGTACCCTGGGAAATTTCATGCGCTCTGCAACGAGTGCGAAAAGCTTGTTCAGGTTGGTCAAGGACGGGCGGATAGTCACGTAGGTGTACTCCAATGGACCATCATCAGAGGTGGTCACAGTTCCTGCTATAGTGAAACTATTGGTCTGCGCCTCCATATCCATTGACTGCTCCTTGTCCATGTCATGCTTGTCTAAATTGATTCTTCCCTTACTGATCGAGGTCCTGTTCACTTCATACTGATGACGCAACCGCTCAGCACTCTCTTCGGTGAGATACTTGAGCACAATCACAAAGTACGCGTCAATCGCAGCTCCCACAAGGCCGTCGAAGAGATTGACAACCTTGACTCCAACGGGCCGGCGGGAAAGAAACATCAAGTCCTCTGGGATGACCTCCGTCCTCTGCAAGATGGATCCTGGCCCGGTATACCGCTGTGATGTTTGCTCTGTCTGCATACTCCCAGGTGCTCCCCCCACAAGATTGCCCACACTGCTCCGTATACCCAATTTACTAAGTGTGGAAACCTGTTCGACTAAAGTATCCGACAGGCGCGGTGGTTGGGATCCCTCGTCACTTTGCTCCGAGTCGGCAGTGTAAACGCTCCATGAGTCCGAATATTCCTCAGTCAATGTTTCCTCAATGACTGTTGCTTCTGCTAGTGGTTCCCTCGTCTGTGCCGCCACGGTAGGTGCAGTTTCCGGATCGGTATGCTGTTGTGTCTCACTGAACGAAGGTTCCAGCCCTTCATCGTTCGTGAGTTCTACGGTTTTGGCATCTAGTGGCATGCCCGTGGTGTCTAAACTGTCTTGAGAAGTCAATAGTGATGTTGTCGCCTGTGATGCAGCGGGTGAACTTGGGTGTAGGCTAGGAGGGCTCTGGCTGCGACCTTGAGAGCCGGTCGGAGTGCCTGCGGTCTCGAACCTATGGAGTTGAGAGAAACTGTGTGACTGCTGCTGTTGCTCCTGCCGAATGGCATCCCCCATGCTGCTCTGTAAATTAGCCACGTCGATGTACGCGTGCTGTTCTCGTCTGACTTAAATCTCCTAGAGGACTGGAGAATCTACACTCCTCCAACTATTCTTCTTCGTTCCTCCAAACATATCGCAAATATTGGTATCGTTCAACTCGACCGATTTTAAAACCGTTTGCTTTACCAATTCCATATTTATTCTGCACGGTCTGATAACCAGCTTCAAGTCTACAGCTTCAAACACCATTGCGGACCTCGCATCTCTCCTCGAACTCGGACCGTGTCGACCCCCTGGCCCTGCCCCAAGAACTCGTCTTCGGGCCGGGGCGCACCCCCTCAGGGTGGCACTGGGGGGAGGGGGGAATTGAAAGCTAAATTTTATTTGAATGACTCTCCACCTAGTGGTGCGATACAATATCGCCGTTGTATGGGGGGCCCCTCTGAAGTGCGACACAGAGCCCCCACACCAACAGTGCCTCACCCCCGGTTCTGCAGCGAATATTATTCCGAGGCGATGACCCAGGGAATCAGCCTATAGTGATGACATCTATAGAAGGAATGATGCCATAGCCAACGCTGTGAAGAAAACTAAAAGTGTCATCTTCGGCCCCCCCCTTCCTCCCCTCGGTATGAAGTACGTGTCGAGATTAGGGTGTGTCTAAATTGTATGCGGTAAGCTGGGACGACATTGGGCATCAAGCTACTCTGGGCAAGATGTTTATGCCAGGTGCGATCTATGGGCGATGTCTGAGCATGCCACATACGCGCACGAAGATCAGACATCAGATCAATTTCCGCATGGAGAGTGTGATGGTACTTTCTCAGCGACAATGGGACCCTTGGTTCACTTCCTAAACCGGGTAACTCTCCACTCAGGAAAGTGTCCCTCAGGGACGGAGCGCGACAGAACCGAACAGTTTATCAGAAGATTGGACGAAATATACGAATCATGAATCTACTGGAATGCGTACCCCCTGTGTTTTGCTGGCTTCGTAGGGGCCGAAGGCTAGATCTGCCACTGTTTTTCTATCCCCTTTTTTCGGTTTTCTGGGTAGCGTTGATTTTGTTCCTCGGCCCGTGCCCCACCAATTATCCAGACCATAAGCCCGACCCGGGCAAAGGTAACAAGTCGCTCATTGATTCTTTCCTGATTTCCCCATATGATAAACATTCCATATCGAACTAAGCTTTGTCATATTCCTTCGCCCGAGGTTGAGGGGTGGGGAAGGGCCTTCCGCCACCGAAGTTGGGGGACGAGAGAGACCCTCCCCCCCCTCCAGGGCGGGAGGGTCTCTCTCGTCCCCTGGTCCCATAGTGGAGAAGCAGAAGGAGAAGGACAGAGAGAGAGACCCTGGCCCAAATTAGAAACAAATGGACAACAAAGGAAAGGAGAGTGAGCCCCCCCCTCTCCGCCCCCCCCGGGGGGGGGGGAAGAGGGGGGGGAAGGGGGAGAGAGAAAGGGCCACTTGAGTATTAGTGGAAAACAAAGTCCAAATTAACGAAAGGCTACGCGGCTGGGGCCGTCTGAGGAACACTCCCCTTCCAAACGGTGGGGTGTGTACTGTGGCGGGTCTCCGAATAGTGCGGTGCTGCCGTGGGTGCTTGGCCCCCTACCCCCGGGGAGGAGGGA
>PDIP01000176.1:23234-36433 GCA_002811645.1 Corallochytrium limacisporum
GGGAGAGGAGGGGGGGGGGGGGGGATTACACTGGGAGGGGGGGGGGCGGAGAGCTAGGATCACGGCCGCGAGGGAACCTGTGCTGGTGCGGGGTGAGGGGGGCGATGTTTTAACCTTTCCGGTGAAACTCGCTAGGCTCAGGCGGAAAACATTTTTGCTTTGAACAACGAAATAGTGCCTGCGTGGTATCGGAGAGCATGATCACAAATGTAATTGCGATCCTGGGTACTATTGACCGTCTTATCGACCACCCAATCCAGGCACGGTCGGAAACCAGCCAGGCCGTGAGGCGATGTGATGGTTTCCATAGTGCCTGCACTGAAGTCTATGTCCCAATTGGACCCTCACTGGTCATTCTTGGGTAAAATCAAAGGTCCCTTATCCATCCGCTCAGCTTGTTGAATCACCACGGTTTTGTCACCACAAGGGTACACAGACAGCTGGGTAGGCCCTATCAAGGAAAACGTGACACCCCTGGTGAGCATGCCACTCTTGTCTCAAGTGACGTTATATAGAGAGTGGGATCCGGGAAATCTATTTAATTCGCATAAATGATAGATACTGGGGTTCAGCTTGCGTGGAGATTGGTCGGGACCCGGAGTGAACAAGTGCGCGGGAGAGGGAGTCCAGGTGCGCGGGCGGGTCACCCTGATCCACTTGGTGACCTGGGGATAGACATGGAATTATGGTACATTTTTGTATGGATTGTTTCCGATTGACATGTTAGATAACGTACTATGGTGAAAAGGAAATAGTGCGCTTTTGCAGGCTATGGATCTGCCGGCATGGTACCCGATCATAGCAACAAGTTCATGTCTTGTGTGTCCCACTTACGGAGGTTCTTCATGAGCCTGGACATGGTAGAGAATTGATTGTGGAAGATGTAGTCGGCGTTGATCCCCTGACAGAGATCAAAGAAAAGTTCAGCGTAGGAGTGGTCAATGCCATCAGAGCACCATTCGAATTCATCTTTGTCACCGTCCCTTACGGTGGAAGTCATGGGCTGATTCTTGCTCAGAGGCTCGGCGTTGCGCACTGCGGGGTTCACACAGAGAAGCTCAACGTCTATGTTCTCCCAGTTTGTCCCGCCTCTCTTGATAGTACAGTCTTTCTCCGTCGTCTTGGTCTCCTGGAACTGAATGGTCAGGTGAACGTTCTCTTTCTTGAGCATTGGGTCAAGTTCGCTCAGCAACCCTCTCTTCTCATCGCAACTGGCCACGGTCAGCAAGTATATGCCACCCTTACACCTGCCTTGGCCAACTTCCTGCACGATGCGGTTAGCCAGATCGACGGGTGATTGATAGCAAGTGCCTTCCCTTGGTTTGGTTTCCTTGCAGTATCTCTTAAAGTCACCCACTCGCCAGTGTATGGCGCAGGTGCTCTGCTCCGGAATGACATACTGCGCCCGCGCATTGTCATCACCGGCAGTTCCCTCCTTGTCTTGCGTCCTGAGCGCCTGTGCCAGCAAGGCCTGACGTCGCTCACCCATAGGGCACTCACCCAACGGTCCGTCCAAAACAAAGTCCAGATCACGCCACCTAAAGTTTGTGTTCAAATAGAATATCTGTTCCACGCAGAGGACCTTCTCGGACTGATTAGCTTCCGCATACTCGTCCAGAGGCATGAGGCGCATGGCACGATTACAGGATATTGGACTATCGTACATGCCAAGATCTTCAGCCACGTCTTCCCAGTAGACGTAGCGCTTGTAGTGCGCAGGAACGAATATGTTTCTCGCGGACGGCAAGCACTTTTTGCGCATATCCTTGCGATTGACCTTCAGACCAGTTTCCGATTTGTCCCAACGCATGTAGTGCCCAGTAATGTGATTACTAAAGACTGGTGGCATGACCAGGATCCGGTTATACTTGCGAGCAAACTGCATAGCTTTCAGGAGAGCCTTTAATTGATTACCGAAACCTCCCCAATTCCTGAATATGAGGTACTTGTTCTGAGGGTCTGTAACATTTGTGTATGGGTTGCCCTCTTGCTTGGGGATCGGTACGTCCCCGCAGGAGAGATAAACGTCGCTAACCATACAGTCATTGGGCAGGCTCTGATCAGTGGATGGTCCCTGCTTCTCTTGTGTGCTCTGATCATCAGTCGACTCCTTGCCATTAGTCGATCCTTGATTTTTGTGGGACCCCTGATCACTAGCTGACCCCTTGCCATCGGCTGACTTTTGATCATTAGCAGATTCTTGGTCGTTGCCCGACCCCAGGTCGTCATGCAGCCTAGGGGGAGAAATGTCAGGCGGTCCCACCAATGATTTCTGCGGGTCACCTGTGAGGAGTCCAGAATTGGCAACCGTTTCCTCGAAAGATTCTTCAGTAATTCGGTGGTTCCATAGTCCCAATAAACTAGACATTAGCAGTAGAATCACCAATAAGCCAGCACCCAGCTTCACAAGCACAGACTGCGTCAACAACATTCCCTTAGTGATCATCAACTTACACACGCCCAGTGCTCTAGGAGTGCCCATCAGACCGGTGTTGAAATGCAACTTAGTAATTTATACGTTGCGGAGACATGATTCCAAGCGTTCCAAAGACTGTGTCAGCAACGGTTACTCTGCGTCGCTCTGTGGCGAGTACGGAATCTTCGAGTGCTCGTTTCAGCTTGGACATTCATAACGTGGCCAAGGGCAAGTCTCCTCCAGGTGTCCATGTCCCGGCTTTCCCCTCCGAGGCCCCCCCCTACCCGCAATTTCCCGGTGGGGAATTCAATGTCGAAATGTGTCCTCGTCCCGATCCCTTTTGTCCTTCGTTGCCCTGATTGCGGTTTATTGCTCCTGTAATTTTACTCGCGGACTCGCCTGCTTCCCCTCTGTCCGCTGTAAACGATGCACAGATTTTTCCAAAACGACGACACATTCGTGCCAGAGGGGCATTCCAGGACGAAAAGACCAAGCCATATTCAGCTCTCCAGTCCTTCTAGTCTCCTTCGCCCTGCACCCTTGCGACAATTTCAGCATCCTCAATTGCACTGACACTTTCATCTTCAACAAAGCAGACATCACTGCACACATTCTTAAGCGGAGGGCCTTACGTTCACTCATAGATAGTTTGCCCATATCACCGCGATGTTTCTCATGCCACGGGTATTGTTAGCAGTTTCTAGGGCTCACCAAGACTGTGCGCGCGATGGGTGAGGTTGCTGACCGGTCCCAAAACTCCCAGATTTTCGAAAGTTTCTGAGGGGAAGGTAGGACTGATTCGTCAAGATGACGCAAACCTGAACGCCACATAGGGGAATTTTTCAAGTGGGGCTCTGATATGTTCGCATATGAGATTCTCAGCATGTGCGAAACCCACCTCCTGCATGCTGGGAAGGAACACATACCACCTGCCCAAGCAATAAATCTCGCCGCGAGACCCAAATCTTGAAACCTATGGAAAGCCATGGAATCCAAAGCCAGCATGAGGGTGAGGCAGACTGTTCGACGGGGCCCCATACGCACACTGAAGTTCAACGGGTCCTGCCGCCTCACAACATTACCATAACGTGCTCGAAAGGATCCGATCGCACAGACTACTTAACCCGAAATAGTCGCTTCTAACTGAGTATCGGGAAAAGAGGGTCCTTCATTTTCATATCAATAGTACGAGATTTAATATCAATAGTAGGAGATTCCAGTCTAAAGAGGAAATGGTAGGTAACCAAGAGCGGGAGTCTCACCTGCCTTCCGCCACTACATGTAAAGGCCGAGCGATGAAACTTCACACTGGGTGATGGTCTCGGTACATGAGCACATGGATTAATTTGATCCCTAAATGCCGTCGATAGCTACAGTACGTTAGTGAAAACCGAACATTTACGTTGGATGTCACTGCTTCATCTCATCTGCCGTCCAGTCTTGTCGGCCTTGCTCGTGGGTGGAAGGTAAACGTATCGGCAAGAATGCCCTGCATGTCATCGTTGACCTTGATTCCGAGCGTTTCCATACGGTTCAGGGTATCGATAGAGATGTTCACCTTGTTTCTACTGTTGCAAAACCAGAGATAGTGATTGAAGGCATCCTGCAGAACCTGCTGCTGAGTCTCTGTCGGATCGGAGAAGCAGTGATCAGATGTGCCCGCGACCATGGCCGGATGTCTTGTCTCTGCATTCCCAGGTTGATGTAGCTGGTTGATGAAGGGTTCTAGTACATGAGGCACTGCCTGTGCAAGGCCCACACCGTCTGTCTGTTCGCAAGCTCGGTACAATGCGTCAAAATGGCCGTTGTTCAGGGTACCCAGGTCCACCTTCCCCACGTTATCCTTCCACCATGTCAGCAATCCAGGCGCTTCTCCGTCCTCAAGCATTGCCTCAAATTCCATAATTGTTGGGACAGTAAAATCACTGATATTGACAAAGTTTCTTATCCAAGGAGTGACCATGCTGCGTCCCGTCACAATCTGTCCGATTGAACGAGATTTGCTGCTCGCAAGCCATACCCGGAACATTCTATTATTCCATCTGTGTTAAATTTATGGTCAGTTCAAATTGCGAACATGCATGTCTTCTAGGCAGGTTAACGGTTCGAAAACTGTGCGCTTGGTTGAAGTAGCCGTTCATGTATTTCCATAACTGCCGGAACAACCGCTCCGTAGAATCGAAGGTGGGTAGGGTTTTCTGCCCCTCCCTCCCGTCCGGCACGGTCTGCTACAGGGAGAGTACCACAGTACCACTGCAGGAACAAAATGGGAAGGGGAACCCTCCCATTCAATCTAACGCGTCGCCCGTTTGCGTACCGGTCTTGTAGCAGACAATGTCGCAGACATTCGGTGTGATGGTGGCGTCTTCGGCCAGATCCTTGCCGTCTGCACCTATACAGCTGACATAGTTCTTCTCCAGATCCTCACTGAGCATTCCCGCAAGGCGCCGGACTGTTGTACCAGGGGGTACGAGCATGCAGTCGCGGAAGACCAGACCTGACTTGTCGTTCGCCCCAAAGTTTGCGATGCTACGCACAATGTAGACAGGGATCCAGCCTTTGATGTCTACCGCTCGCACAATTGCATCATAGCATCCTGTGCCGCTGTAGCGGAACAGGATCAAATCACGAATTCGATCCAGGCGCTTTCGGTTCTTGTCGTCGATCGGCTTGAGGTCTTTGTAATCAAGATCATCCTCTGTCAGCTCGTCCTTGGTGGCAAAGTCCGGATCTCCTTCCAAGTATTTAACATAGCCTTGTTTTCGTAACTTACGGAGGTACGCCTCGGCGAGGGCAGAGGTCAAGACGATTCGATCATTGTCGTAACGCGCAAACATCTTCTCAATGTTTTTGTCCGCTCCCTCCAGATCGATTTTGTTCAGCACAATCACCGTCGGGAACTTGTGGGCGACAAAGACCTTCACAAACTTTGCGACATCCTCTTTCTCCCAGTCCTTGAGTGGCTTACCCATCTTCGCCTTGTCTAGTGTGGCCTGACAGTCCTTTTCTGTGGCACCGTAACCGGACAATTGCTGTACGAGAGTGAGCGCCTCATCACTATTGTTCGCCGATGTGTGCCGCCGTACGATGGAACCCCAACGTTTATCTAAATTGTTGTAAATCCAGGCACATATCTCTCCGTCAAGCCAATCAACGTCATTGCTGGGATCATAACCGATCGTCTCCTCCCCCTTCTGGGTCGTGGTTCCCGAAACATCTACAATGTGCATAAGCACGTCCGCGTGGCGCAGGTCGTCTAAGAATTTGTTGCCTAACCCTTCCCCCTCACTTGCTCCAGGTACTAGCCCAGCAACATCGAGTACTTTAACGGGAATGTAACGTGTGCCATTCTCACACCGGCCGTAGCGGGGTCCACATACCGACTCCTTACCGAAACGCTTGCATGCACAGTCGACGCGGTAGAAAGAGACCCCCGTATTCGGCTCAATCGTAGTGAAAGGGTAGTTTCCCACCTTTGCCTGGGCATCGGTCACCGCGTTCAGGAACGAGGACTTACCGGCGGACGGTTTGCCTACGCATGCAATTAGAAGTTCCTTTGGCATTTCCTTCTTTCTGTCCACAGCGTGTCAAGATGGCTGAATGTCTAGCTTTACATGATCACCAGGTTGGTCGGTACTGTTTGCATTTCACAGTATTTACACAATGTACATTCGCGGTGCCCTTATGAGCGCAGTTGTTTTGGAGAGGAATTTGATTCTAATCAAGCCAAGAACACCAAACAAATAGCACATTGGAAGCAAGCCTGACAAGTGTCTTGGCTGTGGGTCCCTGATCTTGGCACCACCCACCGTGCCCCTCCCGTCCCCGTGGCGTCTCCCTCTCCCCACCCCCCTCCCTCCATGGGCCCGCGGTTTTCCGAATACAGGCCCCAGTGGAGGCCCCCCATAACTGGCGGGTCTCCAAGGGAGGTGTTGGGAATGTAAATGAAAAACAATGGAGAAGTCCGGAGCCTGTTCCTTTTCACTGCTTGTCTTATTTCGTTGACCTCATCATGTTCACTTATGGAATAAACAATAAACGTAGAAGAGAAAGCTTACGGCACACTCTGCATTTTTGTTTCGGGAGTTCACTGACAAGACCGGGAAATGATTGGGAGATGACGTACAAAGAGAATGATTCGGAAGGGCATGACAAGACGTTGAGGCAACGGAGAGCCATCACTGTTGTACTTAGTGTAAATAATTAGAAATTAACAGAAAGTTATGAGCAATCCAAGCTTGGCGGACGAAGCCGCCCTCAAGCCCACTGGATCACAGGCCAGCTTAGGATCTGTCAGCGGAGTCGCCCGCCGAAGCAGTACACGGAGAGGAGGCAGCGATATTCTTGTTCGGATCCTGTTCCAGGGAAAGGGTGTATTGCTATTTGTGGCGAACACGAAGGAGACAGGCAAGGAACTGTTTTCTATGGCATGTCAGGCCCTCGGCATCTTTGAAGATTGGTACTTTTCTCTCTATGTGAGGCCGAGGGGTAGCACAAAACTAAGCGGGGACCGCCGTTGGTTGCTGTTGGACCGCTCTTTAGGAAGTCAGATCAATGCAGACACACCATACGCTAGTCAAGTTCCATTGTCCAGCCTTAATGAGGAGGCGTACGCAAATCCTTCAGAACTGAAAAAGGTGGTCATGGGCAGCATGGCAGATTCAGCTCAGCAGGCCCGTGCCATGCAAGACGCCAGCTTTGACTCTCTCCCGGACATGACGTCAATGAACAAAAGTAGGAGCACAGAACAACTGTTTCAGAAATTGAAGTCGGAGGGTCAATTGCATCCGGATGTGGACCTGAGCAGAATGCGCGAACTGAACCTGTCGCTGGAACTCGTGACAATGCCAGTTGTCTTTGACGATGTGATCCAGACCGCCACTCTGGAGTACATCTACGGTATTGTAGTTGACGGATTGCTGACTCGCAAGCGTGCCCAACGTCTACCCCTCCACATTTTGCTTGAGGTGATCGGTCTGCGTCGGTACATTGGGTGGGGCCACTACCAAGAGGAAATGTACCACAATCCCTTTGGGGATTCGAACTCTGTCTACTATGAGGCACCTGGTACTCCGTTGGAGGCGCCGCAGCTGCCAGAGGAAAGCATGCCACAGCGCAAGAGCGATAGTCGGAGGAAGACAGTCAGATCCCCGGTCTACGAAGAGCTGCCACGGGAGGACACCGGGGACGAGGCTGAGGAATTTGATTCGGCGAAAGGGGACGACGAAGAATCCCTGGCAACAACGCCGCAGCCTGTAATAACAGCCGCCAACAACACAAGGACTGCACCGGCGAAGCTAGACTCCCCTCAAGGGGACCGAAGATTTGACTGGAGCGTACCGAATAGCCCAGGACATCTTGACAGTCCCGGACGAATGGGCAGTCCGACCCGTACCCGCAACCTGAGCTCGGAAGGCCTCATGAATCTTGGCATTGACGACACTTTTGAGAAAGAAATGCAGGAAAGATGCGCCAAGGCCCGCAAGGAACTGAAGCGGCCCCACCGTCTGATGCCCAGGTACATGATCGATGTAACGGCGGCAGGAATCAGTGCTGAAGTGGCAGAAAAGATTCTCGACAAATACCGCAGCGGTCGGCGCCATACCGGAGACAGTGACACACCGAACCCAAAGAGTGGGGCAGCCGTTTACCTTTGGACAGATCTCGTAGAAGAAGTGCACGCGGCGATCGAGTCGGAGACCAAGGAGCAGGTCATGATGAAGATCTTGGAGAAGATGCGACCATACTTTGATATGCCGTATCATAACTTCACGGCTTGGACAGAGCAAAACAAGCCTATTCGATTTTACATTGATTCGGAGCGTATTGAGCTATTTGCACGTGAAGTTTTACCGGCAGATGCGGAGGCAGATGAGAAGCTGCGCACAGGTAAGGGCAAGAATTTAGAATTCCGCCGGCCCTTGACTTTGGACAATCCGAACGACTATGGTTTCCTCAGTTTGGACTTCAAGGCCCTTAAAAAGGCTACCCGGGACGACCGTCTAGTTCAATTTGAGTTCGAGGCAGGTGCAGTATCCAAGATGGGCATTACCTTTGTGGACGAGGTGGCTGCCATCGAGGTATACCAGCTGGTCCAGCTCCTGCACAGACCCATGCGCATCCTCATGGCGGACCCACCCGCGGGTGAGATCACTGTAATGCGGGCCCAGGCACAGGTTAGCAACCGCCGCAAGCAGCTCGAATGGTTCTCTTTCTTGGACAGCCGCCGCGCTCGCAAGAACCACGAAGACCAGCGCCATACACTGTCGCAAGATCGCGAGCGTCGCATGATCCGCATTCGCAAGATGCGAGGAGAGTTCAAGACTGTCCACAAAGAGGTCAAGCCTCTGTCAGAGGAGGCCATTCAGAGTAATGAAGAGATGGTCGAGTGCTTGAAGAATCTTCTGGAACGTAATCGCCTTTGCAGGGATGCAATTGAGCACCGTTTGAAACTGCTGGAACAGATGAAGGACGTTGGTGATGATACCAACCAGAAGCTTGCCAAGTTCTACAACGAGCGCCTTACCCATGCGCGTCAAGCCCGTCTTGCCCTGCCTGGCTCCGACTCCGAGGGCAGCGATGACGATGAAGATGCAGATCGTGAGGAGGAGACCTTCGATCAAATCCGCGAGCGTTTCATGACTGAGAACGAGAGTCTGACCCACGACGTCTCGACTCTTCGAAACCGAGCTATTGAGCTCGGTGGACAGCTTGAACTCCAAGAGGACAAGTTGAAATCATTCCATGAGGGCCGAGAACGCCTTGGAGATGCTCTCAATAACGACAAATCGTAAACCATTTGTGGTCGTAATAGAAAATCTAAGACTCTTGTTAATTTCCAATCACCCCAAATTTCAGGCCGTGTTGCACGTCTCGCCACTAAGCCCGCCCCGCTTGCATTGGCCAGCAAAACAAGAAAAAAAAAACAAACACCGGTGGAAATATGACCCCGACTTCCTATACTGAGGCTCCGCCAGGCAACAGGTAGAGTTGGTAAGAGACATCGGGAGAGATTAGAGGAACCTCCACTCCCCTCCTCCCGGAGGGGGGGGGGACTTGAGGGAAAAGCAAGGGGCGGAACCGGCCAAAATCTATGCCATTTTGGGCCACTGATCGGGGTCACCAACTTTTGGACGAGTTCGGACACGGTTGTTCCACCCAGTCCGTCAGGCGACCCTCAGCTCTTGCAGAATTGGTTCAGCAGGTACATACGAGACAACTGCCTGGATGTACAAAGGTACAGTGTGTTAGAAGGTAAACCTAGACAACCTAGCAAATCGAGTCAATGGAAGCAAGTACTCATTCGTTATGGTGCCATAGAGGCGAGCGTAAAGATCTACCGAAGAGCAGCCCAAGCTGAGCACTTAGCACTAAGCACACACCAATTCAGTTTCTATCAGGGCTTATTCAACTCATTAGCAAGATGGCTACCATGACAGTCATTCCTGTCCGCTTTCGAGCGGACGAGAAGTACCGAAAACAAGTGAGTGATCACTACGCAGCACTGGGAGGAGACGAAGTGACGAAGTATCTCGAAATTCCGTGCTTCAGTTGGGAAAGAAAGAAGCCTCGTGATGCATACACAGCCATGTCTAGGGGTACGATATATCAACATCAAGTTCCAAACGGTGACGACGATCCATTCTACTATGAAGGACGGTTAGGGTATTTTACGTACTTCCAGATTTTAGTGTCTACCTTCTTTCTTCTACCAATCTGGAGGGCACTTGTGGCAGTCGGAGGGTTCAGCATAGGATCACTCCTTGTACTGACAGGGGATCTGCTGTACCCAAACAATGACCAGGAACGGAGAAATAGCAACTCAAGCAGGGAAGGCTCAACGGAAGGTCCGACCAAGCTCCGGCAGCCACCACAAGGAGGTAACTCTACCGCCCTGAGTATGAAGGCTCAGGACTTTTTCTGGGAATTGGCGCACCCTATATCCCGATTCATGCTGGCTTGCATGGGCGTCTGGAACTTTACAGTGCAGTACCCGGAGTATGTTGGAGTGGAGAAGCCGCCGGTGGCACAGATCGTGACCGCAAATCACATTGCGCTAATCGATGGTTTGCTGCTGGTCATGATGATGCGGCTCACCGGGGTGGCGAAAACCGAAGTTTTTGGCACCCCAGGTGCGGGCTACCTTATCAAGCAAACGAATTGGCTGGCGGTTAATCGCAGCGACCGGGAATCAGCCACGAGAGTTAGCGAGGCAATCAAGCACCGCGCCACAGCCCCGCGCGGATCTTTCAGTCCGCTTCTGATCTTTCCTGCGGGTACTACGCATTCCCAAAACACACAACTGGCCTGGAAGCTAGGTGCCTTCCTTCCCGGTGAGCCTGTGCAACCAATTTGTATACGCTATTGCACATCGGACGTCGATGTTACGTTCAATGGCGATGGTGATGGTGCAGTCGGGCAGTGGCGTCTGTTTGGACAATGGTGGACGAACGTTGAGATTACCCTCTTGCCTGTATACTTCCCATCCGAGGAGGAGAAAAAGGATGCTCACTTGTTTGCTCAGAACGTGCGTACAGAAATGGTCAGGCACATGGAACCGCACTGCGTTAATGTGGATCAGAGTCTGGACGATATGACGGTCTTCACAGCAATACAACACGACGACTTCAACTGCGAGTGCACGGGCAATATTGTCCTCTCTAAGCTGCGTGACCAGTATGGACCGGAATTCAACAAGCATCTCTGCATCGAGCTGGCAAAGTATTACCGACTGCTGTCTTGCAACCGTCCATCAATCAGCCTCGGCAATTGGCGAAGAGGTTTCGGGTGCACCTGCTTCGCCGTGGGAATGACCAAGGCCAATAGTAGGGAACAGCACAAGACTCATTTGCACATAGACCGCCTGTACGACATGCTGGCCAAAGACCAGAACAAAGGCGGGGTAAATTTTGGCGCCTTCGTGCATGGGATGCTCGGGCTATCCGAAAAATTCGGCTCGTCAGATGGCAGCGCGAGCCGTGCGGGCATGGTCCATCGCATGCTCCAGGCCAATGCCAGCAGTGACGGCAGCTGCGATGGACAGGAATTGGCAAGGTATATTCTGGAACAGTTGCAAACCTTACCGAAGCCGCCAAAGAATGTCGATCTCAGTGATCTGACCAGCGGACGCGTGAGGGACGAAGTCAGTTTTGTGGCGAATGTGGGCATCGAAACACTGCGTTATGCATGCATGGCAATGGATGGCATCTGCAGCCAGCTCGCCACGGACCGCAAACAGCGACCGAAGGCAATCTTCAATCTACAGTTGGTAGATGAAATTATGGAAATCAAGGCCCGACCACCGAAGCCCGGTGAGGAAAAGGCCAAGGCCAAGAACGTGTGAGGAAACACATTGTTACGGAGAATGCCGGCGACATGCACGCAAGCACTAGGAGTAGTCAAAAGACATCAATGAGACAATATTAAATCAAAAGACTTCAAAGCATTTTTGTTCTTTACAATTGTACACCTATAGTTGTTGAACCGACCGTGGTCAGGGAAACTTATGGAACTGCTGCCGACCCTGATCAGTGCGATGTGTCTTTCGTATCTCCGAATAGAGTCTTCCATTTCTGCGGGTTTTGTTTTGTTCATTTTTTTTGTCAAATCAAACAGTTCAACGACGGCGGCTGTTGTTTTCCCGACGACGGCGGTCATTGTTCTCACTGTTGCGAGCCAGAATAATGGCCAAGCGGATAAAGATTGCGACAACATCAGCAAACAGATCAATGGCATGCATGATGTTATCCATATCTCCCAGCTTTGCCCGTTCGATGATCATCTGCGTATCGTAAGCAACGAAAAAGCTAAACACCACCAAACCACCATACAACTGTCCGAGCAGGAGCCACTCGGATCCAATGAACATGTTGAACAAACCCATAAAGAAAAGCATGTTGAGTGCCGATCCCAAGGTTCCGGCCATGTACAGGTACTCTCGCTTTGTGTTGTACATGGCAGAGATAGTGAAGCAGCCAAAGATTGTGGCCGTGCCCAACAGAGCGGTAGTGATGATGGAGGGGTCAAACTCAATAAACGCATAGATCATGGGTCCCAGGCTCATGCCCTGAATGAAGCCAATACCGTGTAGCACGGCATAGCGAGTGGCGTCCTTGGATGGATCGTTGCGAGTGCTGGCAATGTACATGTAAGAACCAATAATACCGATGAGGGACAGGAAACCGAGATTCATGGGCATCAGCCAGGCACCGGCAGCAGCTGCGAAACACATTGTCAAGACGTTAGTGTACACAGCCTGCAGGTGGTTGCGGACGGGCTTTGACAAGGGACTTGTGTCGGTCAGGCCCTGCATGCTGAAAGGGGTGCCAAAGGGCAAATTATCCATGTACGCAGACATGATTATTGTTGAATGTATACTCCCGTGGTATAAATATCCCAAAAAAGGAATTCAAACTTGGAAACACGGGCGCCCAACCCGCAATTGCTGCTATTGCACACAGGCCTGAAATACCTGAGCAAATAACAAGCCGAAATCCATTCAGCCTGCCTGCGCCAGTGGGTCCCAATGTTTTGCTTCACTGCGCAGCCACAAGGTCTCATCAGTTGCGAATGATGGGAGCCAAGATTTGGGAACGTGCAGCGAAGCACATAAAAACCAAGGACAGTCAAATCCAGCGGGCTGACCATCGAAACCACCTCACGGACCACCTCTCCTTCTGAAGACCAGGACGACCGCACCCCCTCCCCTCCCCCCACCCGCCCAATAAACACAGGCCAAGTAGTAAAACACCAAGCGAATGCGCTTGCCTTAAATTCCCCCCCC
>PDIP01000176.1:51139-63518 GCA_002811645.1 Corallochytrium limacisporum
CACGAATTGTGCAAATTTTTGTTGAACACCGGTTTTTCGAAATTCTGCACTTTTTTATTGAACAGAGGTTGGTACGTTTTACCCTAGGGTACCAAAGTCCGCCGTCATCGCCGGAGATGCTGCGCGGGTCACGCGCGGTAGAATCAACAATGAACTTTAGTTTTCATGGAATGTTTGAAGTTTACGGTGTCGGTATATGATGCGCTGATGGAATATTGCGACTTAGGACGCAATGCAAATCGAAATGCGCTCAGGTCGCAAGCGGCACCACTAGTAGCCATCGGTCCGTCCCAACGGAGTGGGAGCGGCGGCTGTTTCCGCTCTCGCTGTTCTGTGTCATTAGCAGAGATGGAGAGGTGCGATAAAGGGAACAGGAACTTTTGGCTTACTACGGTATCCGCATGCACCCACAGGGTAGCAGAATAGGAAATTCGTGACGACAATGAAGATGCATGGGGTTGGTGATGATGGTGCTTATGCGTTTTAAGCTGTCTTTCGTGTCTTTTGTGTAGGATATGCTTCCTCAAGGACGCAAATGTCTGAGAAGATACCGCTCTGCAATGGGTGGATTGGCGATAAGGATTTTCAGTCTTTTTTGGGGGCCCTGGGTTCAATGGATTCGCATTCTCTGTTCGAGAGAGCACTCAGTTGGCCGTACCCAAAGGCTGCCGCTGGCGACGTTTCGCAGCATGTGTCGCACCTTTTCCACTGCCAACAAGGTCCAAGTTTTCTTTGGTGGCAGGAGAGCTGGCTGCTGACGATGCAGCAGCATGGCGCGCGACAGTGGAGACACCATTAACCAGCTTGGTTCGGAAGAGCACGTTGGCATGGTTGAACATGCCTTCCTTAAGACTGACAACAACGAACTGGGAGTTGCTAAAGTGGCGCTTTAGCATACGACCAATGTTCTGAGTGTGCGACAGATCAAGGGCGGCGTCGACCTCGTCGAGAATGTACACGGGAGCTGGATTGAAGCGCAGAAGGGCGAGGATGAAACTCAGGGCCACTAGGGAGCGCTGCCCACCACTGAGTTCTGTGAGACTCTCCTTCCACTTGCCGTTGAAAGCAACGCGGAATTCGAGGCCGTCCATGGCACTGGTTGACCCTTCGGGGGGCATCAGCGCGGCGGTGACACCAGGCAAAAGGCTCTCCATGATCGAACCAAAGTCTTTGCTGACAGTAGTCTGGGTACGTTCCACGGCGTCGCGTTTTTTGCGGTTCAGATCCTCGATGGCATGCTCAATCTTCTCTTTGTCCTCCTGGACCTTGGCGTAGCGGGACTTCAGCTCACGACATTCCTTCTCGGTTTTCTCCAATGTGGCATACACAGAGCGGTTGATTTTACCCTCAAGGTGGCGCTGTTTTTCCTCCAGGGCACGCAAGCGCTTGCTGGCCTGCTTCGGGTTGTACCTTGTGTAGTCGTAGTCCGAACCCTCTTGTCCAAAGAGTGGCAGATCCTCCACAACCCACGGGTGCTTACTCTCCAGCTCCCGTGCGGTGGACTGCAGGTCCTTCTGGTGCCGCTCATTCTCCTTGATCTGCTCATGTAGTTTCTCGAGCGTGTGTCTGTCCTTGTCCTGTTGCTTACTACGACGGTGTGACTCCTGTTGAAGCTTCTGAATCTCATCGTCCATGGCAGCAGTTTTGGCGCGCAGGTCCGTCAGAATCTGTTCCTTGGTCTCGAGGTCCTCCTGGCACGTTTCCACGGCCTCAAGCAAACCCGCATGTCGCTTCTCGGTCTCTGCAACCATGTCTTTGCCTTTCTGCACATCCTCCTCGGTGGCCAGCTCGTCAGTACGTAGAGTCTCAAGCTCCAGTTTCATTTCATTGAGTTGGTCGCGAGCGACCTTTAGTTCCTTCTGGCTCTTGTCCGCCTCCTTCTTGGCTGCAGCAACGTCCTTCTTGAGCTGGGCAAGCGTCTCTTCGCGACTGCCGCTCATGGCGTCGATACGCTCCTGTGTGGCAGTGACCTCGTCCTTGGCCTGCGCCAACAGCTCGGCATCCCGTGCCAGAGCCGCCTGGTCATCGTCAATTGCTCTTTGCAGGTCTTCAACCTCCTGCAGCACTGCGTTGTCCGCAGAGCCCGCAAGCTCCGCCTGCAGGCGTGTCAGTTCATCCTGTGCGGCACTGAGACGATCCTGGGCCGCCTCCAGCGCAGCGGAACCTTCCTCTGCCGCGTTCAGACTGTCCTCAATCTTCTGTAGGGCTTGCTGCACGATGGCGAGGTGGGCCTGCTCCGACTGCAGGTCAGCAAGGCAGGACAGCATACCGGAGCCACCAGGAGCACTGCCACCTGTCAACGTACCACTGGGGTCGAATTCCTCACCATCCAGAGTGACCGTGCGGGCCATGACTTGCGGATGGAAGGCAACGCGTTGGGCAGCGTTCATATCTCGCGCCACCAAGGTCGTACCAAAGATGAACTGCATTGCAGGTTCCAACTCAGCGTCGTAGCCGACCAGGGACAGTGCGGTATGAATGTTCTCTTTACCAACCTCCTGCTCAGCAACGGCTATTTGCTTGGCAGAAAGACTGCGCTTGGCAACGTCGTCAAGGGGAATGATCGTAACGCGCTTCTTCAGCTGACCGTGCTTCAATAGCTTCTTGCCAGTGTCGACGGTGTCGACAATCACATTGTACAGACGTCCACCGGCGGCAATTTCCAGGGCCAAATTGTGCTCCTTGCTCTGCACTGTCACAAGTTGGGCAGCCCGTCCCTTGACTCTTGATCGATCGAACCCGCGTTCCGGGTCCTTGTACTCGAATTGAATGGCTCGCAGGCGTGAATTCAGAGTTTCCATGCGTTCCTGGATGGCTTCCAGTTCGGTAGTCTTCTGGGTCCGTTGGCGCTGTAGTGCGCGGACGTCGACGGCGTTGTGATCCTGCTGCGATTGGCTCTGCGCCTGACTCAGGCCATCAACCTCAGCCTGCAGAGCCTTAATGTCCTCCTCACGCTTGGCTATGGCAGTGCGGACCTTGTCGAGCTTCTTGGAGGATGCACCAGCCTTCTTCTGGGCCTTCTCCAGGGCCTTCTTGGCACGAGTAGCCTTCTGCTCAGTGCGGACCATAGAGGTCTCGAGATCAGCGACACGACTCTTTGCCTCCATCAGTTCCGCCATCATGGTTTTGCCCTTGCCAGCCTCATCCACACCAACAGTAGCACTTCGGTACTGCTGCTGCAGACGCTCATATTTTTCGACTTTGGCCAAATTCTCCGCATCCTTGGTCCTGGATTGCTCCGTGGTAGTGTCAATCGCATCAGATTTTTCCTTCTGTTTCTGGTGGACCTCCTCAAGAGCCGCAATTACTTTCGTCAGGTTTTTGCGCTCTTCGTCCAGGTCCTTAGCACCCTGATCAGCGGCCGTCTTGGCCTCGACCAGCTTTCGACCGGCACTCTCGACGGCAGACTCAGCGTCCTTCAACTCACCACCGCTTTCCATGTCACGCTTCTGCTCAGCAGCCTTGATCTGGGTGGCGAGATCAGCTACTACAGTCTCTGCGTCCGCAATTTCACGCGTGATCTGGTCCCGACGGCTCTTGGACTGGTCAATCTCTTCCAGTTTGCTTGAAAGTTCTTTCGTTTTAGTGAGATACGCATAGCTCACCACCACGCTCTGCAGGCGAGTAATTTCTTTCTGGTTTGCCTGGAATTCTTGATAGTCGTGCTTCTCCTGCTGCAGTCGATTAAGTTTGGGTAGAATTTCTTCTTCTAGTAAGCGCCGAATTTCTTCAAGTTTCTTCTGTTTCTTTTCCATAGTGTTCAAGGCTAGTTCGCGCTTCTTTTCAAACATACCAGTGCCCGCCGCTTCCTCCACCTTGCTGAGAATTTCGATGGGCTTCATGTTGAGGACCTTAGTAATGGTTCCTTGCATGATTAAGAAGTTTGGGTTGTTTACATTCAACTGCACTCCTTGAAACAAGTTTTCAATCTGGTTCTTCTGAACAACTCGACCATTGATCATGTACTTGTTCTTGCCTCCTATCATCACGGTTCGTGTGACCTGGATTTGGTCATAGTCACGGTAACCCGGATGACTGCTTTCTTTGTCCGTGTTATTGAACACCAAAGTCACGCTAGCTTTGTTCACTCCGGCCTGACCTTGCTTGTAGACGAGATCATTCATACTGCTGGCACGAATGCTCCCCATATTGGAGATACCGAGGACAAAGCAGATGGAGTCCAGGATATTGGACTTTCCACTGCCGTTAAATCCTGTAATGGCATTGAAGTGTCTGTCAAATTTGCCGACCTGCACCCTGCGGGCGTAGGATTTGAAGCCGTCAATGACGACCTCTTCGAGATGCATTGTTCCGGTTTCGAGAGAAAATACTGTTCACCTACTCCAACTCAGTGGACCGATCTTACTTTTCCCTAGAAGCTTGGGATATCGAAGTACCATTGGAAAAAGTACACGAAATTGTGGCTCCCAAGTACGAAAACATCTTGAGAACAGTATTGTTAAGGCTATGAGAGCTATGGTGCGTAGCACCGAACGAGTGCATCCTTCGAAGTTCCCTTGAGACTCATCGTCCCTTTAACTCTCCCGCACCTCCGAGTCAAAATTTTCCCGCGCAAATTTGGCTTCAGCACTTACTGTACTGCAGGTATCTGGTGCTGGGGAAGCCTAAAGTTCCTCCACCCCCCGGTAGGGGGGTGTTCTTTCCGAGAGTGTTCTGGTCAGCCATCGGTCTTCCCCGGGGGGGGTAAGGAAATACCAACGGGCAACTTACGAAATAGATCAATATTATTGATAATTGTCCCCACCGATCGCTCTTTCAGCACGCAGCTCACTTTTGCACGGAGATCTCTTCGGCCCCCTGAGCTCATTGCGGGCTGGGGGGTACCGAACGGAGAACTCAGGCTAAAAAATGGGAGACTACTGCTGCGCAAAGGAGGGAGTCCTTCCGGGTGGGCCCGCGGAACTGTTCGCGCTCAAAACTCCTGAGCCTCCATGAGACCCCTTCCCGGAAACGTTGTCAGGCTGATCCGGTCCTGGGCGGCTCTTCCATCAAAGGCGCTCACTCTGTAATGATAAGTGTCTGTTCTGTGCGTGCAGTATACGAGCAAAAAATAAAGCGTTCAGTGACCCCATGCTAGGTATAGTGTGACCTGCCATTTTTGCTTCACCTAATGGGGCACCTATTTGTGCAGAACCACGATATCATCCTTCGGAGAATCTCGGCGTTGGGAAAATCGTTCGGCCAAGCAAGTTACTACAATTTCTAAATTGAAACAGGGTGCCAGTATCGGAAGATAGACCACTTACACGCTGCAGGATAAAAATGAGATATTCCAAATATGTGAGATCCTCGTAGGGAAGGATCTCTCCTAAGTGGAACAGAACAATTGTGTCGGCGAGTGAGGGTGAAGGCCATAGCAGCACTATGGCCCCAGTTGCTCATACATCATTGTCCGTCTTGGATGACCAGGCCATTAAGGCAATAGCAGATATCATTGGCGATGATGTGCGAAGCAAGGTAAGCAATGACAATGCCCTCACTGGTGAACGAGAAGTCTACCGTGCTTTACTAAAGAAAGCGAACAATACGATCGAGAACGCGATCTCTTTGTGGTATGAAGGTGACTTGGAAGACACCATGCGGCTGGCCCGCACTCGGAGCAAGTCTCACCTTTCCGTAAATCTTAAGAAACCTGATAATTCAGAGTATGACCGAGGATTGAATAAGCGTCTGAAAGTGTGCAACGATGCCATGGACAGTGAGACTAGTTCTGGACTGACAGCAGAGTCGCGGAAGATGGAATCGAGGGATGAGCAGGAGCGCTCCAGATTTGCGACAGATTTTGTCGATTTTGCCAGACGCAAGAGCAGAGCAGATAAGAGTAGTAGCAACAGCAGCGGGGATGAAAGTGTTGTAGAAGTGGGGTCACACGATAAGCAACAGAGTGATGACAGCGGACACGAACAGGAAAATATCAGGCGTCTCAATGCACTTACATGGCCTGTCAAGCTAGGAGTTCTGCTTGCTTCTGCCTCTGTTGGTCGCTCAGGACAAAAGTGGGAACCTGAGCAATATTTTGTATTGACCCGAGGCAAGCACCAGCAGCAGAAGGCCGTCGATCGGCGGATGGGAAAGGGTACTGAAGACAGCCGGACTTCCATAGTCATGGGTAGGAACAACAAAGTAAACAATACTGTCTACTTTCGCACTGATGCTGGAATAGATATTGGACGAGTTCATTCCGAATTCACACAGTACCTTTGCCCCATGCTCGACCACAACATCATCACCGTAGACGGACATATTGTGGAGGAAAACCATCGTGCGGAGATGGGCACTGATTTTACACTAATTTGCAATGTCTACTTGAATCGCACGGGCCTTCGGATACTCCTAGAGACGGACATTAACACATCGCTGGAGAAAGTGGCCGCGCAGTCCGCAATCAAAGAGGGTTTCCTCGGACTTCTCGACCAAATGGATGTGCAACCGACCGCAGTGGGATCTACTGCAGGCAGGACGCGCCAGCGTATCCTTGACATTGCTCGCAGCAACCAAAATGCTAAGGAGGACGAGTTAAATGATGCTGCTGAGAACACTCAGCAGCTAACGAGCGAGGATTTGCTCGGCCTGTACTCTGAAGTCGCGGACGTGCGTGACGACATCATGGTGAAACCACCGTCCAAGCATTTCAGAAGCAACTTGCGGCCGTACCAACAGAAGGCTTTGAGCTGGATGATCGCAAGGGAAGAAGACAGTGGATCGCAGCCATTAGAGCAGGATCTAACTCTGGAAGAAGAACAGAAGCAACAATTGCATCCTCTGTGGGTTGAGTATCAGTTTGATGGGGCCAAGTACCCCGTGTACTATAATCCCTACACTGGTGAGATGGACTTAGTACGACCACAGGCAGCGAAACGGGCTATGGGTGGCATCCTTGCGGATGAAATGGGCCTGGGCAAGACGGTACAGATAATCGCACTTATAACCACCGGCGACGAGAGCATTGCAGACCGCAACGCGGAAAGGGCAACCGCGGCCTCGAAGCAAAGTGGTACGAGCGTGAAAGCCGATCCAGTAGGACCAACCCTTGTAGTTTCACCACTGTCCCTTGTTACACAGTGGAAGGAAGAGTTGATTTTGCACTCGGATATCGGTACGGATAAGATTCTTATCTATCACGGCTCTGGGCGGAACGACAAGCTCGATTTTAGGAAGTATCGCGTGGTACTCACCAGCTATGGCACGATGTCTTCAGAGTGGGCACTACGTAAAGGCGAGGGCCCCCTACACGCGTTTACTCGCTGGAACCGCATTGTCATTGACGAAGCGCATATGATTAAGAACCGCAACACACAGGTAAGCAAGGCAGCAACTGCGATGGAGGCCCGGACCCGTTGGTGCCTGACTGGCACCCCAATTCTAAATTCCCTGGACGACATGTATGCGCTCGTGCGTTTCCTGCACGTTGATCCGTGGCAATCCTGGCCGTTCTGGAACACCCACATCTCCAAGCCATTTAATGAAGAGCGCAGTCGAGAAGCATTGGATACAATGAAGGCAGTGCTGCGGCCGCTAGTCCTTCGACGGACGAAGGACATGATGGACGAATCTGGCAAACCTATTCTCACCCTCCCGCCGAAAAACACGCTCATGATCCGTGTAGAGCTAAGCCAAGAGGAACGTGAGTTCTACGATGCCATTTTTAATCGCACGTTCACTCGTTTCCAGCAGTTCGAGGCTGCCGGATCGCTGCTCAAGAACTATGCCAGCGTTCTTGAATGGATCCTGCGTTTGCGGCAGGCCTGCGATCATCCGTTTTTGACAATGGCCAATCAAGCCAACAAGCAGAGCGACGTGAACAAGCTCCTAGATTCGAGCCCTTTGGCTGATCTTGACGAGCTTATCAACCGCTTCGTGGAGAACAGCATTGGGAAAGCCAATTTTGACTATGTGCGGGCCACAGCGGAGAGTATGAAGACCAACCTTACGAAATTTGCCACTGACACCGAATGTCCGATCTGTTTAGACACAGTGGAGGATCCGTTGATTGGTCCATGCATGCATCCGGGTTGCCGCAAGTGCTACGAGAAAGTTGTATTTCAGCTCAGGCAGTGTCCAGTGTGCCGTGAGGACATGATGCTAAGTGAACTAGAACCACTGCCACTCCCCAAACCCGAGGACGAGGTCCAGTCGACCAGCGATAAAGGCACCGAAGAAGCGGTAGATTCAGGGACAGCATCTGGGATGACAGCGGAAGGAACCGAAGCGGGCCTTAGCAAGGAAGCGCTTAGCCACATCGAAGAGTCTTCTAAGATTCGTAGTCTGCTAGAGGATATTGAAGATCACTGTGAGGAGAAGTGCGTTGTCTTCAGCCAATGGACATCCATGCTGGACTTAGTGGAGAAGGCTCTGCGTAAGAGAAAAGTTAAGTTTGTTCGCTTGGATGGCAGCTGCAATCTCAACACACGGCGTCGCCTGATTGAGGTGTTTATGGATCCCAGCAGTGACGTCACCGTCTTTCTGATCTCTATCCGTGCAGGTGGTGTGGGACTCAACCTGACGGCAGCAACCCGCCTCCATGTTCTCGATCCGTGGTGGAATGCGCACGTGGAGGAACAGGCCATCAACCGCGTTCATCGGATTGGACAAGATAAGCCTGTCACTGTGCGCCGCTACATTGCCAAACGTACCATTGAAGAACGTTTACTGCTGCTACAGAAGCACAAAAGCGCCATTGTCGAAGAAGCCCTGGCTCTGTCCAAGGAAGAGGAAAGCGCCATGCGCCTGGAGAACCTGAAGCTGTTGTTCAATCCATCTACATCATTAACGCAGAGTCTGGACGATATCCACAACACTAGTGCGGATTCATCCGTGTTGCAGCCGCCGCCACAGCCACAGTGACCAGATACACAAACACAAAGGGTTCATAAACAACACTGACGTCTGACCTTCTGTTCTTCGTTAATTGTGTTTTATTTGTGCGCGTATTGGTCATTTTTAATTTCAAGCCGAGGCGAAGTACTTGCCACTCTTGAGCTGAACAATATGCCGCCCGAGCTTCGCTCCCGGACCATCGAGGAAGCGCATGCCAAACAGTGATTGTTGGCTCACGAAACGGGCCCAGATTGATGCCGACGGGATTTCGGCGGACGGATCCTTCGCAGTGAAGCTGGCCTGCAGCATCACCATTTCCTTGTCGGTCGGCGACAGCACCTTCCAGCGCAGCTGGTCCATGCTCTTGTCCCATTCTGCCTCGGGTGAGGATTCACGGTGGTCCGTGTCAACCTTTACTGGCAGTGCAACCTGCACCTCCAGCGGCTCCACAGGCTCATTGCTACTGTCCGTTTGGTAACGTTCGTGGAATTTGAGGTAAGTCCGCACTTTGTAGCGTTTCTGAGCTTCACCGTCTCCGTCTGAGGGCGTCCAATTGTCCTCGGTCTCCCACCAGAACGCCAGACGGACTGGCATCTCGTCGCTGTCTGCGAGAGAATCGCTTCGGTAGCTAGCGACGGTCAGGCGAACGGACGAAGAGTCATTGCCGCGGCGCTGGAGGCGGTCGATCAGCAATTCACGACTGAGGTGCAGCTTGGATACACCGCTGCCGTCGTTCTCTGAGTCCTCATCCGTTTGCTCATCGTCGTCGTCCGCTTCTATCTCGAATTTGGAGACAATGTCGTTGGTGTGCGGCGAAGGAAGTTCTCGTTGATGCCGCATTTTGATGATTGGATCTGCTGCTAGTCCCTCTAACAGGGACGCTGTACCCGCAGGGAAGTTGAGCATGACCTCACCCAAGAGCTGTACGTTGGCCAGCGATCCACCCTTGAAAAACGCATGCAACGTCTCCACCACAGCCACGTCGACATTGATGGACTCCACGGAGCCTGTCTTGTCAATATTCAAAGCACTAAGCGACATAGTGGGTGGCGGTACCATCTTGGATGGCGCCGCCACGTCGGGCTTAGCACTGGTGGAGCTGCCATCCGTAGGATGTGCCGGTGGATGTCCCCGACGCCGGCTGCGGCCTGACGGTGCTGGAGCGGCCAATAAAGGCGCGACCGGCGGTGGTGTCGGCCTCGGCTTCACTGGGGGTGGCCCTGCCTTGGCGGGAGTGATATTGGAATCATCTGCTGCGGACGCAGATGGAGATGCTGTTCCACTGCTTTCCCCCCCGTCGGCCGAATCCTCACCGTGAGATCTTGGGGTGTGGGTGTCATAGTCACCGGCTGCATTATTTATCTTCACACGCAGCACAGGGTCCGCTCCTGTGCCGCCGTAGCCCGGGATGCCGCGAAGAGCGTTATTTCCGTCCTCATCGTCTGAAAAGTCCGAGTCTCCCTTGGCACCCTCTTCAAGTGCTTTGCGGAACGCATCAACCTCGTGTTCATCTGGCCTTACAGTGTATCCCTCCTCATCAACCACCGCTTCCCGATTATTCATAGCTCCGACAATGACATCCGTGTTGGAGGTGTTTCCAGTGTTGACGCTGTGGCTGTCCTCATCACGATGGTCTTTGCGCTTCCTGCGAATGCTAAAGGCATGTTTAAGACGGGTGCCAACTGTTTTCTTTTCTCGAAATTCCTGGCTACCCGTGTCCGACCGGACGGCGTCAATTCCTATGGAATCACCGCTCTGCGCCACCGTCATTGAGCGCGGTGTCTGCATAGTGTCCGCAGTGACCACACTACGCGGTGACTGTACGTTCTCAGAGAAGCCTTGTGGCTGCGAGACGTCACTGAAATCCATTTGTGATCCGTTTAGTCCCCCACCCGAAGATACAGCGCCACTTTGGGAATGGGCTACCGAAGGTTCCCTGCTGAAACGTGGAATAGATGAGCTTGTACCCTGCCGACCCAGTGAAGGCATATTTTGATTGTTCTGGTGCAGTAAGTATGCATATAGCATCATCTCCGGCGTACTCTCATCCATAAGTGCCAGGGCATTCTCCGCCTGCTTGATCGACCGTTCGTAGGATTGATTAAGCTGCTGAATGTAAGAATAGATCAGTTCTTTCATTTGCTTCAACTGCGCGTGAACTTCGCGCTGATGGTGATCCGCTGTGAGCAGCAATTCCTGCGTTAGTTCTCCTTTAGCATCCCTCATAAGATCAGCTGCGAGACTGTTATTAGAATTCGGTATTCCTTGCTTTTGTCTTTTTTCCAGCTTCTTCTTCTGCTTCTCATAGTTCTCTGATAATCCCCTTATCTTGGCACGTTCCTTTTGCAGATCGAATTGGTCATTCACAGGCTTCCCGGCCAGATCCGCCATTCGCGTAGCAATGTCAAGACGAAGCATATCCAAGTGATCACGCTGGCTCTCCTCGCTTTTCAACACCAACTGTAAATTGACTAGCAACGGGGTGGCCACTCCGTACTTGCTCACTAGACTCTTCTGATCACTGCCTCCCACTAGCGTCTTGAACATTTCGTCATCCCTGCGCTTCTTCTTTGCCAAATTATCCGCCGTTTGCAGGGTCTTGGCCATCTTTTCCACTCCACGCTGGGTCCTTCCAGTCTCGGCGAGCAATTGCTCAAGGTCACGCACATGTTCCCCAGCCTTATCTGGGTCACAGTGAGTGTTCAGCAGGTCCATCCCAATAGCCTGCTCAGCAGCAGGATCCGGAGATAAAGATCCGCCAGAGGGGGCAGCGGCAGACTCCTGCACTACAGGTGCAGTTACAGGACTGTCAGGTACTACTCCAGGGATCGGTGTCCCCGATTCAGAATGAATGGACCCATTTTGGTGGAACGAATTCATAGATGCACGTTGAGCAGGTGACGCAGGACCAGCTCCTGAATTATGGGAATGTACACTGCCATTGTTCACTGGTGTTGAAAATCCTTCGTCGCTGACCAGAGTGGCAAGCCAGTCTCCTGAGGCTGAGGAGGACTTGATGGTCTGTTCTGGCTGCTTTCCGTTGGCAGGTGCTCCGCCGTTCATGGGATCGAAATCGACTAAATCTGCCATGGTGATATTTGTCTTTCTTAAGCTAAACAAGCAGTCGTGTGTGATAATAGTGTTGTGTACTTTTTGCTCCTCAGTATATGAGTTCTAATGCTCCATTTTCTTAGCTTTTGTCCCTGAGTTACTTCCTTGCCCACTACAATGACAGCAGGGTCATTGGAAAGATGGTCGTCCTATGATTTCCTCAGCAACGTCAGCATTTCCTTTCGGATCTCCTTTTCCAAGTACCAGATTAATTTTAAAAGCTAAAAAATACAAACCGATCCAACAGAAACCGTCAGTCACCTCTGAGACCTGCTTATTCTCTATTTTTCTGAATGTTGTTTTCCGAAGCTTGTAAGCAGTTGCCCTCCTGCCTGTCGCTGTCACCCGCCCTCTCGAAGGGGGGGTTTCCCAGCAGGGGCATCACGACGAGGTCTCGGTCCCTCCCCCCCCCCTGCGCCGGCCCCCCGCC
>PDIP01000176.1:63734-74004 GCA_002811645.1 Corallochytrium limacisporum
CGGCCCCCCTCCCCCTCCTTTTCCTCCTTTGTCTGCAACCAACCATTTCTCACCCAAGCCCCGGCTCTCCTGATCTCCAAAAAATCCAAGATGTTGAGTCAAATGGGCACACACACACCGCCAGCAGATCCCCATCCCCGCTCTCCCCCATCCCTCGTCCCGGTGCCCAATTTTTTCCTCTCCTTGGGCCGAAACCCTGGCGGTGGTACCAACTGTGTAGCACCACTCGGAGAACTTACTCATGTACTTCCTGTTTTTCTTTTCCACTGTTAGGACAGCGCCAACTCGGCCACCGCCACCGAGGGGTCCTACTCACCCTCCCGGGAACACAAACCTGAGCTTATGCACGAGACCGAGAAAAATGATACGACACGTTGACACTAAGGAAAAATAGAGAGGAAAAAGTACGGAGAGGAGCGGGGTGGGGGACGAAAGGGAGCGGTTAGACAGGTTGGATTTGCGGCTGAGCGCTAGACAGACGATAGAAGACAAAAAATGACTGGTCGTGGTAGGGAGTTAGTTTCGACAGTTGCGACGCAAAGTGAGTCGGAGGGGGGGGGGGGGCCAAGGGCCAAAGGGGGGGCAGGTGTGTTCGTGGAAAGGAACAACACCTACCCCCCCCCCGTTGGCTAAGTGTGAATATGCTCGTAGCTAATGAAGACCGCAACAGAAACGAAAGGGAGTGGGTGGGAGGAGGGGGGCTTCCAGGTGAGATGATGAAGGCAACTGACGGAGCACCCGCACAGGTGTGGGCAGACGGCAGACGGTAGACGGTCAAAGAGGATGGGCGGAATGAAAGTTTTTTTGGGTCAGAATTAGTGGGACTGGGCGAACACGAAACATGGCACACACGCACACAACACACCAATGCGATGAATTCATTGCAATTACGTTCCTCCTTTGTGCCATTGCCAATTTTTTTTTTCAGTGAGCCATTCCTAACGCTGTGTAACAGTTCTCTCTTGGGTCCAATGGGGAGGGGCTGTGACCGGCCGCGGCCCCTGCGGTAGTTACCGATGGGTGTATGGGAGAGGACGAGGAGCGGAACACGGTAATCCTTGTGGTCGAGGAGAGGGTAGCGAGTGGGTTGAGCTGAGTCTGATTCTACTCGGCCTCTGAGCTCCGGCAGGATCCACCGGTGGCCGGCACACGACCGCATCACCTGCAGTCGTTAGGAGCCACGGCTGGGTACGGATGCCATATACCATATGCCACGGTACATTAGAGCAGATTACAGGGAATGGTATGAGAGTGTGGGCGACCAGTCATGGGCCTAGGAGGGGACTAGTGAGGGGTGTGGAGGCTGTTCCACACTGATCCGCCAGCCATGGAGGTGCATCTGTTGATGTTCGGGGAGGCCCGTGAGGTCTGTGATTGGCAAAACGGGGAGACCACCGGTCCCAAAGTCTCACTGCCAAAGTCAGATTGGAGCTCCGGGGTTGAACTCTTGAACCACTTCGTCAACGAATACGCTGCTCTGGACAGAATCCGCAGCACCCTTTGCTTAGCGGTCGATGAAGAGTACGTCGAAATGAAAGAAAGGCTGACCATCCAGGCAGAGTCCCAAATTGCTATAATTCCACCTCTTAGTGGTGGATAGTGTTTAGTGTTTTCTAAAGAAAGATTCACCATGAAACAGGGACTCATTGTTCCACCATCTGCACATGAACCATTGTTACGGTAACTTCATTACACATTTCAGACCGACGGCAATTCTCCCGTTGTTTATAAGATATTTATCCGGGAATCCATGAAATGTGGAGTCTCATTTTAACCCCCCCCCCCGGGGTACCTCAAGCGTTTCTCGGGCTGCCTCCCTCCATCCTCACAGTACTTTCGTTACGTTGACTTCTTGAACATAAACAAACCTTTGCGGGCCTCCTGTCTAACAATTGCGAAGATGCGCGGTGAGGGAATCGCGTGTTTTTTTCGACCTTCACTTTGGCCAATGTCCGAGTCTCGACACGCGATTGCGAAGCCTCGGGTTTTAAACTACTAATACAACGCAGACCGACTCTTTCAACTCAAGGACTACCATTTGCCTCAGCCATTCCATCCAAGTAAGCCCACAGCCGTGCACGGTTTTGGTACTAAAGGAAGACAAATACATTGTAGCACGCAAACCCCACAGATACGGTTCGGTTCATCCATTCGCGGTGTTCTTGATAGCAGTTTGGGTTGTTATCCAGCCATGGACTCGAAAAGGGACTACGCGGCGTTCAGCGCTGCTAATGACATCAATACCGGGGATGACGCTGCTGAAATCGAGGTGACCTCTTCAGTTTTGCTCGGCGCTGCTCGGTTCATTCAGCCAGAGTGTCGAAAGATTGGCGATGCATTCATCCTGTGCAAAGCAAAGAAGCAGGATCCTCAGAAATGCTTGGAAGAAGGCAAAGCTGTGACACAGTGTGCACTCGGGGTATTTAAGAAGATCAAACAAAACTGCAATGAAGAATTCACAAAGCACTGGAAGTGTTTGGACGCGAACAATCAGAGTTTCCAGTACTGCCGGACTCTCGAAGCGGAAGCGGATAAGTGCATGCTTGACAAGGTGGGAATTAAGGCCGAGCTGTCGGAATAGACTTGAGATTGAACTAAATGTGGAGCTATCGAAAACTTAGTCTGTGTAGGCATTGCAGTAGACACCTGTTAGAGATGTATGGGACGAGTGATTTACTCCCCTCTTGATCTGACATAGTAGAATAAAACTGGGTGAACGATTACATCACCTCAAACTAACGAACGTAACCATTACATGGAGTGTTCAACGAACCACAAAGCATCACTTTTTTCGCTAGCATACAATGTTGAATGTAGTTGTCATATTTATCAATATGGGGCTCCCCATCAATCCGTCTTCTTGTGCTCGCTTACGGTGGACTCACCCTCTTCGGTCCTTCCTTCCGTCTTCTTGTGCTCGCTTGCGGTGGACTCACCCTCTTCGGTCCTGCATCTTATGTCCTCCAGCACCTGTGCCCAGCCTGGGTATTTGCCGTTTGCTTCTTTATCGTCTTCAAAGAGCTCCATGTGCCGCTGTGCATAAAATGTCGGCATCCAGATGAAGTTGAGATAGGTCAGTACCGAGAATGCGTTCACCACATACTTCAGATACATTGGGGCCTGTTGGCGCGCCGTCATGTACGCGACGTACAGTGCCAGGCCAGCGACGCCGTTGTTAAGCATGGATTTGTACTTCCAGGGTGGCAAATCATCACCGACACCCATCAGTGCACAGGCACCACAGAACAGATAAACGGCCAGGGCGTGGTGGCCATACAGGCCAAAGCTGGCGTGCGTTGGAAAAGACATGAAATGGCAAAGACCAATGGCATAGGACCCGATCCATGGATGCTGCGGTAAAGTCAAGAGTAGAGCAAACGTGATGAGGTCAAGATCTTGGACACTGCCATATGGACCAAGGCATACCCATGTAAAGGCACAGAATACCATCCCGACCAACAAATGAGAGTACACTGGTTTGAGCACAAGTCTGGTTGCCAGGCCCAAGATAACGACTATCGTGAAGCCAATGGAAATGTAGTATAGTCCAGTCTCACCCAAAATGTAGTCCCATGGTACCAGCAATCCGGTAAAGGACCAAAATCCCGGATGGGCTGGGTTCAACAGATCCTTCGAAGAGAACACCGCAATTGGGTCATAGAAAGTGTGAGTCAGTGCAGGCTTGACGACTGCACTCCAGGCCTGCTCCGGTTGCTCAAAGGGATTCAATCCGGAATCGTATAAGAGTGGACCATAAAGTGCTACAAGGCACAGGATATCCCCCATTGCAAGTTTTAGAAAGGTACCGAGCCGAAATCCAGTATACACCACCTGCCCAAGGGTGAAGCCAAGCAGTGGCAGCGCAAAGTATAGAGCATGCCACTCGTAATGGACAGCTAAGGACCAAAAGAACGCACCAACAGTCCAATAGCTCTTTTTGAATGCTGACATACCCAACAGCATGAGACCCATCAAGATCTGTGCGTCTCTATCTATCAGGCTGATCGGCTCCACAGCAGCAGCGAGAATAAGCGCGTCGTTGACGCCAAATCGACGGTCACTGCGGTCAGACGACGGTGCTGCGCGACGCCACACTGGTCTTGCTGTGTCAGCAAAGTCGGCAGCCCACACAGCGAGGATTCCGAATGCATAGGTCACAACGGCCAAAGCATCCTTCCATGGGATTCCCAAAGGTAATTTGCCGAGAGTGTTTTGGAAATTCGACACCTTCCACAGGAGCCACGCTCTACCCAAGCTACAGTGTTCTGTCATGGGCAGAATATCACTAATTTTCATAGAATTCATGGTGTGTACATTGCACTGCTGCATTAATGGAAATGGATCCGTACCATGCGTGTTCAAGAGATCAATCGCCAATCGGATCACCACTGCACCGAGGATGAAACCCCCTGTGAACTGTCGGTCGAGTACCGACAGCCATGCAGACCCCATGGTCAAGCTTGGTCAAGCTTGTTCCTGTCTACCGTGCCCTTAAATGTGTAAGACACATACTCAGTTCAAACATGAGAACCAAAGTACGATAGTATGCGCATTCGCAAAATGATATACCTGTCGCGGTGGACAATTCATCGGGTTCAGAGGCATTCCTTTTCCTTACCAACGAGACAGTGAGGAAATTGGGCGGGAGACGAAATCTGGAAGTGGGTCTGAAGTTTAATTAGACTCCCAACTCTCGTCGTGGAACAGGGGCCTAATTTTATTAGAACATTGATCCTGTTGCGGGAGACAACCAGATGGTTGTCACGGGGCCTCTCCCGTTCACCACACAGCAGCAGTGCCACATGACCATGATCTGTTTCGTGCTGAAACTGTCGACGACAATTCGAGACCGGGGACGGACAGTTAATAAAATTCGTTCAATAGCTACACTTGTAAAGTACCAACGAAGCCCTGAAAGGTCACTCTTCGGTTCTTGAAGCCACTCGTGATCCAAAACAGCTTCCTTTGCTCCGGCCAAGCTGCCTCTTAGATCTTGAGCCGTGAATGCTCAAACTGCATTGAGCCATATTTATCATTCGTCACTAACATCTTACCAACTGTGATGGTGCTGCATGCCGTATCTAGTACTTATGATATATTTATGTGTGGTTTTACCGTGCCTGCAGCTCTTTTCATGCAGTGATCTATGAGACGTACGAATGGTGGTTGAAATATTGCTACGTTCACCCGTACTTTGATATGTTAAGTACGGCGGCGTCGCCGATGATGATATGATAGTAATAATATATCACGAAAGAAGATAAAAAATTCTAACAACCATCTATCTCTATTCTGTTCAAACCTCGAGTACATTAACTACTGAAGGGAACCCGGAGGGGCCCGCCATTCAATATCTATGAATGATACAGGGACTCGCCACAATGAAGGGTTTTTTTCTTCTCCTTTGCTTATTGTATTTTGGTTTGCAATATATAGATACACAGATTATCAGATCTTCAGGGGCGGCTGGGAATAGAAATGTCATGGTGGGTTAGTACTGCAGTCCTTGTTAGCCTGACCACCAAGTTTGTAGCACAATAATCGGGTCTTTGCCATTGACCTACCGCTTGCCGGATCCTTTCTGGCAAATGCCTTCTCAAGATGCTCACCGTATAGAGATCCTACCAAGGAGTTTGCGGAATAGAACAATATTTGGCCACCTGTAGATCGGACGGCGCAATCTTCACGGGTCGAATGGCTTTCCTTTATGGAACCTTGCCTTACCATCTCTAGGTTTCCCCTATGCTCAAATTCACAGATCTGGGGACTCTTTTGGCTGGAATGTCCGATACAGATGTAGCGAAAGGGGCTGTCAAGAGTGCCCAGGTGTGCTGGGAACGAAAAGCGGTCAATGGGCCACTGAGGGTGGGGGAAAGGGGGCGGCGGACCCGACAATTTGTGGCCGCTCGTCTTTGCGGAAAGTAGAATTTCTTCAGGTGGATGTGATGGGCACCGTGTAGCTCAATATCGATCCAATGTTGTAAAGGATACAGATCAGACAGATCATGTTTCATCGTCGTATTGAGCTCATATGTGACGGACAAGGTCTTCGTTGCTGTGTCTCAGAGGTATTTAATTGATGGTCGCCAGCTGATCCCTTCGTTGCTCGTGGATGCAAATACGGCCAATACCAAAAAAAACCCTCTACTGAAGAAACAATAACGAAATGATACAGCCCTTTGTCGTGGCGATTGTGTTTTTTGCAATCTTACTTGTTCCGGCGGTTGCAGCAGCAATCTGTATGTGCAAAACTCGCAACATTCTCTTGGAGCGGCGGACAGGTTCATGGGCTGCAGCACAGTGTCAAAAAGAAACAGAAGGTCTGCCAAGCACACTGAAGGACAAGACTGACCTAGACTCTACGGGTCACGATCGTGAACAATCAACCGTAGTCGACATACCGCTGGATAATGACGGCACAGCCAGTGAAGACCTGGGGGAGCAATACATTCCACCTAAACACCACACAGACACGACACGCATATCAGTCGCGTAGACCACCAACATCATTTCAACATCAGCGCATGAAATGAAACGAGTAGACATACATACGTACATTATACAATACATACACCTTAACTGTTACTGATGCTCTGACTTATATACAGGATTACATATCAGTGACGGGTGCATGAACATGGAACTGGTATCGTAGATCAGGGAGAGACCTCCATAGAATCTAGTCCGCAACCGTGGAGAACACATGTCTGGGTGGAGTCCCAAGCATCTGAAATGAGCGAATATGAAAACCGGGCCACTGGGTGGTCGGTAGAACGAAAAAGAAGGGGAGTCTATTTCTAGGTCTTGGCCGTCGTGAGGGAAAATAGGGATACTGGCCAAAGTATGCTAAGACTTTGGGCGAGTGTTCCACGGCTGTACCCCCTAAGAATCTAGCAATTGGTAGGGAAATGGTTTGCTAACAAAGGGGGATGAACACACCCCTCCGCGATGAGGGGAGTTGCCGCCCTTGCTGCTGAGCCACCGGTGCACTGCACTGTGAATGTGTGACTCAGTGTCTTCCCGTCAAAACACACGACCATGGTATTTCGAAACCTTAGTCGTGTCAATTTTACAACATGAAGCTTTCATGGAACAAAATAACTGATAAAGTAAAGGCGACATGAAAGTCTCCAGTGGCAAAGAGAATTTGGCAACGGCGAACAACAGTCCATGTCAATATCATCATGGAGGTGCTCTGCTGATCGAGAACTTCAGCCTTGCACACGGGGGCCGAGTGTTGTTTCGATCATCAGACCTCTGCCTTAAACATGGGAGAGTGACAGGTCTTGTTGGCATCAACGGAGCAGGAAAAACATCTTTGGCCAAGGTACTCGCATCCAAACAGATTGAAGGATTTCCAAGCCATTTAAGAGTACAGTATCTATCCGCCTCGGACTCTTCACTGGATAAAGTCCAATTGATGCAGACACCTGTTGAATACATTCAATCACAGGTACATCAACGTTTAGACCAGGTACAGGAACAAATCGATGAGTTGGAACATGACATTGACCGAAACTCTTTCCCGGAGGAGATGTTGGAAGATGCCACCAACCGTCTTTCAGATCTGTATGATCTTCAGGAGACCTTATCCGATAGAATTCAAGTAGAGATGGACGATGCTGTTGCACAGATTGGTCTAGTAGAACACATGCACAAGAGTCTGTCCGCTCTATCCAGCGGCTGGCGATACAAATGCCAACTGGTGTCTACTCTGTTGGTCCATCCAGAACTGTTGATTGTAGATGAACCTTCGTACCTAGATGAAACTGCTATTGAATGGCTTGTTTCTCAATTGAATAGAACAGCACAAACAGACAAGGCTATGGTCTTGCTGATCTCGCATAAAGAGTCGCTGTTGGAAACGGTGTGCGACGAAATCCTTTACATCAATGCGGCCAACCAAACATTGACGTTGTACCATTGTAGTTATTCAACATTCCGGGCCACGCATGAGGCAGAGTTGCAGAGTGCAGCAAGGACAATATCCAGCACTCAAGAAAAAGCACAGGTTGCAGAGCAGTCATTGAAGAAGGTACAATCGCAGCTAAAGAAACGGGAACAAAATACGAAAACCCTTACCACACAAAATGCCGACCAGCGGTTCATAAAAGGGAAGAGTAAGGAATCGAAACAAAAGGCTGACAAGTCCGCCGCAGCAAAATTGAGACAATCAAAACGTGACTTGGAACAGCTTGAAAGCATGAAACGCGCGGCCCAGCGAGAGCAAGTGAAGCCGCTCCATATAGATGGCATGCCTGCTGATGGTACAGTTGCAGTTTCTCTTCACGGAGTCGGTGTCGCTTATGATGGTGGATGGGTCTTCAGAAATGTGGAGACATCTATGGAAACCACGGATCGTATTTTGCTTACAGGCCCCAACGGATGTGGCAAAAGTACACTGGTGAAGGTGATTCTTGGTGAAATGGAACCCACTGAAGGGCACGTTGTGCGCAAGGGGACCTATCTCTACTTTCCACAGACTTGCCTAAGCAGCCTAATCTCAGAAAACGGTAGCCAGATTGCAAAAGATTTCCTAGGAGACAACATGACAGAGACCATGGCACGGACTGTTCTTGGCGCATTTGGAGTGGCTGGTGACTTGGCGTTGCATCCAATTGCGTCTTTGTCGGCTGGGCAGCGGGTCCGTCTCTGGCTAGCGAAACAATTACAGCACCATCCCACTCCCTCACTGCTTGTCCTTGACGAGATTTCCGAAAATGTCGACATCGAAACGAGGGACTCTCTCATCGAAATGATGGCAACATTTGGAGGTGCGGTCCTGATGGTTTCCCATGATCCCGATTTTTGCTCGGCCTTTAACTATACAAAGACCTGGAACCTGGGGCCAAGAGGCGTCAAAGTCAGCTTTGCTGATTAAGTTTAGCAGAGTGGTCTTAGTGATGTCGATGAATTGAAACTGACATTTCTTATGGCCAATGGATTCAAGGAATTTGATGCGTTCACAATTGTGAATGAAAAATGTAGCGAATCATTATACTACGTGTTCAAAGTCTGGTATCCGCTTATGGCTTACCTAGACATGATTAACATGATTGAAACACTAGTCTCGGCTGGATGAAATACACACTGGTGCCTTGAGTAAGGCCCAACAGAATAATGGCACCCATGCTACAGATCCGGCATGGATCCTGGATGCCACTTGTGAGGTTCGACTGACTTGTTTTGCTCTACCGTCCGTACTCACAGGCGGTCTCCGCCATGAATTTGGCCGCGGGCTGGAGGGCCATCTGAATCGGTTGCTCTACTGCTGCGGCTCATAGCAACTCCTCGATTTGAACTCTGTGGGCACCCACACCTGCCACTTTGCACGTAGCGCCACCTGAGTGCGGCATAACGCCCACCGACATTTGTTGTCCCTGAACACATTTAGAAATACATCGCTTGCTACTGTAGTGGTGGCAAGCTTGGTTTGCCGCATGTATGTACTCGATCGCAACGGCTGATCTTAAAGGGTACAACCTTGGCTACCCGTAGATGCCAACCAGAATCTTAATCTTGAGTTGCCGATGGATCAGTACAGACTTGTGCGTCACAATCGTGCAATTTGCCCCTTGAGTGTTCCGTCCCCCTCCCTATTGCCGAGCCCTTCGTCCAGCGCCCTCAAGTCCCACAACTACAGGGGGGAAGTTCCCCACCTCGCCACAGGTATATAGCAAAAGGACTCGTTGGGACCCGAGGATTTAAGGTGTTATATTGGACACTCTTGTGGTTTGTCCTCTGCACATTTCGATTAAAGCCAGTCCGGTGGTACCAGTCGCAAAACTGTACCGCCGCGTGACGGAACCCAGCGATAGCCTAAGGGAAGTCCATCCCGCCAACAAACTTGCGCAGTGATGTTGTCACCTCAACTGAAAACCCATATAAGAGCAATAGCAAGGATTGCCATACTTACACACGAAGCCCAACAAACCACTCGTCCAGTACGTATTACATGAACATAATTGGTGATGATACTAAAACTGTCCACTTTGATCTGGTGTCGTTGTAGCGCTACGTTCTGCTGAACGACTTCAGCACAAGTACCAACTTCTATTGATACTACCATACCATGGTAACATTTTCACTGTTTTATGTGTAATCGTACCCAGACATCTGAACGCATCCCTTGAATGGGCACACAGCGCACTGATGGCATCGCCTGAGCTACAGATTAGCTACTATCCTCTGAGTTGAATGTATACTCCGTATCCAACCAAAATTTTCGTTCGAAAATATATACCGGATCGTGATTTATATGATTATTTAT
>PDIP01000177.1:38333-50250 GCA_002811645.1 Corallochytrium limacisporum
GGAGGGGGGGGGGGGGGGACCGACCCAGACACTCACTCTGGGAGAGTGAGATGGGCGGGAACTGGTGGGGTCGGAGATCGGAGCAGCGGACTGTAGCCTAGAGATCCCGCCTCCAAACGTCCCAGCTACCGGTGGGGTAGTTTTCGTCCTTTCTCGTGCCTTTGACTTTGTCAATCACCAGTTTATTTATCCAATTCTCTTGCCAATCCGTGGATTGCCTGTGCACATGGGAGAGGAGACCAACGTAGCCAAACTACGGCGTGCTGGGCTCCTAGTGCGCCTGGATTCGTCTCTACACTGCAGTCTGGGGCGGTTGATGAAGTACCCGGTGTTGAAAGGAGAAGGGGCAGAGAGTTTGCGGACCGTGCAATGTCGAGTTTCCAGATGTACAAGTGAATGGTCATAGTGCTCTGTTTTTGGTGCTCTAGGGATTTCAGTGTACTGTTTCTGTTGTATTTGTGAAGCTTTCGGGACAAAACACCAATACTGATGATGAATTCGTGTCCCCTCTGTGTGTGTTCTTGAAGTGATGCGTCATGCATAAAGGAGACTGCGTCCCAATGCTGCCGTCATACGGCCTGCCATAGCTGTGCGCGTAAGCGGTTCGTCGGCCCAGCGCAGAAGAGAGTGGAGGTCGCGCGCATCTACATCTCCACTGGCGCTGCAGATGCGATTCGCATAGGCAGCAGCAATGACCTTACCAGCTTTGCGGTAGTCAGCCTTTCCACCCGCGGCAGATGGTCCGAAAATAGATGCGTTGAGCATCTCCAGAGACCTTTGGCAATCCGTCAGGGACTGGTCTGGGAAGGTCAGCAGATCGATGTAGGCACGCAAGACAGCCCCTCCGGCCATCCAGGTCGCTTCGTCGACCTTCAGAGCGTCTTCAGCAGCCGTAGAACTGCTGCCGAAGTCCGTTGGTGCACCAGGTTGCAGAGTGACAAGGAAATCATTACACTGGCGCAGAAGACCAAGATCACCATGAACAATGGCCATGACAGCCAGGCGGTCAATGACAAGGTGGTGGCTCCTCAGAGCTTTACCGGCCTTGACAAATAGTTTTGCAGCCAGCAGGACGCGGCCATGGTAGAGCGCATGCTGCGCTTTGGCCTCCCATAGCCACGCCGCCGGCACACCAAAGCTTTGGGCTTGCAAATCGGAATCATCCAAGACTGCAATAGGGTCTTCATTGCCGAATTCATTCGTGGCCACGAAGCTGCGACAGTGGCGAGTAAGCACACCCTTGACAGCAACGGTGCGCTGCTCTGCCCTATCCATGTGACAGAGCACAAAGCAGGCCCATGGCCACTGTCCGTCATTCTCCAGTTGTGCCGCGTACTGCACGCAGAGGTAGTCGTAGCTGATCGCGAGACGTAGCGGGGTGAGCTTTAGGGCAGTCACAATGTGCCACTGCAGTGCGTAATGATTGGCATCCATTGCAATGGAGACTGGCAGGATGTCAGTGTCACTGAGCGGACTGTTCTCGCAGTACGACCGCAAGACAGAGAAAGCCAAGTCTGTACCACTGTTACGGCTATCTCCGGTGTTATTGCCATCAAAATAGTCTGGGATCGGAGCCTGGTACTTCCCGGTGTGCATATCACCGTAGCTCTCCCAGGCTTTCTCAATAAACTGATTTACACCAGTGAGGTCCGAATACCAGAGGTGCACGCCAAATGCCCTTCGCCAGTCCAGTCCGGCGGCCACCTGGTTTACCCGACCAGCCAGTACAGTGAAAATTGCCTGAAGATCCGGGTCCATGTTCTGATGCTGGGGTTCACCGTCCACCCACACGCGTTGGTCACGCCAGCAGTCGAGTTGTTGTTGCAAGAGTTCCTGGGCGTTCCCACTGCCGGCCATGCCGATAAGCATGGCCAGGCGCGGGCAGTCATTCTCCTCCGCCATGGTGGCAGCCAGAGTGAGGTCGTTGCTTACTATAGCCATGAGAATGTCAAAGTAGATACCTCGTTCACCACCAAACTGGCGAATGTCATGCTGGCACCGCCGTGTACATTCTGCTGCGAGCCATTCGCTCACGGCTTGGCGCCGGGAAAGGGCATTGCGGTAGGCGTCCTCTCTGTAGCCTCCCAAAAGCAGGCGGTCATGTAATGTACCAAAGAGTGCCTGAACCAGGGACAGGACTGATGCAGCCATGCGACGGTAGCCGCCAGATTGGGCCCGGCGAGCATAGTTTGGTGTGCCGTCCGACAGTTCAACTGGCATACCAGCAAGTTCCTCTCCATCGTCTCTATCCAAATCATCGTTGCCAGCGATGTCGTTTTCGTTTTCGTCTTCATCGTCATCGACATCCTCCATCATAGCTGCTCCCTCACTTCTAGCAGTCGTGTTATTTTCTTCGTCCGCTGGACTTGCCGTGTCACCTGGTCTGTGCCGTGCTGCCGCGACTAATAGTTTCACAAGTCCATCAAAGTCGTTGGAATCGTAGGTGAAGTAAGGAGACTCCGGGCCCGCAGTTGTGGTGGCCGATTTCACGGCTATATCTCGCTGCAGAGCCAAAAAATGCAGAAGTAAATTGTTAACGCAGCGCCTACTGCCATTAATACCCTGGATCTCGACCATAGTACCGCGCGACACCTTGGCATCGCTGCCTTCCTTCAGAGTCAGCGTGCGAGCAGCCACCCCAACGGTGCCCAATACTCGCTGCGATGCTATTCCTGGGGGAAGCACAACCCGCGCAAATGTGCCCATCGCCAAAGCCGCGACACCTGAACTACGAAGCGCCACCGCGAGATCAGACGCAGCGGTGGTTTTGTACGGCACGACGTTCAGAGCCTTGCCACTATCTTCAACGCCTTGGGCCGGGCCTGGTGCATCAAAAATCCGACGCAGACGATCCCGTGACTCCTGGTCCGCGTCCACAACCAAACCGAGACGGCTCAATCCAGGCACACGCCTAGGGAGGACTCCTCCTGCAACTGCAAGGTTCGACTGACCGTCCAACCGGTGCCTCGGACCTGCACTTGTAGTGTCCATGGGTGTGAATGGCATGGATTGACCGCGATTCTGCACTGGAGTTTTCATCGATGTCTGCGGAGCCCCGCCCCGGAATGGTGTCACCATAGCTTCGTCAGCGGCACTCATTTCCTGTACTTCAAATGCCGAACGATCCACAGCACCACCGATGGCTGCTGCCGGCTCCTCATTCACAGATCGTTCGGCCGACTGAAAAAACTGACGACGTCGTACATTGGTGTACTCCTGAGCACTCGCCTCCGGGCTCGCAAATGGGAGCTGACGACGGTGATGCTGGATCGCGAAGAAGGAGTCATCCATCGTTTGCATCGGACTACGGAAATCCTCTTCGTCTGGTGATGTCGGAGTCTCCTGCATTTGTTGAGACTGCTGGCCTCCCTCTGCTTGCTTTTGTCTCTGACGCTCTGCCATTAGGCGCACGAAATCGGCATCATCCTCGTCATCATCGTCCAAGCCGTACCGACTGAAGTGCTCCACGCGAAAGCGCCATTCACCGCTGCGGTAGCCGACGTGCTCAATGCCTCGGCGCTCACAGTATGGCCGAAGTTTGCGTTCCTCAAAGATGCGCTGCACGTCCTCGTCAGGGTCTCGATTCAGGCGACCATCAGCACCCTTGGGCCAGACGTTTAGAAGAGTAACAATGGCCGGCTTGTTTAGTCCGGAACCCACCGGCGGGTGGGGCACCGTGCCTCCGTCCTCTTCTGACGGATACATGACCACCTCGCTCTGGTTAATGTGCAGAATTGCATCCAGATCCAGTCCACGCACGTTCACAGGACCGTCGAAGGATACACTACCGTAACCCACGTGGTGTACTTCGAAGCGAGAGAGGTTCATTAGCTGCTCGACACCGTACTGTTCACGTAGCTCGCGGATGGTGGGAACGCAGGAATAGTCCTCGCGCTCAAGCTTCGGCAAGTCCACGGTACCGGTGCGGCTACGATGGGAGACGTGTGATCCCAAGGCGCTCTTTGCCTTGAGGGCAGCGGACTTTTCACCGCCGATTCCGTGGTGCAGAGGAGTGGATTCTCCGGCTGCAGCTGCAGCGGAAGCACCCGCACTACTCGTGCCGTTCTTGGATGCCAGGCCGCGCGCCATGCCAAGGCCAAGGTCGTTGGCTCCGTTGACGCCATCCTGGGCAACTCCTGCCAAAGATACGTCGCCATTACTGCGGGATCCGGAGCCGCCAATGCCATTCATGGGTGGACTCTGAGCACTGGCATCCTCGAAACGATCGCCCGGGCTCGGACCGTTGCGTCCAGCAGATCCCGGTGAGCGACCACCTCCGGCACGCATCTCCCGTTCGAGCGCCGGCTCTCCACTAACGGAAATGATTAGCTGTTTGATGTTCTCGCGAGCCTGGTATTTGCCAGCACTACCGATGACACTGCCAGGAGTGCCACCGAGGCCAAGCATGCCGCCGGGAGTACGGGCCTCCAGGTTCGTTCCTGCGGTGCCTGGGCGGGCACTGGGCGTGCCAGGTAGGCCATTGGTATCACCACCACGCTGCGGTGTGCCATTAGCAAGGCCACGGGTGCCACCGATGGCACCAGGCGTGGCACGCGCGGTGCGGGGGCGCACGCGGCCGCTGAATGACGGAGTGACGCGGTATCGAGGCATGGGAACGCTCTGTGGCGTGACTTTGGCCGTGTACTCCTGCCGGGCCAACGGGGCCGATGTTGCCGTGCTCACCAGCTTCGAGGGTGATGCACCGTACGGATTGGAGTCCATACGAGCTGGACGAATGCCACTCAACAGACCACCAGTGTTACCACCCATCAGGGCCAACTGTTGTTGCTGATTCTGCTGGGCCGCTCCCAATGCTCCGGCTTGAGGTGTGTTAAAGAGCAACGAGCCGCTGGCACCTCCACTCTGGGCTTGGGGAGTGCTAAAGAGACCACCGCCAGCTGCACCGGGTGTGCTGGTACTACCAAAAAGTCCACCACTGGCCGTGTTGGTGGCACCAGTGGTGCCGAAGAGGCCACCTCCACTGGTGGCCCCCGCGGTTCCGGTACCGCCGAATAATCCACCTCCGGCACCCTGTTGCTGAGTGCCAGTGTTGCCAAAGAGACCTCCACCAGTAGCACCCCCTGTTCCAGTTTGTCCAAATGTAAAGCCACCGCTGGTGCCTCCTGCGGTGGCCGGACGATTCCCAAAGAGACCACCGCCTTGTTGATTCTGCTGGACTCCCGTGTTGCCAAACAAACCACCTCCCGTGGTCGCAGTAGCCTGGCCCGGGGTGTTTCCAAAGAGACCACCGCCTGGGGCCCCAGGAGTAGTACTAGTGCTGCCGCCAAACAGGCCACCTCCGGCCTGTTGCTGCTGCTGTTGCCCTGCACCGGTGGTACCGAATAGACCACCTCCAGCGGTACCCGTGGTTCCGGTACCGAATCCTCCGGCTGTGCCGGTGTTTCCGAAAAGACCACCTCCAGTACCAGGGGCAGTCGATGGCCTCTGTTGGTTTGTGCCGAAGCTGAAGCCTCCGCCAGTGGCTGCCCCAGTTGTGCCTGTCGATCCGAAGAGACCACCACTTTGTTGCTGTTGTCCGGTGGTGTTGCTACCAAAAAGTCCTCCTCCAGTGCTACCAGCAGTGCCGGGTCGACTCTGATTGCCAAACAGTCCTCCAGGTTGCTGCTGATTAGCGGCAGTACCTCCGAAGAGTGCTCCACCTTGCTGCTGCTGCTGCTGTGGCTGAGTTGTGGTTGAGCCGAACAGGCCACCACTAGCAGTGTTTTGTTGTCCAAAAGCCCCGCCGGTCGCTCCTTGCTGCTGCTGCTGTCCTGTGTTGCCAAACAGGGACGTACCTCCGGCTCCTGTGTTTGAGGACCCAAAGAGGCCACCACTAGTTGTGTTCTGTTGGCCAGTTTGACCGAAAGTACCACTAGTACCGCCAAAAAGTCCACCGGGCTTGTTCTGTTGATTGCCGCCGAAGAGACCACCAGTCTGCTGCTGTTGCTGCTGCTGATTTCCACCGAACAGCGACGTGTTACCCCCAGCAGGGTTGGTCTGGCCAAATGCGCCTCCCGTATTCGTCGAGCCGAACGCACCTCCGGTGGTTTGTCCAAACGCACCAGTCGTACCACTTGTGCTCCCGCCGAACAGGCCACCACTACCGGCCTGGTTCTGTTGCGTGGTTTGGCCTCCAAACAGACCACCTCCTGTGGTACCCGTGGAACCAAATCCGCCAGTGGAAGCGCCAAAGGGTTTGTTCTGTTGATTCTGGCCGAAGAGACCGCCGCCTGTGGTGGAGGAAGCTCCGAAGGCACCACTTGTTGTCTGTTGTGCGGCACCAAATGCACCTCCGGTAGGATTTGAGGATCCAAATAACCCACCAGGCTGCTGCTGCTGCTGTTGTTGTTGTCCACCAAACAATCCACCACCGGCAGGGTTACTGGTGGATGAACCAAACAATCCACCACCTCCTGTCTGTGCTCCGGCAGCGGTTCCTACCTTACGACCAGCCATGTAGTCCTCAAGCCGGAGTTCTGCAAAATTTTTTGTGTGGTTGATACTCGGATCAAACGTAATACTCTGGAAGTTTTCTGTTGTCTTGTCCGTGTTAATAGTCTTATAGGTGAATGGCTGGCGCAAGCCACCTGTGCCATTCGCACCTCCCTGGACACCACCACCAGCACCAAAGCCTATATTGCTCTGTCCAAATCCGCCGGTTTGTTGTTGTTGTTGTCCAAACCCTCCACCGATGCCACCAGCGCCCAATGTGTTTGTGTTTGTGGCGCCAAAGCCGGTGTTGGATGCACCTCCGAAAGCAGATGTCTGTTGTGGTTGTTGTTGTTGTTGTTGTGGTTGTCCGAAAAGAGAACCACCAGTGCTCGTGTTGGACTGCCCAAATGCCGGCTTCGGCTGCCCAAAGCCTCCCGTGCTACCAAACCCACCAGCTGTAGTGTTAGAAGATCCAAACAAACCACTGCTGCCAGTGTTCTGTTGCTGCTGTCCAAAGGCACCTCCTGTTGATGTTGCACCAAATCCAGTGTTCGCAGGCGCACCAAATCCACCAGTGTTCTGCTGCTGTTGTCCAAAACCTCCAGTCTGTGCGGGCTGTCCAAAGGTACCACCGCCAGCAGGTGCTCCAAAGGCAGTTCCTCCGGTGGATCCAAAGCCACCTCCAGTGTTGCCCCTCAGGAACGACATGATCGGAAGACTACTAAAACTGTCTGATCTTTTTGAACAGGGATCAGTATACCATCCCTAATACTCTCATTACAAGTGAACGCTTCGTGCATTATGATCTTATTTGAATTTCATAAGAATCGCATTTCATCTCTCTTAAGTAGTGTATACGTTGAAACAAAATTATATGACTTCTATGGAGGTTTCAGTGACGTCTTGGCTGTTATATTCTGTTGGAACAAACGAAGAGGAGACGAACTCTGGCTGGCGTCCGAAGTTCAGAATTTTGGAGGGGGAACAAAACTTCACCTGAGGGAATGGAAACCTCCTGCCTTGAGCAGTGACATATTGAACGAACTCAAAACAAGAACCAAAGCATAGCAAAAAATAACCGCGAGATAAACGGCTCTGATATGTGTGGTGACTTTCTTTTTCGCAAAGGCATCGGACAAAGCATGATTTCCCGCCTCCACCCCCGTCTCCTTCCCCTTCCTCACTGCGCCCCCCCCCGCGGGGGGGGGGGGGGTGGTGGGGCCCGTATGGCCGTGTGTGGCTGCAGTTTGTACTGGGCTGGCTGGCTGGCTGGCTGGCCGGCCGTGCCGCACGTCCCAACGCACTTGGTTCCCGTCCTGCTTTCTTTTTGCCCCCAGCCCCTCTCTCAGTCCAGTGGATAGAATTGTTGTCTTTGTTGATGTATCTCTTCCACGCGCCCTTTTTCTCCTTGTTATGTCCTCTAGAGGGAAGCGAAGGGGAGTCCACTTTTGGGATTGGGCAAATAAGGAAAAAGGGGGGATTCAAGGCGCTTTCCCTTTGCCTCAGAGCACAGCCCATCGAATCAATTAGAGATTGGGACGATAATCTTTGAACTCCCCCGGATTTTGGGCTCATGTATTAAGTATGTTTGGTTTATATGCCTTTGCAAATGAAATAGATTTGGAACATATCTCCTAGGCGGTGGTCTCCACCTCGGCAGGTTTGGCATCAGTGGTTTCATCGGTGCCTTCCTTAGTCTCCTTAGAGTCCAGTCCAGAGTAAATGTCAACGACATCCTCCATGAGGTCTTTGTGGCCAAGCTCTTGCAGCTGTTGCATGTACTTGGCGAAGTCTTCGAAGAACTTATCCTGATCCTTGGCGTATTCCTCAACAATGGGTTTGAATCCCTCGCACCAGATCAGTTCTAGGTCAGTGTGCAGCATCATAAGCTCACCGGTCTTCTTGTCCTTGTACTGCAGCTTAGGCTTGTCCTTGTCCTCTTCCCATTCCTCGGACAGCAACAGTTTGTAGTACTCATTGTCAAACTTGAGGGGGTTGTTGGTCCAAGGCCCGATGAAACCGCTGCGCTCCTTGTGGCACCGTCCAACAGAATGGGCACCGCTCAGCGCAACAATGGCACGGTCATCAAATCCCATCTTGTTGAAAACCCAGCGAACGTGAGAGCGGTCCTTGTCTCCGTCAGGCAAAACACCATCCTCGGAACACTCATCAGGCTGTCCGTCCTTGCGACCGGGGCGGAAGGGAATGCGAGGTCCCTCCATCGCGATGATGCCGGCCAGACCAGCCATGGCGAAGAAGTCAGCATATGTAATGTCCGGGTAGTTATCCTTAATGTCAATGATTAGGTCACGGGCCACCTCCAGACCGGCATTGCAGCCATAGTTCGCCTCAGGAGCAAAGCGGATGGTGCCTCGGGCTCCACCACAGCCCTTTTCCTTCTGGTACGTACCAGAGTCATGCCAGCTCAGACGGATCAAGATGGGTCCACAACCCTTCTCCTTGGCGCGCTCATAGAGCTCCTTGAAGCAACCGGCGTAGTCAACAGTCATGATGATATGGTAATACAATTATTCGTGACATGAAGTCATTATATTGGTGGTGGAGAGGTATGAAAATACCCGTTCAAAGACATTGTAAAAATACCTTCGATGTGTCTTTCTTCACCTGTGACAAGAGCAAGGAAAAAAAGACGGAGGCGGTGCCGACTCTAACGCGGTATTCTTTTCGTCAAACAGGCCTTGTTCCTGCATCAAAACTCGGTATCCCTTTGGTTTCTCTGCGGTCTCGTCAACCCGCGCGGCGAACACGCGAAATATCCTCGTCTGGTGAACCCTGCCGACAGCCAGCACTCATATTCAACCGCTACAGCTCCTTGTGGTACATTCATTACTGGTTTCAGCAAACCGGCCAATGAGGGCGTCTGAGCTAACTGCATCTTGACATCCATGTTAGTTGCTCTTGCTATCTAAGGCAACTACAAGTGGACGACGTGGCCTCCATTGCTGCAGCGGTGGAGTATGCCACGGCAGACTGAAATTTTTATGTTTCGGGAAGGTTTCCTATCAACATCATACTCCGCCCCGTGGTAGAAGTGGCTGTTCTGCTGCCCTTTGTTCAGACACATGGGATTTTCACACCTACATGTGAAACTTTGGTATAGTAAATATACCAACCCGAAAATCACGCGCGAAATTTTGGACGACGGCTTCGTCATAAGGTAGACCAAGCGCTCATCGTCATCAAAGATCAACGTGTTGCTGCGACAGTGCTTCTCCCCACGTTCCACTTGAAAGACGAACGAAGAGAACCAGCTACAACGTGTTATTGATGCCAACAGAGCTCAGAGGGTTGGTCATTTGGTGGTGGCGGCAGGCGGTAACTTAAATTTTTTTCCAGGTCTCCAGAAACTTCCCAAACACAGAGCATTCATTAGCCCCCACTAGAAGAGACTGCCACCTTGGAGTCCTCCTTACGCCCAAGAACCCCCTAATTCTGGGTTGACCAATAGCCACGTAACACTTCCACTGCATACAATCCTTCCTCTTTATCTCCGATGCCATATTCTTCAATGGAATATGGACAACTGCTTCGAGAGCTTCCGCACTCATTGCTGACCAGCTCGGCACACGAGAGCATTGAAGAAATGATATGACCTCACTTTCATGCGATCGGACTCCCGCTTTCGGTGAGAAATAATTAGACTCCTATTGGCCGATTTGTCTAATAATAGACTCCCAGGTAACAAAGTCTATGTCGTCTATATTTTCAAAATACGCCGGATATAATAATAGACAGCGTAGGACACATTTGAAGTCCTTGGCTTAGGTTAGGAAGGAAGAGTCGGTGTTCGAGGTACGTGAATTAGCACCGAGACTTAGGCGACCAATTATCCACAGATCACTATGCAGCATCAGGAATCATACTACGTAGTCATTCCGCAGATTTGACGTCTAGCAGAGACGCACCATATTGAAGTTAAGATTTCTCGCCAATCAGTTCAAAGTCGCTAGAGATTGTCTGCCCATTTGCCTCTCATTGCCATAAACTTAATCTTGTCCATCGGATACTCTGCAGGACACGTTGAGCCAGCTGGACTACCATCAACGTTCTTGGCCAGTTTCAATCGCGTCCCTTCCAATAGTTGCGTAGCAAGTGATGGATATCGTTTCTTCAGTGTAGTAATAACTGACTTCAAACGGCGGTTGTACTCTCCCGAGTACATCTTGGTCAACTGCCCGTACATTCCAAGATGGTGGACGTCGACACGATAAATGTCCTCAAACTGCGGAAACCAAGCAAGCTGATCAAGTGCTTGCTGATCCGGTTCTCGCCAACTAACATAGCTCCAAATGTGAAGAAATTCCAAGGTCTTTTGGTTACACCGTGCCACAATCTCACCAGTCTGCAGTGCACCAATGTACTTGTGGTCACGGATATTCTGAATGAGATCTAAACCCACTAGTATACCCCAGTCTCCACGATGTCTCTTAGCGATCTCTTCCAATTTAAGATCTGGCTTTTTGATGTAAGACACCGTTTCAAAGAAGGCCACCAAATCATATCCCTTCTGGCACGTATCTAAGAGCAGCTGTGCCTGCACCGCCAGATTTTGACATTGCAAAAATGAGTAGTGGTAACCATGTTTCAACGCATAGCGGTACATGATCGTTCGGCTCCACCACACACTTTCCTCTGCATCGTTACGGCCTCTGTTCCACTGCACAATGGCAACTCGTGGTTTGTGTTGACGTTGGATGATTTCTTGTGCAGAATTATCTCGACTACCTCCGTTTACGAAGTGACCATAAAGAGCATTCACTTGTTCAGACGTTAAAGTGTCCCAGTTGGTATTCAGTACGTATCGTCCAAAAGGGTCAATCCAGGACGGGTGCAGACCGTTATTTATGGACCTACTTGGCACCTCCCGGACAGCTGGTTCCTGATTCCTTTCCTGAGTAACCGTGCCAGCTGAAGGCCGACTCACTACTGTGGTGGTCACGATTACTTCATTTTTATGAATACTACTTGCGGAAATTAGAAACGCATGAACCGCAAAGCCTATTACAAAAACGGCCGCCAAAGTCAATAACCTTGACAAACGCGAAGCTCGTTGTCCCCGGTAACCCAACCTCCGCGGTGAATTCCTTGGTGATGGGTAGGACGAGAATTCAGGCAGCATTGTCACCCGAAGAATTCTCGCAAACTGCAGTCATTGTGCATTCATATCCCACTCAATTTTAAATCATGTCCAATCCGAGAGCACCCCGACAATGTTACGGACTAGGACCACTGAGATACCAACAACACAAACCCCAGTTTGTACCTCGCCGGGCTTGGACGCTATGAGGAACCCGAGCTCTGAAGTCATCAGATCCCCGCACTCTACCTCTGGATGCATAGATATCAGAAGGTAGGAAATCAAAAAAAATACAAGCCGGATCGAAATAGTGTGCTCAATCGGTATACAGACCTCTTTGAAGTGGTAATCACTATCTCCTTGGGTAGGGTTAGGGTTAGGGTTAGG
>PDIP01000178.1:412-15026 GCA_002811645.1 Corallochytrium limacisporum
GGGGGGGGGTGCCGGCCTTCGTGGGGCGGAGCCGATACTGCCCGTCAATCGGAGTGTTGGCCTTTTCGTTTCTTACGCAACCGTAGGGTGTTTATGGACTCCCTCGCCGACCATACCTGAACTACATGGTCTTAGACGTATGCCTGCAGACACACGACGAGCATGAATTGGACATAACGGGACAGCGGGGACCACCCAACACAAAGATCCCAAGGATGCCGATGAACTGCATATGGCTGCATATGGCCATTCTGTTCAGTCTAGCATGGACAGCTTTGTCTGATAGTGCTGCTGCACCGCCGCAATGGGAGGTTTGGGATAATCTTGACTTTCCATCTGCCGCAATCACGCTTGAGGTCGGCAAAGAAGTCTTCGGTTTGATTGGATCTGCTGGCCAAAGGATTGAATACCCAGTGTCGGGGGCCGAAAGAGGACAGAAATATGAGGTAAGGGTGTCATTCTCAGCTGCTACATCATCTTGGGTTCACGCACGTCTAGTAGATGGAGTATCACAAGCACCACACACTGGAAGAAAACTCCTAGACTGTGAGGTTGAGAAGCAATATTGGGACCCCAAGAATGAATCCGAGTTGCTGGTTATCAGGCTGCAATTTCAACGCTTTAGTGGAGCGCTGTTCACCGAAATCGAACAGGAACCGATATACTACAATATTGTCGTGGAACCACTGTTCATGAACGTTCCAAGAGTTGGCTGGTACGCGATACTTGTAGGTGTCCCACTATTTTTCGTTACGCTTACCCATGTTACGCCAAGAGTGATTGCGGTGCTAAAGAAATACGATGTACATTATGAATTAACAGCAAAATCTGATGTAACTGTATAAAGAATATGAAATAAGCAAATATGTCAAATAGGCTATGTAACAGTATTTTTTATGTTTGAATCTGTGATCAAATTGGTATCCGCATCGGTGACATGAGAAGATATCTACGTGATTCATCCGTCTCTAGACAAGCTTCATCGAGCGCCTGCCGCTGCTCTGGACTGAGACTGCAGCACTCTCTCCCGTTTTCACCATGAGTTGCTGCGTACAGAGCACTTCCAGACCCAGCACCCAGCATTGACGCAGCTCCACTGATCAGAGCATAACTCGCCCACGGAATGCAACACCACGGCCATACCATGCTTGCACTACATCAATTTTCCGTTCAACATGGGGTTGGTACAGAATCCTAAAGACAGTCATTTAGAATTTAGACCACGTTTTGCTTTAAGTACGGCACTTGTGAAGTGTCCTACAGACGGGTGTGACGCGGACCCGCCCGAGAATTTGGTAATGCCCCTGGCTGCCTATCTTTTTCCCTCCGGATTACCATAGGAATTGCGGGGTGCACACATAGCGGGAGGGGAGAATTTCTTGGCACACATGAGACGTCAGCCATCAGCAGTTCGGCTGGCCGGGCCTTTGCTGACATGCTGTGATCATCGCAGAGCCGACGAGTACATCCAAGAAGGGCTCAAGAAATGGCAGAATGGATATGCAATAGTAGTCTATGTAATTTCATGCATATACAAAGAAGTGCACTTTCAGGGTTTCTAGAAATGATCAGTCATTTCAGGTCTGGGCACCGCAAGAGTGGGTTGTCTTCAGACCTGCATTTTCATTCTTCAAATCTGTGTTCAATTTCTGCAGCTCCATTATTTGCTTCCGCATAGCCCGCATCTCTTCTAAGATGGTCTCGAACTGCGAGCTGCCCATCTCAGAGGAACCCGCCTGGATGCCGACATCAACACCAGCCTGAACAGCATGTGTACTCACCGATGCAGTGGCCTTCGGCGAGGTGTTGGAACCATGCTCTCGCAGAGCCAGTAATGACTGGCCTGCTTCCAATGCCGGATCTGGCTCCTGAGATCGAGGTACATTCCGCTTTTGCTTTTTACTTGGAGGTGCTGCTCTACGCCCCCCTGCTGTAGGTCCACTACGCTTTGCTCCGATGTCATCTATTGCTGAGTGATCGTCAAGAATCTGCCCGTGTTGATCCAGTTCATGTTTACGCAGATTTGAATTTTGCAAGAACATAGTGTTACAATGGTTGTCGGGGCACTCATAAGCTTTGGCCCCGTCATGCACCTTTAAGTGAGAGCGATATGACTGGCTTGCCCGAAAAGTCGCGGGACAATCTGCATAAACGCACGCTAGTACCATATCATCGGTATGCGAAAAGATATGGGATCGTAATGATTGTTTTCGGGTGAATGTTTTGCCACATACCTTAGCATCTGCTTTGCGGAACGCGCAGACAAATGGTCCCTGCGGAAACTTTTCCGCGTGAACCTTCAAATGGCGTTTAAGCTTCGACCTATCCCCCATAATTGTCTTACCGCATTGATCCCAAGGGCAAACTTCTGATTCAGACCTCTTTCGGCCCTCATGAACTGCCATGTGCCTTTTTAATTTTGATAAATCGCCAGCGAAGTACTTGGAACATTTTTCGCAATAGGTCTGCCGCTTTCTTACATGATTCTTCTTTTTCGAATCACCGCTTCCGCTCTTGGCTTTCGCATTCTCAGTTCCGCTATCAGTGGTTTCGCCGTATGCGTCTGCTCGGGTAGGATCGTCTGTTTCTTGCTCACTATGCCCCGTATCCTGATCTGCTTCAGGCACATCCAGCACCGTCGGCGCTGACCGTGCGACCGTCGGAGTCATGACCGCCTTGTATTTATCGTACCCTGTGCACATAAAACCTCAAAACTATATAGCCAAAACTGCTTTTGGTGAATGCTGATTAAAATACCCAATTACCATGCCAGAAAATAATTCTGGCCCTTTCTTGATGGGTCTCCGGAGGACACAGCGAGCCACCGACGCTCACATATGAAGACTGGCAACCGCGACATTCAACAATCATGCCAGAACACCGGTTCCCCCGCCTGCGGTACTCTCCACCTCCCCAAGAATACTACGTCTGGCTGTGCATAGCGGTGACCAACTGTCAGCGCGACAGAAAACGTCAGACGAATCAGGTCGATACCGTCCCGTAAACGTGCGACCCCCTCCCGCGATGGCTCCAGACCAGCGACGGACCCCCAGCGCTCACTGTTCTGGTACCATTTGGCCCCTTCTCTTTTCACCGTAAGTTGCATATCCCTCCCAGGAGAATGATCGCGACGCTTCGGGCGTACCACCAAGAAGCGGTACACCGAGTATGTTCTGGGGTCACGATAATTTTCTTATCTTTGACTCCGCAAAGTTTTCCTTTCTCTGCGCGGTCCAGAACTGGCGCCCCCCCCCCCCGTGGGCCCGGTTCCTCCCATAGTGGACGGTCGGAATAGTACCGGCGGTCGGGTATATTAGGAATGGGGCCGAAAGCTCGGGTCGACTCAGGAAGCGCAAGCAAACACTCTTCACCCTTGCACCCGTTGGTCCAGGACTCCCCCCCCCCCCGTGGCGGCCCTGGCCAGGCTAAAACTGTCGTGTTTTTTTTTAGAGTTCGCTCTTTGGGAACACTTCGAGTGGCAAGGTCGGGGCTCGTGGGGGGGGGGGAGAAGGCCAGGGTTGCCATTTAAAATAGACTCCCGATCCACTGTAGCGAGCGCAAGCGCAGGCCCCGGCCCTTTCCAAGTGTTTGGCCATTTGGTGTGCCCTGCGCCAACTTTGGGATCCAATTGCCGGGTTGGGCCTTTCTTAGCTGGCTGGCGCCCCGGACCTTCTGGTCGATCCTTTGGCGGTTTATTGAGTTGCGGAATCGTGCAGAGAAAGCCATAAAGCACCCTCTCGCACCTGCCTAAACGATATTTGAGGACATTTCAATCATTCCTATTGATGTCAAGCATGCTCTGTGGCAAGTTGTAGCCAGCAACTGTAAGCGAATCCTACCCGCGGAACTATAGTGACGAGTGATAGCGAGTTCGTATCAGGGTAGTGCCACTGCTTGGCTGTCCCGCTCCGCCTGCACGGCTGGTCGCCCTCCGTTTACGGAGTGGCTCCCGCTGGCGTATAACCAATTTGTCCTGCGGCGGTTTCACGCAATTCCATTGTATAATATGATCGTCCATGGAATGGCCTCGCGCGCAGGAAAGTAAAAAAAAAAATGGGGGAGGAGAAAAGAAAAAGGAAAGGGCATAAAATCAAAAAAAGGGGGGGGGTTGTGCATACCACGTTCTTCCCTTTCTGACGTCCATGGCAGCTACGGTCGTATACAAGGGAAAGAAAAAAATATGATAGCGGTGCGGGCGCCACGGACAAATGGAACTGCCCGTTATGCTGGCTATGAGACAAATTCATGGCAGATTAAAACGAAAAAGGCTCGTTGTGCCGCTTACAAAGATTCCCATCTTTGGAGCAGGGAAGAAGCACGGTTGTACTATTTTGGTTCCGCGTAGCCAAACTATTGACTTCGACATCCCCATCTGCCCACGAAGAAGGGGAACGGAAGGGCGGAACATAAAAAAAATACCTTCAACCAATTCCTCCGTTTAGTACAAGGTGGGCACGCCCGGGCGGTTGATTCCTAACCGTCTCAGTTGCAGCCCACTCCCCCCCCCCTCCGCGTAACCTCTCCCGCTCGGGGGCAAAAGTCAGTGCAGTAGTAGTGCGCGCCCCTACCGTTGTCTTCCTGCTGCGGAGCCAGGCGCCGAGTGTTTGGCGGTGGGAGTGTCGATCGGTCCCCTGCCCAACCCAACCCCGCACTTCCCGTCCCGGGAAGGGAAGGGAGGGGGGATTCTTCAGCACCCTCTCGAGTAAGGGGGGACATGAGTAATCGTAAAGGCCTTAGGAGGCAAAGAGAATGGGGAGGTAAAGGGGAGGGAGAGGAAAGAAAAAAGTGGGGGGGGGCCTACTGGAACTATGGTCTTTCTCTTCGCTAGTTTTGCACTGTCTTGGGTACACAGTGGCAGCAGCGACCTTGGCCGCGCACTTATGAGTGATCGCTACTCTTTAGAACCATCGGCACCAGGCGTTTTTAACGGAGCGCGGCAGTGCTGAATTAGTAGTGGACAGATTCGTTCGGTTGCGAGCTGAGAAGTGCGAGTTCCGGGCGCACACGCTGTGGGTGACAGTGGCACTGGGACGGGCTATTGATGCATGTCATCTTCAGGAGAAAGTCTTTGCTGGACTGAAATGTTTTGCAACCATCTACTACGACAGTGAGATGATTTCAGAGGCACTCACTTTACATAATTGGTTTGGTGACACTGCTGCAATCACGTATGAGAAGCCGGACATTGAGGAAAGTGTCACATATTGTTCGAGGTGCCCATGAACAAGTGAATGGCGGAAACACCTTATGGTTGATAGACTTGGCAGTCGCCAATTGGAAAATAAGGTAGAAGCGGTTGAATTGACATTGATCGAACATGGACAGTCGGTAATGTAGAGTGACAAACACATAGCCAGTTACGTCCAACTAAACTCTTTGATGTCGTCCGAAAAAGTTGCATAGCCGACGTATAAACGGTTTCGGGCGCTGAGCGCTCACCGTCAAGTATGTCTCGACCGCCTTCCCGCGAAAGTGGTGGAAGTCAAGGAGAAAAGCGTAGGTCTTTTACAGAACGACTGCGAAAACTGATCGATGAAGATGAGGGATCTACGAGTAGTCAAAGTGATCAGAGTGGTAGCGGGACCTTGCGACGTTCAAACGAGGAACCAATGGGTGGATTGTTGAATTCTCCTCGGCCTCTTGCCTTAGCACTATCACCAACTTCGAATACTTCATTCAAATTCGGATCAGAAATTTCGGGAGAGGACTCTGAGTCTCCTGCTGGAAGCTCTACACGTCGACTCATTTCTTTAAAGCCGGAAAAGGGGGCCGTTGCGGCGCACCTAATGGGTTCTGAAGCAGAGTCTGCGTTAGCCTCGCCAGTGCGAAGGTCGCTTCAGTCACAACAGCCAGAGGGATCTCCAAATAGGGACATGTCTCCCACAACGTCTGTATCTCCGACGCCATCTCCCCTTTCACGATCGCCGGGACCAGATCAAGCCATATCGGGTTCCAGGCCACGTCGCTCTTCTAGGGGCCAGACTCCATTGGCAAGTCCAATGCTTGGCTCTTCTTCGCCTGCCAAATCACCGTATGGAACTCAAACTGCTGGCCAGTTGATAGGGGTGCAGAGCAAGCGGAGTTCTGGCGATCTCTCGGAGGCGATGGCTGGTGCGGACCTTCTTCAAGGGGTTGTGAATCCAGCGCCAATACGTAGGAGCTATAGTCAAGAAAATTTGGATACGCATGATTGGCAGAAACTAGATTTACACGCAGTAGACAGTCAAGCTGTGATAGCCTCCAGGGGTAGCGGACAAGCATCTGGCACACGGTCGTCAGCAGAAACTGCAAGCGTGTCCACGGGGCCCACCAGGCAGCATAGAAATTCTCTGCCGCTGGCGACTGCACACGTAAAGCCGGTGTCCGGTCCGCAGTCAACACGAAGCAGTGGAGGAGGAACAGGATCGGGAAATCCTACACCACGGCAGAGCTTCCCAGACTCAGATATTGATGACCCACCTTCCACTTCCTCTTCGATCATGACCTCCTTCCCAATGAGTGATGTGAACGATGCCAATTTACGTTACGTGTTTTCGGCTCGTGGATTGACAGGACTCGATCCGAGCAAGCCAAAAGGGTCCGTTGCTGCCAGTGTATTCCAAGATCCGGAGACATTCACAATGCAGGACATTGTCGCCAGTCATGAGAATATCCAGCATCATCTTGGAACCTTCATCGATGATTTGAACGCCTACTTCGCGTCGCAACCCTTAAAGAGTAGGCGCCAGTCGTGGCCAGCAGCATTTATGGAAGGGCCTCTGATCATCGTTCTCCGTATCTACTGCATCGCGAAAAGGATTGTGGAAGCATCAACAAACGACTTGATTTACGGAGCGGCCGAGGAATTGGCTCAAGAGGTATCACAATTGAGGGACCTGCACTATGAAATGAGCGGAATTGTCACGACGCCCGGAACTTTGGAAATGACTCTCCGGCTGATGGTTGCACTGGCGCCACTTTTGGATTCCGTAAGGCACTATCTTGCAGTTGTCAACCAGCGGTTCAGCGTTTCGACGGCTACACAGAATGCTCCACAAGCAGAAGATCAAGCAAGCTTGGCGGAACTGGACACAATGTCTGAGGACACAATGAGTGTGGACTCGCAGTCGGTCCCTCCGAGTCCGTCAAGGGGTGGTGTGGCATCGGGAAGTGTGGGTAGCAATGAAGCATCCAGCCCTGTCCGCCCTATAGCAGGCTCGAGGCCATCTTCCCAACGGAGAGTATCGTTGCTGCGACAGGCTCTGGACCGGATGCCCTCCATGACCAGAACCAGTGCGAGTAGCAATTCAACCAGTGCCCCTGAGGACGTCGAGTCTGATAAGGCGCCGTTGGAGGTACTATGTCGCATCTGCGAGCGGACTGTTCCTCCAGAAATACTTCAAGAGCATTCAAAGTATTGCACAATGGCTGAGCGATGTACAAGTGATCGATACTCTCTAGACGGACAACTGCATCGCCTTGCTTCCGGTCTACGTGTAAGATTGGCCCGGGAACATGACGCAAATCGTGACCAAAATGGATTGACCGCCGGAGACTATGGACGGCTTCTGGCGCGGGCAGCTGATGAAGTAGCTGATATTCATAGTCACGATGCTGTATCGATTAATGAGTTGAAGAACATGCATGGTGCCGTAATTGAGCAGGTTGGAGCCATTGGTAAATGGACAGAACGGGTTTCATTTACCGGATTCAACGCGGTCGATTTGTGGACTTTTGGACGCAAAATTCACCAATTGGCTCAGGAGAAGGAAAGGCAATTGGGGAAGATGATCAATAAGAGGGTCAATCGATCAAGTCGATCATCCGGTGGTTGGGATCAGGCCAAGGGATTGCAGAGATCGAGATCCTCGATGGGTGCAGAAGTTGTTCCTCCTCCACCGAAAGCGACAATGTTCTTGTTTGACGCCATTGCCCGCGGGGAAAAGATACCAGATATGGATGAGGACACCTACAGCGTTGAACAATCGTCCAGGAATCGCCGAAATCTAGAGTCTTGGCAAGGATCGCAAAGCCAAGCGTCTGGTCACTCATCAGAAGCTGAAGACGTCGCACAGCGGAAACGTTCTATGGATATGTCGCCCAGTCGGAAGAATGATGCTGAACGCCGTCGAAGCAGTGGTGCGCGAAAAGACTTGCCATCCATTTCTGATTTCATGGTTATCAAACCCATTTCAAAGGGAGCTCACGGGAAGGTTTATTTGGCAAGGAAGAAGCTTACAGGTGATTTGTACGCGATCAAGATCATGAAAAAGACTGACATGATTTCAAAGAACATGGTTAACAATGTGTTGGCCGAACGAAGTGCTCTAGCCATTGCCCGGTGTCCGTACGTCATTCGACTGTACTATTCCTTCCAGAGCAGTGAGTATCTGTACATGGTAATGGAATATCTGCCTGGTGGTGACATCGCATCGCTGCTGTATCAAGTGGGTGCTTCGGATGAAGAAATTGCAGTTCACTATGCAGCTGAAGTTGTACTCGCTTTGGAGTACTTGCACTCCCATTCTATTGTTCACAGGGACCTTAAACCCGACAATATGCTCATCACATATGACGGTCACGTAAAACTGACAGATTTTGGTCTGTCCCGCATTCGTCCCATTGAGGAGACTTTAAAGAAGCTGGCAAGCCCGGGAGGCTTTGACTCCATTTTGAAGACTGCGCCAGGAGAGGTTGGTCCGGAACGGTTGCTCAATAACCGTGAACGATACAGCCATATTGCGTTGACCTCTGCCGGAGACCTCAACATACCCAAGGAGGGACCGACACGAAACAGCGCTGGACCAAGTTTGGATACTAGTGCATTGCGATCATTCCTTGGGCGTAGGGCGACGAGCGTCCTGTCAGTCCAACAATTGCTCGAAGACGAAGCACAAGAGCCGGACGTAGGACAAAAGATATCTCACCGGACGAAGAGGAGGTCTATGAACGAAGCCCAATTTGCCCGAGGGGGTTTGAACCGCTTACGTGCAACCTTCGATGCTGGCTCAAGTTTTGAAGCTCTCAACGAGATCGAAAGCGACGATCCAATGACTATGGCTGTGATAGGCAATCTTCGTTCTAAACGCAGGGCGTCTACTAGTGACAACCATTTGGAACAAATTGCTGCTGTTGCTGTGGCCGCAGACCACTCGCCGCCTTTGGGAGGCCACGTCAAGCAGCCAATGCCTTCACATGCCCCTGCGCAGCAGGGAGCTGAGCGGATTGTTGGCACTCCTGACTATATGGCACCAGAATTGCTGCTGGGCCAGTCTCATGGATCTCCTGTTGACATGTGGAGTCTGGGGGTTTGTTTGTATGAATTTCTACTTGGTGTGCCACCCTTTAATGACAGTAGCGAGACAAAGATTTTCCAAAGAATCCTTGACCGTGAAATCGAATGGCCTGACAACGATGTGGACTTGTCCCCGGAAGCAAAGGAGCTTATCGATGCTCTTCTGAACATGGATCCCAAGAAGCGGCCTACTGCAACCACAGCAAAAGATTTTGCATTCTTCAAGACCATTGATTGGGAGCATTTGAGCGAAAGTCCGGGACCTTGGGTGCCAGAGCCAGAGAACTTGGAAGATACTGGCTACTTTGTCCATCGTCAAACGGGACAGCCGGGTGAAGAAGTGGTAGATGCGATTGCGAACAACCCTGCATTCCATTCTTCGCATTCCTCGTCTTCAAATACCGGCAGCATGGGATCCGACTTGGGTGAGTTCATGTCAGACGAAGGCGACGCGGGGCCGGTCGTATCAGACTACTTTGATCCTCCGTCGCAGTTAGGAGGTGACGACCCCTTCTATGTGGATGAGAATATTATCAGAGCTGTGCGCAGTACAAGTGGAGCAGCGGAAGCTCTGCCAGCTGAGGTGAGCCATCGGCTTTCTCGTGAATCCATGAGCCCATCGCCGCACATGCATTCGTCACTTCGAGAGAGTCCTCGAAGCGCCATCTCCCTCTCACCGCCCCCGACTCGGCCAAAGTCTCCTTTCCGTGAAACCATGGACGATTCTGTTGAGCCGCGCATCTCCGAAGAGTCTTTGCCGGCCACCGCACACTCGAGCCGCCCTTCGGAATGGACGGACGAGTCCAAGCCTGAGTTGACTGCCCCGAAGCTCCCAGAGGAATTGACTCCACCAAATGACAATGCGCCAACGGGCACCAGTCGACGACGCTTGTCAGTTGAGGAAGAAATCATCACTGATCTGCGGAATAAGATCGCCCAAGCTGACAGGAAGCCACCACCCCTGGAAATTCGTCGCGCAACGCACAGCACCTCCAGTGGAGGGAGCGCTTCACCATCTCCGCATACCGCTACAAGCTCTGCCACCGCGTCTCCGATGACAGCACCGTCGTCTGCGTTCGGTGCGGCCCCTGCTGGCAGTCCTCTCGCGTATTCGGGAGACAGCAAATCCTTGCCAATGGGGACACTGCGTCGCTCTTTGAGCAGCCTGGCTCCCGCAAAGAGGACCATGGAACTTGGTTCAGGAGGAGTCCCGCGAAGCACGAGTCGTGAGTTTTCGCTAAGTGTGATGCAGCCGCAGTCGAACATGACACGCGGTGTATCAAGCACAGCCATTGACGCACCGGGTCCTGTCGGTTCGTCCAGCTATCAGCTTGGTGGTGATTTAACGACTACCAGCGATGCAAGTGGGTTCAAGCCACTTCGAAAAACTATCAGCACGAATATCGATCGTGTTATGAGTGACTTTAGCGACACTGGCTCGAGTGGCTCACGTTCACCAAGACGTCGACGCTTAAGTGTGAGCAGCAGTCAACGACGCACACCTAGCCGTACCAACGCACGTGGCCGTTCGGACAATAACGAGTTTGCCAACTTTGACACAAAGGTCACGCACAATCTCGAGGAAATGAACCAGTACACTCACGAGTTCTTGATGAGCTCACTGAACATTGCTGGTGACGGTGAGGACGCGTATAGGGATTCGCGACTGAATCAGACAACAGGTGGAGGCAGCGTGTCTCCCATTTATCGTGGTGACTTGCGGCGCAGCGTCAGTGTGGCTCACGGAGACACATTGGGGAGTTTGGGTGGTCTCAGCTCGCCGGAATCTCAGTCACCACGCATGAGCAGCACTCTCCCAACTGGCATGCAGCTGCCGGTCATCCCCCCGCACAACCGTTCACGCCAAGGTTCAACATCAAGCAGCATCTCTAACAGTACGCTAATGCTAGCATCACCGGCCAATTCCGCGCGGTCTCGGAAGAACAGTGATGCTGCTATTGGTGCCCGGTCTAGCAACCTCGCCAAGTTCGTGACAAGCAATAATCCCAATGTCTCTGCTGTGGCTGCTAGAGACAATCCAGACAGTAGCAGCTCCGAAGATATTCGCAGTGTCTCGGCGGCCGCTGTAGTCTCCCGGCAATCTGGCCCCGTGCCAAAACTGACTCTGGGATCGAAGGGGAGTCTTCATTCATCCGAGTCTGCAGATGCGGTATCTAGCCGTGAGCAGATTAACGAATTGTACAGCCAATTAGTTGGCGACAGCGAGGATCCATCAGATCCTCCAGATGCAGATCCTCCTGCGGCGCAAGGGGCGGAAGATGACAACGACTCGGACCTTCCTCCAAGGGTGCAATCCAACAGATTCTAATGCAGAAGAAACATTAAAGACATCAACAAAGCATTGCTTCAAAGTGTGATATCGGTAATGTAGTCAAATTATGTGTGTATAAGTTCAATCATGCTTAAGTATTTAAAGCCCATGGAAGAAAAGTTGTAGGTTAGCAAATTGAACATCGTTATGTAGGATCATCACATGACAGCAGCTTGCAATACAGCGCAAAGAGCTCCTCTGACGCATGCCTCTTCAAAGTTCACACTCAGGGTTAAAAAGCTCGGTTAAGATATCTACACGGCCTTTTCAGGTGAAGAAATTCTTAGTTAAAGACATCATTGATGACATTTGAAACGGCTAACTGATCAGAAGCGCATTGCATCCGTTAGGCTGCTGTCCATTAAAGGGGACACTACTTACCTTGTCTTCGATTTTGACTAGAGTGTAGGGTGACGATTTGACTGTATGTGGGAGGGTACAAGATGAGTGGGTTAGTCTTCACTGAGCTAGTAAACTTGCATTGTCGAAGAGGATGAATCAGAGATGAGAAAGATTGCAAAGATAGTCCGGATAGCTCAGTCTTACAACGCTCGGAAGCTTGCTACATTGGGTTTAACGGAATTCAGTCGAAAGAAGACCAAAATGGCATCATTGTCGCGGGTCCCATCCTTGGGGCAGATCTCTGCATACATCCATCAGCAAAATATACTTACAATAGTTCCGCCGAAACTGTTCATTGCGGTAATCATCCGTTGCAATGGGTTGCCTGCAAATTCTTAATGTGACTGCATGAGGAAGGTGTTAGTCTGAAGTCTTATTTTGTGACGTATTGAGATGGTGATATCTGCAAAAGGTCCACTCAAACATGGTATGGTATCCTCACATGATGATCAGCTAGAGCTAATTACTAGACAACATCACTGTGGCTTCTTCTGCGGACTTCACCAAAGCTCAGAGAGAAAGAAGGATTGGTACTTACTGTTCTGTTCTCGAACAAACGAAACGAAAATTGAGTACGTGATTCCGTTAGCATCTTGCTACTCCTCGTGTGCTCTTCAAAGTGACCTCGTAGAGTCCCTTGCTAGTTCGTTCAGAGCATCCCTTCTGAAAGATGCAACTCAATTCTCCTTCAGTAGCGTGTAGGAAGAACGAAAGTTAAAATTAAGTTTTACTCATCAGCACAAATAGACGTCTGCAAAGGGTTCCTCCACGGAGCAGAGACATGAGATCGTTACCTACCTTTGTCATGATGGATCGCCACTATCTTCGAGAGCTTTGTCAGTCGACTCGATCATCTTCGTTAATTGATCCCGGACAATGTCTCGTGCCTCCACAGCGAGACTTAACCGTTGTTCTTCCTCGTATGCGGTGCCTTCAAATGCACGTGCCTCAAAATTACCCTGCTCAATCACTGTATGTACTGTGTTTCGAATTTGTGTCAAATTTGCATGAAACGCATGCATACTTTCGGCGAGAGTGTGTTCATCCATGCGAGTTGCATCGTCTTCAGAATCCAGTTCACCACTCAAGCCTTTCGCGGTTGCTGCTGCCAGCTCAAGGCAGCTGATCACAAGAGCTTCAGCTTCAGAAAGCTCTTTCAAAATCGCTGTTGACCGTTCCATATCTTTGTATCCGAATCTTACAAGATCGCTATGACAGTTTCTTTCAAGGCATTGTTGTGCTTCTGCGAACGAGTGCCACTCTTGCCCAATCTTCCCTAGGTACATCGAAGGTACTGATGGGAAATATAACAATACATTGCTTAGCACCTGAGGCTCTTAAAGCTTAACATACTTATGTATTGATGCAGGAGGAAACCATCGACGAACCCGGGGCAGCAAGTTTCCAGTGCACCCCTGTGCATGCGTGGCCTTTCCCATCGACCACCCCGCGCGCTTTCCAAACCCCTCTCCCTTTCCCGGGGGCCTGCACGGGGGATGGGGGGGGGGCCCAAATTTTCACTCCAAGCACCACCGCCTCTCTTTCACTGCAGCAGCCAAAGCCAAGAGGGCGCGCCCACCCACTCTCGCGGCCAGCAGAGAGAGAGAGCCGATAAGGGGCCCTCGTCCACCGTTTGCGCCAGAGAAAATATACGGCAGGGCCCCGAGTGCCTAACGGGAAAGGCCTTCGGACGCGTTCCCGCTCTCCTCCCGGTGGCCCTGCAGGGCGACTCCACTCCACCGCCTCCCATCGTTCAGGCCCCAGCAGTGAATATCCGGCCTTCAGTGGAAACTGTCCGGAGAGGGTCGTTCCCCTTTACGCCTTGCTTTTTTTTTTGTTTCGTTAGCGGCACGCTATTTTGGACCACTCCCCCCCTCTTTCTCACTAGCGTTTTGGGGGAGGAGGGGGGTTTTGCTCGTATCCTCACGTTTTGCCCCGCGTGAGGGGCAGGGGAGGCACAGTTTGGGCATAGTGAAAGTACGCGATGGCAAAGCAAAAGAGATGGAAAAAGAGGAAGAGGGGGGGGGTTTGTATTGTTCCTTTTTCTTTCTTTATTTTTTTATCTTTGCTGTCCGTTTTTTTCTTCCCCTCTCTGCCACCTTCCCACTTTGCTGGTATCGCCGTGTGCCCCCGCTCCGGACCATGAAAATTCTGCTGCTGGCGTTGTGACGATTGGGTGGGGGACATTTCGCCCCTTCCCGGTCCACAGGTGCCCCGGTGTGCAGGGCCAGACAGTAAAAGAGCTCGAGGATCGGTTGGTCCCCCCCCCCACGGGAGTGTGCGGTTTGCAGCGTTCCTCCTCCTCACCCAACGCACACACACACACACACACAGACTCACTCTCTCCCTGTCTCTCCCTCTGTCTCTCCCTCTGTGTCACCGGTAGCTTGCTGGGCAGGGTTAGGGTAAAAGCCGTAGGGGCAGAGAGTTTACGGTCGGGTTTGGAGATAAGAGAAAGTGTATGAGACACCGCACACGGAATATAGGAAACCATAAGAAGCCCAGGTGCGGCCTTGAGGGGTACAAGCGCCCATTGCGGTACCACCCTCTGTCTGGGAATATTGTATCAAATCTACTCATTTTGATTTAGCTCTGCCGTCGCTTGG
>PDIP01000179.1:0-11206 GCA_002811645.1 Corallochytrium limacisporum
GGGGGGGGGGGAGGGGAGGAGGGGCAAAGTCCTCTCATTTTTTTTTTCGTCCTCGCTCCTTGCGCTCTGCCGGGAGGAAAAAAAAATAGGGGGCTTTTCTTTGAGACCCGCTTCGCTGTCCCCGCGCGCATTCGGAACTCAGCCAATGCGGGTTATGGAAAAAAGGGGAGAGAGAGAGAGAGAGGAGGGGGGGCCGGCTTAGGAGCGAACGGGGAAACTTGGCTTTTTATTTCCTTGCCGACGAGTAAAATTAGGCCCCCGATAAGCCCAGCGCCAAACCTCTCACTTCACGTTTACTCCGTATATTTATTGAAGTCGTCCCCCCCCCTCCCCCACGGGCGGGAGAAAAAGAGGGGGGGAATAGGCAAAAAAAAGCCAAAGAACGACCAAGACCAGAAGGCCACCACCAAAAGAAAAAAAATAAAAGACGACAAAAAGTATAAAAGAGAAACACGACAGGGGGGGGAGGAATAGTAATCAAGTAGTAATGGGATGGGAGAGGCGAAGGAAAGGAAGAGGGAGGGGTGTTTGTTGGAAGGGAGACAACGAAGGAGAAGGGGGTTGGCGGTGGTGGTGGTCCGTACTGGGGGACCCATGAAAACATGGGCGGGTTAAAGGAGGGGGAGGGAGGGGGGGGGGGGGTTGATCGCCGCGTTCTTATTTGCCGGGGTCGGTTGGACGGAAGCACTGGCCCTCACCCTCGGCCCGTGGCACTGCCCGGTGGCTGGGAAAATTTTGGGGACAAGGCCGCCCCCTACCCCAGGCTTCCCTCTCCAGTTCCCGTCGGAGGTTAGGAAGATGGATTTTGCTCCGTAGATTCACTATGGCACACACAAACACCACAGCCCAGTGCAAAGGAAAAGCAAGGGTGGGTGTGTGGAGGGACGAGTGCCAGCCCAAATCCCCAGAGAGAACCGGGAGAGCACACAGGCCAACACAACCAAAAAGACAAAAAAAAAGCCAGCTGGCCCAAAAGAAAAATAGACTTTAAAAAAAAAAAAGAGAAAACACCTCTCTCCCTTCCGGGGTTTGAGAAGTTCGAAACTCCCACCTACCTGCGTGTCTCTACGAAGTCCCCCCCCCTCTCCCTTTCCCGCCGATATTATCCCATTGCCAGACACCCACCCTTCCAAGCCCACTCCCCACCCTTCGGATTCCTCTGGCCCCCACTACTACTTTCTCCTCCGGGACCAAGTGTTTTGTCTTTTTCCGTGGCATTTGGTGTTTTGTGGCGTTCCTCCGGCCATGGGTGAGTGTGATGTGCTTTGTGTACGGTGCTGCGCCAGTGGGAGACTGTCGTCCTCACTTCTCCGGGACCCGGTTTAGGGAATAAGTTGGTGTTGGTAACTGTGGGGAACCCACCAAGCTGAGAATGACACGATGACGCTTCTCCTTTGTATGGATGGGTACGTACTCGATCATCACGATGAGAAGCGGCACAGTCAACCGAGCCTGTAGTTTTGGCTTTTTTGGCCTTTCATTCATTCATCGGTTTCGCGGAGTATTGTCCAATAGGATCCGGACACTGGGATCTTGTGGGGGTGGGTGTGTACCGTGGTGGTGGTCCAGGGGCATCATCGATGTGGGTCCAGAGTGGGGCTGCCGTGCTACGGACAGATGTCGGTTCCGAGAGTCAATTGAATTTATCATGGACAGGAAAGTTGTTTGCGATCCTGCTACTTCACGGAGGCGTACGAAGGAAACTGGTTAAGTATTCGTCTATCTGTGTGCAAAGGAAAGTTTACCAACACTGAGCGCAAAACAAATCAAACTCACCATGGAGAAGCATCTGGACGCTCTCATTAAGTTGGCCAAGGACCAGGGGCGGGAAGATGCCCTCATTATTGAAAAGGAGCTCAATGGCTTCCGCCATCTGTACTCTCGGCACAAGAAGATGACCACTGACAAGGTCGACTGGTCCAAGATCCAACCTCCTTCTCAGGGCATGGTCCAGCCTTACAACTCTCTGAAAAAGACGAGGAATCAGTCCATTGAATGGATCAGGGACCGTCTCAACAAGCTGGTTGTCCTCAAGTTGAACGGTGGTTTAGGTACCTCAATGGGTTGCGTGGGTCCCAAGTCCATCATTGAAGTTCGCGATGGCATGACTTTTCTCGATCTGGTAGTGCGTCAGATCCAGCACTTGAACGAGACTTACGATGTCAGCGTACCCCTGGTGCTTATGAACTCGTTCAATACACAAGAGGACACAGAGAAGATTATTCGCAAGTACGCCGCCACCGAGGTCGACGTATGTACATTCATGCAGAGCCGGTACCCGCGCTATCACAAGGACACGCAATTGCCCGCACCAGGCAACTTTGACGACAAGGACCACTGGTACCCCCCTGGCCACGGTGACACGTACGAAGCCTTCGTTAACAGTGGCCTGGTCGATAGGCTGCTGGCAGAGGGAAAGACCTGGGTATTCTGTGCTAACATTGACAACCTGGGATCCACTGTTGACATTGATATCCTGTCACACATGATTGAGAACGAGGACGACTGTGAGTTCTGCATGGAGGTCACTGACAAAACCCTGGCTGACATTAAGGGAGGTACCCTGATCAACTACGAAGGAACAGCGAAGCTCCTGGAGGTCGCCCAGGTCCCTAAGGACAAGCTCGAGGAATTCAAGTCCGTGAAGAAGTTCAAAATCTTCAACACCAACAACATCTGGGTAAAGCTGGATGCCTTCAAGGCTGCTGTAGAGTCGAAGAGCATCGATATGGACATTATTGTGAATGGAAAGAAACTGAAAACCGGCGAGCCCGTGATCCAGCTCGAGCAGGCCATCGGTGCTGCCATTAGTGCCTTCAAGGGTGCCATCGGTATCAACGTGCCCCGCAGCCGTTTCCTGCCGGTCAAGAACACCAGTGATCTGCTGTTGATCAAGTCCAATTTGTTCTCCATTCGCAGTGGTGGCCTGATCATGAATCCTGCGCGCGCCTTCCCGGTCGCACCAAGTGTAAAGTTGGGCGGTGACCACTTTGGTAAGGTCAAAAACTTTACGGCACGCTTTAAGGACATGCCGGACATTATTGAGTTGAATGCACTCACAGTAAATGGTGACGTAACCTTCGGTAAGGGAGTCAGTTTGAAGGGTACTGTGATCATTGTGGCCAATCCGGGTGAGTGCATCGATATTCCTTCTGGTGCTGTGCTCGAGAACAAGATTGTCGGAGGCAATATCCGCATTCTGGATCATTGAAAAAAGGAAAGAGCCGGAAAACCACAATATAGAAAGCGCGGGGTACTAGCTCCCTGAATAAAGAGAACTCATATTACACATTCTTGTCTCATTGGCGATAGTAGCAGAAGTTGCAATCGAAATCTATTGGTCCACGAATCTTATGTCCTATATATGACCCGTCCAGCCTTGGAAATATACTTGATGCCCTTGAATGCTTTGTATCGTTCCTGGAAAATGTCCAGTTTGTTGCAGTTCAGACCGCTGACCAAGGTCTGACTAACCGCAAAGTCAGCAATGACGCAGGGGCTGAACGGCAGACGATGGTGTCGTGCTGGAGCTGTGCCCACAGGGGCATCAGACTTCACGTCGCTGTCACTCGCAACGTCCAGATTGATGTTGAAGGACCCACTCAGGCTCAGGTTCCGACCTGCAACCACGTTCCCAATGTCCCAAGTGAGGGTCCGAGTAATCTGGTCGAAGCGGCACGTACCCGTGCCGGTGTTCAAGCTCATACTTGTTACCGAGTCAGGCATCTGGACACTCAACTTCACTTTTTCCAATGGCTTACCCTCCGGTGACCTGGACTGCACCTGCAGATCCACACGGCCCGTGGTTCCTTCTGGACCGACGGCAAACATTGGATTCACGATCAGTGGCAGCTGCGGTATGCTGTCGCCGGACATGTAGTACGATGCGAGCTCAAATCCACCATCTGGGGGCAAGAAGGATAGTACTCTACTATCTTCCCATTTCTTTATACGAACGCACGGGTGCAAACTCACATCGGACAACATCTGACCATTAGTGAAGCTCAACGAAAGGTCTGGCATCCCGCTAAGCTTGCAATTAACATTGATGGTGCCAGTGATACTGCAAGCACTCAACTGTCCATTCGGAGCAACGATGGCATCCAATTCCTCGATAACATCAATGAACACCTCATTCCGAGTGTACTTGAGTCCCTGCCGGCGCCACGGGGTCGCACTCATGTAGCCGGAAGGCAGCTGCTGAGCGAACCGGGTGTGCCTTCCGCCCGTCACAGACTTGAGCTGTGAGCTGAGGTCCCGCGGTGGCGGTTGAATAAGGCCTCGAATCATGTCCTGCTGCATGAGCAGAGGGTATCCCATGTTGACCATCTCATTCAGAATCAAACTGCACTGCACTAGGTGCTCCCGGAATACTATTTCTGTGGCGCGTCCAAAGTAGCTCGATACTACGCGAGTGTAATCATGCAGCATGCGAATCACTCCAACAGGTGAGCATTCCCGTGACACAAGCGCAATATGAAAAACATTGTGATAAAAAATGCTCACCGCCACATACTGACCCGCAGACAATACTGGTGGCACATCCTTGGGTTGTTTCGCCTGACTCAAGTGTTCGTGGAAGCCGTCCAGAGCCCCCCGCGGAATAACATCGCCGAAATGACGCTCCAGAAGCACTTCTCCAGTCTCATTCATTGAGAATAGTGAATTTACAGCCACTGCCATGATGTTGATTTGTGTATGTCAAGGTGTCAGTGCCTATGATTCCAGACGCGCTTCTTTAGTTACTTTCATTATCTGCGTGCGAATCTCCCACTGTGCAACATTTCGGTTTTAACAACACTGTCCAAGAGATGCATGAAAAAAGAGAACAGGGACCTAGTGTGCAGATCATCAAATACCCACTTCCTGCGTCAACACAACCAGTTCGTTACTGTATAATAATGTAATGAAAGCAAAAGTGCAACAAGGATCTCTGCATCTGGACCTCACTCTGTGTTCGGACCAACCCCCCCCCCTTTGGCATCGGAGCCGCCAATTCAGCCCAGGGGAGCCGAGGGGAAGGGGCTTAGCGAAAAGGAACAGCAAGGCGGTGGGGGAGGGGGGGGTCCCAGGGCCCAACTCCGAGGGTGCGACCTGGGGAAAATGCCGAGGGGGGCGGCCGGCCAGGGCCAGGAAGCTTGGGGAACAGGGCAGGTCCGATCACTTGGGTGCAAACGGGGATATCAACCCCACGTGAAGATGTGAATGCATGTGAACACAGCGGGATGCCATGTTAGAGCATGTCCGGTACTGAGGGAACCATAATGGATGTTGCAAACTCGGTTTTGTATAAATATTGTTTATTGATACATTGAAGAACAATGAGTAATCATGATGCCTTGTATACGATGGCTGAGCACCGTTCTATGCCTTCTGTAGAATTCGTATGCGACGATGAGGGAGACAACATCCAGTGTTCACCCTGGCAGTCACGGTATGAGCCTAAGTGATCAATTTAGCGAGAGGCGACAATGTCGTCAATCTTCATTATTGAACGGACGGTTTCGGCAGCGAGGGTGATTGCGGACGAGGTGACCAGCATTGGTTGCAGAACGTTCTCCTCCAGAATATCGCTGATCTGACCCTTGCGCACATTAATGCCCGCAGTCCTTTCGCCCTTAGTGTGACGATTGCGCAGTTCAGTGACAGTAGAAATGGGGTTGAGACCAGCGTTCTCGGCCAAGGTGTAAGGAATAACCTCCAGAGCCTCGGCAAAGGCACGGATGCAGTACTGGTCCATACCCTGGATTGTGTCGGCCAGCTTAAGCAGGCGCTGGGAGATCTCGATTTCCGGAGCACCACCGCCAGCAATCAGGTACGGCTGCTTAACCAGGCAGCGGATGACACACAGAGCGTCATGGATGGAGCGGTGGCTTTCTTCGAGGAGAAGTTTGTTGGATCCGCGGCACAGAATTGTGATGGTGCGGCCCGGGTTCTTGGGTCCGGTGATCTTTACCAATCGGGCGTCTCCCTCCATGACTTCCTCAACGGACTCAGCGAAGCCGAGCTTGTCGGCGGTCAGATGGTCCGGTGAGGCCACAGGCTTGCATCCTAGAGTCTTGGAAATGAATTCAATTTGATCCCGCTCAACATCCTTGATGGCAACAATCTTCAGCTTGTTCAGGAAATGGATGGACAAATCAGTGGTGGCGTCACGAAGGATAGACTTCTGGATCAGCACAACATTCGCACCGCTTTCCTTGATCTTCTTGCACAACTTCAAAATGTAGTTGCGTTCCTCACGCAGGACCCGGTCCATCTGAGTGTAGTCGCTCACTACAATCTGGTTCTCCATATCGGTCTTGGGTGCAGAAAGACAGAACTGGATGAGGGCAATCTTGGCATTCTTAGCGCTGGTGGTGTTCGTGCAGCACTTCTGCGTGAAGCAGACACCATCGATCAGCTCCGTGTCGTCGACGGTACCACCGACCTTCTTCACGACCTTGATGTTGCGCAAGTCGGCAATGTGGTTGCTCTCGTCCATAACCCGAAGCACGGCATCCACAGCAATGGGACCCAGGGTGCTAGCATACTGAGATACGACCTTGGAGTTCAGGGAGGTCAGAGCACTCTTGATCAGAGTCTCCTTGTCTTGCAAACTGACGGGAACACTCATTTCCTTCAGGATCTTGCAGGCCTCCTCGGCAGCGAAGGCGAAAGAGTCGGAAATGGTGGTGGGATGGATCCCCTTCTGCAGCAGACGTTGGCAGGCGTTGAGCAGACTACCCGCCAGAACGACAACACTGGTGGTACCGTCGCCTGCCTCGATGTCCTGGGCGGCACTGAGCTCGACCAGCATTCGAGCGGCGGGATGGAGCACCTGCATTTGCTTCATGATGGTGGCTCCGTCGTTGGTAATGGTGACCTCTCCCCTACCATCCTGAATCATCTTGTCCATACCCTTGGGGCCCAGGGAAGTGCGAACAGCGTCGGCAACAGCCTTAGCTGCAGTGATGTTGGAGCTGCGAACCTCAGCGGGCTTGGCACGGTCTGTGAATCCGGCACGGCTCTTGGACTGTCCTCCTCCAGCCGGTGCGGCTGCTGCTGCAGGTGCCATATTTATCTTGGTGTGGCTTATCTACGCGTGTTCCCTAAGCACTCCAATACACGAATAGGAGACAACCCGCGAACTACCGTTGGTTGCTCTGTACTTTGATTGGGAGATTTCTAAATGTAAAGAATTCTATCGCGGTTTCTGCACCTGTTCTTCTACCTAGCCACAGCAGCCAGTTGACCACTATTTGAACCATCCACACAAAGCCACACAGAAAAGCACACCTCGTCAGCGCGGAACTTTGGTCCTTGAAGGCGAAGTTCCCAACAGCATCCTTCTCCGTTGCCACAACGAGTCCGGACAACGCCTCTCACCGGCGCTGACAGCAAACAGCCAGCCACTCACACTCTTTCGCAGACACACACACACACACTTTCCGCCTCCACAGAAAGCCACTGGCCCCTCCTCTTGGGCTTCCCGGGGCGGCCATACTCACACTACGTGAAAAAGGGAAGGGAAGCTGCCCAGTTTCTTGACCGGTGGTTGGAGTGGCCCTTGGGAGGCCCCCCCCTTGCGGCTCAAACGTTTGCGCGCGCGCGTGTGTGTGTGTGTGTGAGGGAATGCGTGGTGGCCAAGTCTTCGCGTTCAGCACAGGAAGGAGGGCCCGGGGGGGGGAGGAGGGGCGCGCGACCGAACGCGAAACCAAACGCAGTCGTGGGGCCCTCGAAGACAACAAAAAGAAACGCGGAAAAACAGAAAGAAAACAGGAAAACCAAGGCAAAAAACTGGGAACGCAGAGTAAGGATAAAGGAAGGGACGAATGGAGCGCGCCTGAGGGAGGCCCCGGGGCAAAATGGCCCTCGGGGCCTCCCTCGGGCGAGAACCGGTCCTTCGGTGTCGCGCCGCGTTGGAGACCACACACCATAACACCGAGCGCCCCTCGAAGAGTAAGGTCCACTTTGGTACTCAATGTACAGACGAGTTGACGGACAGCGGCCCATCTAGCAAAAAGTGGCTGTTTTCTCTTGTGCCGTTACGCAAGCAGGTCCCAGGTCCTTCAGCGACTCCCCCCCCCAACCCCAGCAAGCAGTGAGGAGAATTTCGCACTTTCCTTCCCGAAGGAACACACACATCTCACACTCCCGCCGGCCGGAACAAAATCGCCTGCGAACGGTCCCCCGCCGCCTCCCCTTGGGTGCACGCACGGGCGCCCAAGGGGTATGTGGGGAGGGGCGCGCCGGGGCAAAAGTCAATACCAAGGCGGCGCAGAACCCCGGCCCCAGTGTGCCATATTATGGCAACTGTCGCTTTGTTTCTTCTTGGTCTATCTGTGCCTTTGGTTTCCCAATTTCTGCTATTTTCTTTTCTTTTTTTGATCCTTCACAACGGGGGGGCTGCTGGCCGGTGGCGGGGCCCAAAAAAAAACCCATGAATAAATGAACCCCTAACTAACACTAAAGGGACAAGGTCCGCCGGCTTGGAGAAAAAGGAACTGACGGTGCCCAAAAGCGGGGGGTTGAATTTTTTTTTTGTGTTTGGCCAATTTCATTTTTGGTTCTTTGCCCTTAGGAACTGCGCGCTTTCACAATTCCCTCTCCCTCGTTCTGCCTCTATCTGTTTTCCCCTTTTTTCTTTTCCACTTTTCCTTTGTTGCCTGTCGGCTACCCGCCTCCCCCCCCCCGGGGGGGAGGACCGTGCCGGTGCTGTGATTGGTCGGTTGACCGAACGCCGGGCACAGGAGTGGGCCATTGATTACCGAAGGTGTCCGTCCTCCACCTCTCCTTATGGCCTCTCTTCGGAGACAGATCCCCAATAAGAAAAAGTTGGATTGCTGCAAAGTCCCCCCCCGGGGGGGGGGGCCTGGGTGGCACCAGTCCAACAGGAGCCGACCCTACGACCCCGCAAACCCTGTCCTTTTCCCGCTTGGGATCCGAGGACCCGTTCGTTTCCCCCAGATTTCCTCCCGCAGCACAAGAAACAAAGTAAAGACGTACGGGTGGTATTGATCTCTTTGTCATTTATCATCATTTCCGTTTGGGTTGTAAAGGAAGGGGCTTGGACTTGGGTGATGTGATATCCCATTTCCCATGAGGGAAAAATCCCTCCCCACCACACACACTCTCTCTCCTTCTCTGTGCGACCATGCACGACGGCAACTGTGTGCCCGCCGCCGCACAATAGCGAGCCAAAGAAAACCTAGAAGAACCCAAAAGAAAGAATGAATGAAAGTAAAAAAAAAAGGAAAAACAACAGGTGCCATCAGCAGGCATGATGAGCATGGTTTGAGTGAGAACGTAAGACGATTATACATAGGAAAAGCGAAGGGGAAGTATTTTTTTCTTCACCGGGCACTACTGGAGAGAGAGAGGGAGAGAGAGGAAAGTGGAGGGGACCGGACCGGAGGGGACAGAGAGGTGTACGGTGCCATACCAATCCTGCCCTGCCTACTGCGCTGGCTGGCTGACTGGCGAATTGACGGGAAGTACTGGTAGTACCGTATCATACAGCCCTGGCATTGGGTGACCGACGAAGATGGTCTGACAGTTTTGGGTGTGGGGAAAGATGGAAAGTAACAATAACACCAACTACTGACTCAGCCGGTTGCATATCAGCCATATATTTAATATTTGGAAGGCGCCCGCGGGGGGGGGGGAGGCGCAAGCCAAAGGCAGGCCATAAGAGAATTAAAAAGGGAAAACACGGACCAAAACCCTGCACCCCCCCCCCTCCGGGCCCGGGCAGCACTGTGTTTCTCCCGTGCTGTACCACTACCGCCTGGAGGGAGAGAGACTTCGTGTGTTTATTTCGTTTGATTGGGCACAAGAGTGTCAGGACGGCGTTTGTGTGTCTTGTGCGATGGTTTGTCTTCAACCCCCCCCCCGGCGGGGTTCTGCAGTGCTGCAATTAAGACAAAAAATAAAGAAGAAACAAGAGCCGGGACGAGAGTCCCTACTTGCTGCTGACTGGTGGTGGTGGTAGAGTCGATGGTGTGCGTTTATCAAATCAAAGAAAAAAATCCTTGGGCGATGCCCGAACGGGAGAGGGGTAGGGGGGGAGGGGAATTTTTAGTGGCGCTGATATCATACAGACCCACCGGGCACCTGAGCTACTGATCTACGCCCCGGGGAAATCAGTGCCAAGTTGCAAAAAGAGACGGCGAGGCACGTACCCGTACGTTAGAGTTGGCAGGCAGACAGATACCAAGAGAGAGAGAGTGCGCGTGTATGTGTGTGAGTCAGTGAGAGAGATTGCGCGCACCGAGCAACCACCACCACTCTTTGGTCCATCTCCCGCATTTTTTATTAAAACAATAAAGAAACCAGAAATTAGTCAACCCCCCCCCCTCCCTCGGCCCCGGCGGGGGAAAAAGGGTGGGGGCAACCCCCCGGTTGCGTTCTCTAGTGCTCTTGGCAGAAAATTTAGTTCATCAGTTCACTATGCGCCGTCAGTCCGACGTCGCAGTGAGAGTAGCGGAGGCACTGTGCTTCGGAGCACGGGGTGCTTGGTTGGTGGGTAAGGGGTGATGGGGTGAAAGACGAAGACAGGAAGGAACCCAAATGGTTAGCGGGAAATTTCCTGAGCGTGTGTATATAAAATTCTCCTCTGCGGCCCCTGCTATTTTTTTCTTTTATCCAATTCGGTCGTTTCGCGAAGTATCGGCGGGAGGAGGAAGAGGGGTTGGGCCTTCTACGGATGCGATAGCACGGAGGTCGGGAAAGGTTGGCGCCGGAAAGGGAGGGGGGGAGGGAGAGGAGGAGCAGCGTGTGCACTCGGCTTGAGACCTGAGAGCAGCAAAAAAAAAAGGGGCAAAAAGGAAGAAAAAAAAAGGGAAAACAAAAAAGTGAATGAAACCCGGAACACTGCCGACACGCACCCACACACGCACACACACCCTCCGCACCCCTTACAATGTGATGATAATCCGATTTTTGTAGGAGTGTGTTCGCTTCCTTTTCTTTTTTTTTTACTTTCCCTTTTTTTTTGGTTGGGGTTCCTGAGAGACAACTTCTAGTCCGGAAAACTTCGAGGCGGGGAAACGGGAGAGTGGTGGTTGTGCGGAGGAAGGGTGCCCCCCGGGGGGGGGGGGCGGCGGGCACCAAAGTCTTTTCTTGTGCGAAGTTTGCGCCCCCTCCCTTCCCAAGTCGCTCTCTCTCTCTCTCTCTCTAGCTCCGGGAATGGAGCGGGCAGGGGGCCGTCCGGAGGGGGCGGGAG
>PDIP01000179.1:11443-26339 GCA_002811645.1 Corallochytrium limacisporum
GAGGAGGGGGAGGGAGGTGGGACCCTATTGAGCTGAGGAGCGTGACCCCACAACACGGCCACAGGATGCATGTACGCCACAAAACAGAATCACATATCACTCGAGAAAAAATTGGTTGAGTTGTAGATTCTCTTTGTTGGACGACTAAACGGTCTCATGATGCAGAGAATGGGGGTATTTGATGGGTAACATCGGATCGAGCGGACGGCCGCTCAACAGCACAAGAGTAACAACAAACGAACGGAAATTGGGGGATTGGTATAGCCTTGTCACAAGCGTACAATTCTTCCAACCATGTCGAATGCGGGAATGGAAGCATTGATCCCTGTGGTCAATAAGCTTCTGGATGCGTTCAGTTCATTGGGTATCAATGCACCCATCGACCTACCGTCCATTGCTGTAGTCGGATCACAGTCTGCGGGTAAGTCATCAGTACTTGAGAACTTTGTCGGCAAGGATTTCTTGCCCCGGGGTTCTGGTATCTGCACCCGCCGGCCATTGATTTTACAGCTGATTAACCATCGTGGTCAGGAATACGCAGAATTCTTGCACACCGGAAACCGTACCTTCACTGACTTCAATGAGGTGCGCAGGGAAATTGAGGCAGAGACGGATAGACAGACGGGTACAAACAAGGGAATCTCCCCGGTGCCTATCAACTTGAGGGTCTACAGTCCTCATGTGCTGAACTTGACCCTCATTGATTTGCCCGGTTTAACCAAGGTTCCTGTGGGCGACCAGCCCAAGGACATTGAAGCACAGATCCGAAACATGGTTCTGGAGTTCATTGCACGGGAGAACACACTCATTCTGGCCGTCAGCCCGGCAAACTCCGATTTAGCCAACTCTGATGCCCTGCGCATTGCGGCTGAAGTTGATCCGGAGGGTCTGCGCACTATTGGTGTGATCACCAAGCTGGATTTGATGGACCACGGAACAGATGCGCGGGATATTCTGGAGAACAGACTGTTCCCTCTGCGCCGTGGCTATGTTGGTGTGGTGAATCGTAGTCAGAAGGATATCGAAGGTCGTAAGGATATCCGTGCCGCTATGCAGGCTGAACAGCAGTTCTTCATCCGTCATCCGGCCTACCGCCACATGGCAGACCGTATGGGCACACCATATCTGCAGCGGGTTCTGAATCAGCAACTGACTAACCACATTAAGGAGACTCTGCCGGAACTGAAGAGTCAGCTGATCAAGCAGGAGCAGGATCTGGAAAAGGAGGTCGAAGAGTACAAGGCCTATGATCCCCATGACCCTACGCGGCAGACCAAGGCAATGATCCAGATGATCAACAACTTTTCTGGTGACTTCGAGGCAAGCATTGAGGGTGGCGGTGATGTCAGTCTGGATGAGTTGAGTGGTGGTGCGCGCATCAACCGTGTCTTCCACGAACGTTTTCCCTACGAAATCGTCAAGACCCAGTACGATGAACGTGCCCTGCGTAAGGAGATCGCGTACGCCATTCGCAATATTCATGGTATTCGCTCGGGTTTGTTCACCCCAGACAAGGCCTTTGAAGCTATTGTACGCAAGCTGATTCAGGACGTCAGGGAACCCAGTCTAAAGTGTATCGATATGGCTATGAATGAGCTGCTGAATGTCGTACAGGGGTGCACCAAAAAGATGGAGCGGTTCCCCAATCTGCGTGACGAGGTAGAGTCCCTGATTCTGCAGTACGTTCGGGAATGCAACCAGAAGACTATCGATGTGACTGAGCAATTTATTGCAATCGAGTTGGCATACGTGAACACCAACCATCCCGATTTCATTGGCTTCACCGGAGCTGCCGAAAAGGCTGCCTCAAAGTCTGGTGGTCGGGCCGCGAACCGCACTGCCACTGGCCCTGGCAATCAGGTCATTCGCAAGGGATGGATGGGAACCCCCTCTGGTGCTCTGGGTAGCAACAAAGAGTTTTGGTTTGTGCTACAAAGTGACAGCCTGCAATGGTACAAAGACGACACAGAGAAGGAGCAAAAGTACAATTTGACCCTGGATAAGCTGAAACTGCGGGATGTGGAAAAGAAGTTGCTCGGAAAGAAGCACGCCTTCGAACTGTACAATCCTGATCTGAAGTACCTCTTCAAGGAAAACCGTTCTCTTGTGCTGAGTGCCGCCAGCGGGGACGATGTGGAAAGTTGGAAGGCCGCATTCCTGCGCGCTGGTGTGTACCCGTCCAGGGGATCTGGTCCTGATGATGACAAGGTCAGCGAGACCCCAGAGGAAATTGATGCTTCCCAGGATCCTGTGCTTGAACGTCAGGTTGAGACCATTCGTAACTTGGTGGACTCTTACATGGCCATCGTGACCCGGACCATCCAGGACGTTGTTCCCAAGGCCATTATGGCCCTCATGATTAACAAGGTCAAGGAGCACATCGGAGCGGATCTCATTGCGGGTCTTTACCGCGCAGGTGATGCGGAACGACTCATGGAGGAGAGCGCTGATGAGGCCCGCCGTCGGGAGGAAATGCTCACCATGTACAACATGAGTAAGGAGGCTTTGCGCATCATTAACGATGTCAATCTTAACACCAAATATGAGGCTCCACCTCCTCCGGTCGAGAACGAGTTTCTCCACAATGCCCGTCAGGCCCCATCACGACCATCGCCAGGTCACGGTCACGGAAACCAGCCTTCATGGGGATCAGGTGGCAGTGCGGGCTCAGGAGGTGCCGGTGCGGTGCCACAGCGGCCCGGTGTCCCTAGCCGCCCGGGTGTTCCCAGCCGTCCGGGTATGCCCGCGGCCGCCGCAGCTGCTCCCGTACCACAACGCCCTGGTGTGCCCGTCCTGCCCCAGCAGAACGGTGGTGGCCCGGCACCGCCTTTGAATCGCCCAGCTCCACCATCCAGACCAACGGTGCCACCGAGGAAGCGTTAAGTACCGCTCTTTGACATTATCCTAAACGCAAATGAACAACACAGCAAATACACAAGCACACTATTCGAGCAACAAATACGCACACAAAGATGAAAACCTTTCTCTCTTATGAACGTGTTGCAGCCCACTGCAAGGAATTGTAAACCTGACAGTGACTAAACCTCCCCCAGCTTGCGACGTTGGCCCCGTCAGCAGCACCAATTTGGCCGGTCCGATGGCACCAGGCTGATGAAGTATACTTCCCCGCGCCCTGCCCTCCCACTGGGGCTCGCCCTCTTCCGGGAGAGGGGGACCCATTTTTCTTCTCCATCTCCGTACCCTTATCCCCTAGCTCGCCCTCCCACGGAAGGAGGGTTGATCTAACTGAGCAGCGCACCACTTGGAGGCGGCTGGGAAACCGGGAAGCCGGGGGATGTCTACCGGGCTCGTCGCAGATTTCGCAGTATTTTGTTTGCTCCGTTGTAGTGTAGTCGTATCTGTTGATGGTTGATCTTAATTATGGTACTTGAAATTGACTACATTGGAAGCTACGTGCTTTGTATAATGAACACCAGTACAATGATGGTGGTCTCGGGCATGTGAACCCGTTGACGTGGACAGCATTAAAGAAGCACTTCAGCAGTGAACAGAATTGACAGCGATAGGACCTCAACAGAATCTTAGTGACAATGGGTCAAAGTCAGTCGTTAAACATTTCACAAGAAGACATTGACCGCCTGGTCGAGTCTTCATCTTTCACACCCACACAGATTAAGAAGCTCTACCGGCGTTTCAAGCGGTTAGACACCAACAACGACCGGACCATTAGCACAGAAGAATTTCTGGCCATTCCAGAACTGGCCATGAACCCTTTGATTCCACGAATCATCCAAATGTTTGACTTAGATGGTACAGATCATGTTAATTTCTTCCAGTTTGTTAATACCCTGGCGGTTTTCAAGCCGACCACTGATAGGGAAAAGAAGCTGCAATACTGCTTCCAGATCTACGACGTTGACGGAGATGGCAAGGTCGGTGCGCAAGATTTATTCACAATCCTGAAGCTCATGGTAGGCTCCAACATTAGCACAGACCAACTACAACAAATTGTCGACAAAACCATTGCGGAAGCCGATCTCGATCACGACGGGTTCATTTCCTTTGACGAGTTCTCGGAGGTCTTTGACCAGATCGATCTGGAACGAAAGATGAGCATCAGTTTCTGAAGATATCAAGGATAGTGCTCCAGCCATCACTCTTAACACTAGTAGACATTTTAAACTGTCACATCATTACCCTGCAAGCTATGCAATAAAAGCGAGTACACGCTGTGCCAACTTGATTTTCAAATGTTTGCCCGCGCAGGAAAGGAGGGGAGAGGGGAGCGGGTCTCGAAGCCTTCCGTTGGGGCAGATTCTTGGAGAAAGGTAGAAATAAGGGGAAGCAAAACACAGCCGAAGTGTGAGTACTGACACTCATCCATGACATGCCATGGATCTAAGCTAGGAGCAAGTCATGGAGAATGTATAGAAAAGATAGGAATGTGCTTTTGAGTATTATCTGAGCAGCAATGACGTAAAGCCAGTCACGTAAAAACATGGTGAAGGCTAAAGCCGCCATACAGATTGAAAACGAAGCTGGAGTGGCACAAGCACGCAGCTGCTTTGCCGACCAGACTTCAAGTAACAGGCACCGTGCCGTCTACAAATTAACATTTCATGCGGATCATGAAAGTGCTCATCCAGAAAGCAAGGACTACTGTACCGAAATTGATGCCAGTCTGCACGAAGATCCAACCAATCTGCAAGGGGCGCTACTCACGAAACTGAGCAAGGATCATGAGACAGACGTCAGTGATCGAAATGTTTTGTACAGTGCACTTCAGATTGCATCGTTACGGAGCCTTATCACGCGCGCACAAGGTCTCGCACGGCACCAGATGGAACTGGCCACAGTGGAAAACACAACTAAGGTCATTTTCCCGGGAGCTAATGACATTCCACAGTGGAATGTGAACAAAGAAATGATAGAGAAGTTGACAGAAGCCTTGGACGATTGGAGAGCACAAGAATGTCTGGCGCATCACAACAAGGAGGATCCACTCGAATTGGTCCGTGCTAGACAGATGGCAAAGCTCATCCGCGATGGCCGCTTACAGAAACTGCTGGAAGCGGAAATGTTCATGGTCCGTGCGCTGGCAGAGAAGCGGACCGCTCAGTCTGAAGCACTGCAGAATCTGCGGGACGAGCAGAGGAAAGAGTTGGTAGGATGGAAGAAAGGCACCGAAGTCCTTGCGGCACGGCAACGAGAGGACATGGAGATCCTACAAGCTGTGTGGAAGAGTGAGATTCTGGACTTAAAGACCACGCAAGTCCGCGACTATTGGTCTCTAGTCAACACTCTGGTACAAAGCATGGAATCAACCGATGAGCAGGATACGGCGAAACCCGACTCAGAAGCCCCAAAAGCAGTAGCTGCCGAGATAGAAAGGGCCACGATTGCGCCCGAGGTCCCAAGCGCGAGTACAGTCCCTGATACCGTGATCTCAGCCACAGTCTCTAGCGAGAGTCAACAGCCCGCGAACGTGGCCCAGAGCACCGCTGCGCAGCTGCGGAGTCGGTTCAAGCGGTTTCTGGACCGCAACAAGACTGATGATCAACAGGACAGTGGTAACATTGATGTGCCTACAGATGATGATGCGAAACCCGTCGATCCCATCACAAAGCGACTGATCCAAGCGAGGGAATCTGTGGGGAAACAGCGTTTTGTTAAGATCACTCTTGCCGGTACTGATCGCGTCTCTCGCGGGCCCAAGTTCGAGGAATCTTTTACGGTCCATTTTGGACAGCAGCTCAAGGTGGCACAGAACCTCCGTCTGCTTGCTGTGTCACCGCTGTATTTTACCACACCCATGCACATGGATGTCTTAAACCCGCAATCACCGCCGGAGCGATTACAGTCTCTTCTCGCGCTCTACAGTGGTGGACAAGTAGCTCTTAGTGGCCTGGTGCTGATAGTGAACACGGACTTGCAGTTCCATTCGCCGTACTATGCCGAGTTTCTCCGAGCGTCCGATGCGAACCCAGAGCTACACTTCCCAACTGCCACCCGACAGATTGAGGACCTACGCAGATACCTGACCCAGGAAGATGGCACTGTGCGAGAATTACAAGCCGGCGATGTGTACATTACGAAACATTCAAACCTCGCACACACACAGATTGTCTTCCACTTGGTCCTATCCGAAGAAGACCTTGTGTCCCAGACCTTGAGCCCGAAGAGTCCGTCCCTCACAGGTCTGGCACACATTATGCGTCTTGCAGCGCAGTATGAGGTCCAAAACTTGGCCCTTCCATTACTCTTGAGCTACGAATACGGCGGTGTGAGTCAGCAGTCCCTGCGATCAAAGCGGCGTTTGCAACACGCCTTAGACAAGCAGCAGTCGGAGAAGCAGCTTATTGATCAGGCAAGGGAGACTGCGAGCAGCAATATCACACCTTCCGATACACACCCATCCACAGATGCCAACACTCCTGAGCCAACCATGGATGCGGCCATGCCACGGGATGGTCGAACGTCCCCGGATATGCGCAGCCCCAGTCCCGACACGGGCAAAGGAAAACCGCAGGAGAGCGGCAAACCACCGAATACGGCTGTTCCACAGGGCGCAGTGAATCCGGACCAGTGGGCTGCAAGACGGGTGGATACCATCCTGAAGGCGCTGAAGGGTTTCATCATGGAACGTCAGACCAGCAGTGCTGGCAAGGAAAACATCAGCACCATCCAGCTCCTGCTGCCGCCAGAAATCAAAGGCAAAAAATTTGCACAGATTGCCGACACCGTCAGCAGTACATTCCGGATGGCCACGCCACTGAATTTGTCACGATAGAAACCAAAAATTGTCAAAAATTGTCAAAATGTTTTATATCTTTCTTTAGTGTCGCTCTACCTTTTAGTTTTCACATTCCATAGGCACCTATCAATTGATCCAGCTGTGCGCTCTGGGATAGCTTTCCCAGCAGCTCCGCGAGCGTAGCCTTCTCCTTCTTGCTAAGAAACTTGACATTGAGAGAGAACCGTTTTGATTTACTCAAGGCCAGCAACGCCCCTGCGGCCCACTCGACTTCTTCCAACACGTCAGTGTTCAGGTTGCCATTGAGCACTCCGGCAATCTGTCCTAATAAACCAAACCCAATCTCTGCGCTGAAGCAGGCGGCCATATCCGCGGGCTGCAGGGTCAGCAGATATCGGAATCGCGCCTCGTCGTCCGCGCACTGCCGCTTGAATACTTTTTCGAATTCGAGCGCGGTCTTTGGAGGATTCTTTTCCATATCCAAGACTGACGGAGCTGACGGGAGGTCTTCTTTTGTGGTTTGGTGCTGCTGTATTTGTTGACTTGTCTTCGACTCGCTGACCGCTTGATCGAGGTCCATGCGATTGCCTCCCTGTCCCCGGGTCTTGATGATGAAGGAAGTGTCGACGTTGCTGTTGGCAAAAGTGTTCTGAGTGTTTCCAAACAAATCATATCCGGGATCCCATGGTGCTTTGTTACGTATCATTTCCAGTTCTCCGCGCTTAAGTGGACGGATGTGGGCAGCCTTCACTCTCGCCTCGAACTCTTCGTACGGGATTCTGTCTTCCATAGCGCGGATTTTGGTCGCGTTTAGTTGCTCTCTCTTCAGATCATCCTTCAAATTTCGCATGACCTCCTCTCGGAGCTTGGTCAGATCAATATTGCCTTCCTTGGTGAATAGAGAATCTGCGTCGTCCATTCGTGCCATGGTTGCCGGCAGCAGCCTTCCAATTCCGCAAAACTGCTGCTGATGTTAGTATCTATTCACTCATTTGTCACTATCGTTCCTTCTCGGTCTTTGACCAACTCCAGTCACATTCCTGGAGCAAACTTCCCTTTAAGTAGCTCAAGACATCAAAGACGCACCGACCCCAGAGTCTTGGGCAGGTGGTGCACTGAAAACCAACGGACTCTGCTGACCGCTGGCTGTCCAGGCCTGCAATCGTCGCCTTGGTCGGGTGGGTGCGAAAGTTTCAATCGACGTCTGTAATCAGTACCAAATATGCCTATTTTCGATAACAAATAGGGCGGACCATACCTTATTGATTTGATTAAGAAATTTCCACCTGTATCCAATGAAGAAATTTTCTGATTTGAATCAATACACCAGACCTATCACCCGAGATAAAAAACACACACAAATCTTGCGTCCCCCCCACCCGCCTCTCAAGAAGTTTGAGACTTTTTCGTTGCAGTTTTGTTCGAAGCGTTAATTTCTTTAATTTCTCACTAAGTCCCTTCCTTCGGGTTTAGTGTCTTAAGTATTAAATTCCCGGGCTACCAGGGAGGGGTTCAGCCCTAGTACTTAATATACCAAGATGTCTTTTCCCTATTGTTCACTACCGGCGCTACCCCGCTTTACACCGGATTGATCCCAACGGTGGTACTCTCATGTACCTATGGGCCGGACCGTCGCATTACCTGAGGAACTGCTGCGCTACAGAAGCCACTAAGTATGCTAGCAGAGCGTGACAATGGCTACTAACCAAGTACTGGAACTAGTAGACTCAGTCGTCTATTGCCCAAGGTTCACAATACAATATAAATTTTGTTCGTCATAGTATCAGAAGTAATACTAATCGCCTTTACAACACTTGGTATTGGTATTTCTCGACACATACTTGAGAAGGTAATCCCACGCTCTACAAGGGAGAATATCAACTCGGTTTATTTCGGGATTAGTATCAAACACAAATCGCAAACATGGCTATGAAGGACGCTAAGGCTATGGGTATGGAGGAGCGTGCTCAGCACCGCATCCGCATCACCCTCACTTCCAAGAACGTGAAGGCTATTGAGAAGACTTGCGCTGATCTGCTGCAGGGTGCCAAGGACTCTAAGCTCCAGGTTAAGGGACCGGTTCGCATGCCCACCAAGGTTCTCCGCATTACCACCCGCAAGACCCCTTGTGGTGAGGGTTCCAAGACCTGGGACTCCTTCGAGATGCGCATCCACAAGCGTCTGATCGACCTCAAGGCCAACTCCGAAAAAGTCAAGGAGATCACCTCTATCTCCATCGAGCCCGGTGTCGATGTTGAGGTTACCATCAACGACAACTAAATTTTGTTCACGGGATTACTCAAAAATTTTGTTAACATAGGTTCACCATAGGCATGCACCAAAGCGCAGAGTAGCGGGTACGAACAACTTTGCACCAGGCTCAGTTTGCAAGCATGCATTGAATGATATCAAAAGCAACTCGCTGTTGTCGGAACAGCACTCACACAGCGCATTTTCCTTAGTGTTACGGGATGACCGCATTCGCTGGTCATGATGTACTTTGGGGGAAAGCACATGCAGCATTTTCACAACATTCATCTTTTTTTCTTAACATTTCGTTTCTAGTATCGAAGTATAAACGGCATAGTCAAACATCATTTCACCATAACCCCAATCTTTCGACAGATGCTCTCTAATTCATGTATTCACTAGTGAAAGGGTCTGCGGTAATGGTTCAGGCGGTATGGTCTTCATCATTAGCATCCTCATTGCTATTGTCCTTGTCGGCAATAAACTCCTTATAGGTCTCCACGGCCAGTCCACCGATCACAAGCAGACAACCAACAATCGTCATGAAGCTGAAGCTGTATCCGCGGAAGGCAATATCTGCTAGTGCGGCCGCAGGAATGGTGGCCAAGATGGCCACACTGACGTACAGTGGGCTTGGACAGAAGACCAAAGCAATCATGTAGCTGGCATCAAAGGTCACAGTGAGCAGTGAATTGCCAAAAATCACACCAAACTGGCGCCAAGTTGGCATCTGAAAGGGTTCCAATCCTGTCCAGTCGAGGAACGGCAAGGGCACCCAGAGTGTCAGCAGGGTTCCCAGTCCCACTGCACCCAAATATGATGTCACAAAAGACATAGGCATCCTATTCTTCATGGTCTCTTTGCCCTTATGGTAGCCATGCCACTGATCTGTCTCATACATGCGAACGTATTTCTTGTAGAGAACCGCATAGAGTGCAAAAGCAATGCCGCCGATAAGAATGACTATGTCCCAGGTAGCACTGCTGCTTCCTTCCTTAATGTTGTCTTCGCTCTGAGAACCGTATGAGATCAACATGACTCCCAGAATTGAGATGACCACTGCTCCAGTCCGAATCCAGTTGAAGCTATCTCCCAGCAGAATGATGCTAAAAACATAGACAAAGGCACAGCTGCAGTTGAAGATCGCTGTTGCCTCTGCCACTGCCATGTGGGGCAGACTAACGGTCCAGAGCCAGTTTGGGAAATGGTAGCACCAGGCCAACCAGATGCCGTTCCCTAACATTTCTTTGAACTTAATTGGCTGCGGAGTGTGACTTCGTTCCGCCTCGGCGACCGCAGTAACGTCACGTTGAGCTAAGGGCCAGAGCAACAGCCCTACGGTCAGAACACTGTGAGTGAACCAATTTAAGATCCATGGTTTGTTATACGCAACCTGATCAGGGTCCTGCAGTACCTGTAGAAGTTCAGATTGGATGACCCAGCAAAAGATCATGAGTGCGATACTAGTATAGCCGATGGTAAGCCGTGCAGCACTGGACATGCCGAAAGCGGCACTCTTTTCCCTGAGGATATCACTGTTCTGTCTACTGAAGGTAGCAATCCCGCCGGAATCTCTGCTCCCGATGGAGTCCCGTTCATCATTGTCGTAGCCGTTTGCATTTGAATCCAGGCGGGGGGACCCGTCGTCCAGTAGAGGTGCCAGATCGCCTTCTTGGTTTCTTGTGTTGAAGTTTGCCATTTTGAACGTCTCATTCCCTGACATTCTATATTATGAATTGGTTTTATGACCCATGAGGCATAGATATTAAGGCATAAATGGCATTGTAACTCTTACGTTACATGCTAGACAAGTTCGCTCATTTCGCGTGGAGCCACTGATTTCGCTTCCATAGGTAGAATGATAAGCTATCGAAGGTCCTTATCTTGATTTGTACAAGACAGCTTTTCGCCCAGTATACCGTCACCACGTCGTTTCCGACCAACCGATTTTGTTTCACTCCTTAAATACCCGTCTATGCCTCCGGACGCAGGACCATCTCCCACCCGGCACCCAGAAGCGCAACTCTCCCCCCCCCCGGGGGGGGGGTGATCCACGTCCCGACTGCGTATACACTGGTTCCCAATCCGTCGCTTGGCCATTGGACAATGCACTTTGGGCCCCGGCAACGGAGCACTGCCAAAACATGTTGTCCAATTCCAATCTCGTTAGACCCTGCTCGAGTGATGGCTATGAGACATGGGGTGAGGGATGCCGGCCAAAATACGAGGACATGTGTTTGTGTGTGTTTGTAAGGGCGAGAGCTGTGGACCAAAGAGTCTGCAGAGCGACCATTAGTACAAAAACACAGCTTTCAAGTTGACTTGCTGCGGAGACCAATTTAGTACGAATTATGTTTGTATTACGCAAATTGCCGTCGCATGTGCGGCGCTGGCCCAAAGTGGCTCAGGATATCGGAAAGGAATAGAGGAGCACGAGATGGGGAACGAGGGGTGTGCGGGACTGTTCAGAGCCTTCTTTGCAAGCGGCGGTAGTATTGTCTGATCAACGTGGACGCTAAGGTGCTATCCCACCATCACGGATGCTCTGTGACGGTTGTCTACATCGATGATGTTTCCGTGACATATTGAGGCATGGGTAGCTTTCTGGGTGCATGCTCCACGGTTCGCAATAGATATTTAAGCGATCTGTGATCCTGTAGTTTGGCATTTCTGAGCAGACCATCAAAGATGTCCGCTATAAACAATAGTCATACCAGCAATCATCAACCATGGTGTCTTCCCCTTCCATTGCAGCCGCAGACCTTGCCGCTCTGCCGGCGTCTTCTGATGACCAGTGTGAAGGGTACGTCAAGATCTCTGTAAAAACGGTGTCGTGCTATTTGCCTGCGGAATGGACCGACAATATGGAGCTTGGGGGAGTCCTGCCCCCGACGGCTGCTGTTTCCTTCAACGCGTTGAATGCCGAGTACTACATGCTGCCTGCGGGCTCCAAGCCCTTCGGGTCCGAACACATAACCTGGACACAGCTCGATGCCTTTAACCCCGGTTGGTACGTGCTTCCTGGTCAGACATACGAGTTCGGCATGTATCTGTTCACCAACACTGCCAGCGGCAAAAACAGCAACGCGATAGCTCAGACGACAAACTTTACCGCTCCCTTGTCTGGAGGCCAAGAACAGGTCGTTGACTACACTGGTGACATTGACACCATTGGCGGCCATTGCCAATTGTTTTTGCATTTTGAATGCCGAGACGAGGACACGGATCCCATCGTGCCCTATCTGACGGATGCCGTAACTATTTCTTATCCGGGATCATAGATTTGGACGACACCTTCCACGGTCTTGAGCATTTCTCTCTGCCGCTCGCGCTGTCTCGCTGTCAGCCATTCCCCCGGACCCTTCCGCTTTGGGTTTCCAACCCCCCATTGGACTCTCTTCGCTTTTGTCCATTGTTACACCGGAAGTCCTTGAAAACAAATAAAGGTCCGCATCCCCGCCCAAGAGTCATCGATCAATATATTCCGCTAAATATTTCTATATAGAATACACACACCGGTAGTTTCTATCACAAGGCTGGTGGCCTGGCTGCTGCCGGGGCGGACATGCGTAATTAGGCCCCCCCCCACACACACACACACCGGGAGGCTCACCGGGCACTCGAGACTAAACCCGCGCCCACTTGGGCGTTCGTTAAACCCGCGTTTCTCCCCACGCGCAAACACGGGTTCTCCTAGGCACGACTTTCTTGTCACCTTTCTGGACGATCAGGCGGCGATTGCTCCTTCTTCTTGACTGCGCCCGTTCTGCTGAGCCTGGCAGTGCCTTTCCAAGTCTTTCCCCAGGTTCCGGACAAAGACCCGGCCGAGCACTTCATGACCCTTTGTGGTTGGGTGGTAAGCGTCCCAGCGCAAGTGGATGCGCGGCACCGCGCAGGCCGTGGTGCCGTCGGGACTGACACATGGATCCGAAACGTTCAGGAAGCCGTATCTCTTTGGATGATTTACCATCTTTTTTGAAATTCCGGTGAGGTCCATGAAGAGAAACGGCCGAGTGATTCCGTCCTCAGCCATGCATTCGTTCATGGCCTTGTCGATGGCTTGCTGGGCGAAAAAGTTATACCTCCTGAAGAGGGTTGTCCATTCATCAGTGGGATCCGTCTGCAGAACATTTTGTGAAACGAGAATAACCATACGCGGTGCTAGAACCTTGCATGCGTACTTAGCAACCTCAATAGCCGAATGCGCAACCTGATGTGGGGTTGTCGTCGGATCAAAGAAGAAATTGTTTTCCCCCACGTACAGCGTCACAATCCGATCTTTCATGGCATTTTTTTCCTCTGGACTAAGACCCGCTAAGTAATCTTCGACCTGCTGTTTGGCCCCAGGGACGGCTACTGTGCCATTGTATGTGTAGCCTTGTACCAGGTTGTCATCCGTCGTTGCAGAGCCGTACGCCCTGACGTCTGCTTCGATTGACAGATCATCAGCTACGTACTCAGGCCATGTCGGACCGTTGCTAAAGCGGCCTTCCCAGTAGGGAGGGACGTAAGGCCATTCATGGTTTGTTAGATTGTAGACATTACCTGTGTCACTTAGAGAATCACCGAAGACAACTATATCCTTGAGGCCATGGAGGTAGCTGTTGGTGCCGTCCATGTGGCAGTGACCATTTTCTGGACTTGCGAGCCCACGGGAATATCCCATTCGATATCATCAGGTAAATGCATGGTTCGAAGTGACCAAGAAGTCTCTTTGTCTTTGGTTCTTTTGGTGGATTGGGAACCCTATGCTTTGGATGGGTTGCGCTTCGATCGTTCCTACTGCACAGTCTTCACATTCTCACAACACGGCCATCTTCATCGGAACGGCATCTTTGCTACGAGTGTGAGAATTGTGAAATACTTTGTCATTTACTAAACCATCCCGAGAAAGCAAGATGGTCGAAGGAGCACAGAAATATGATCATTCGGGAGAAGCCCACCTGCTCTGCGCTCAGTCATCAATCCGAAAGTCACCCTTGCTCGGCATCGCTGCCCAGCACAATTGTGACAGCCAAAGGCTCATGAACAAACCGAGCATGCGTCCATACTCTGAGCAAACCAAGTAGTATCCTGCTGCTGTCCGATACCCAGTCGAATGCCGTAATTTCTTGCCCAAACCATCCGCAGCAGCAAACAAACCCGTGCGCCCCGTGGTTTCTGCCAGGCCTTTACTTGAGCGGAGTCTTTCCCCTTCGGTCCCTCCCCCTGTACCCGCGACGCGGTTGGGGAGAAGGGGGGAGGAGGGGGGGGCACGGCACCAATGGCACTGGGGGCCCCATTGTACCAAAGTGCCCGGCCCGCACTTCCGAGCCTCTCCCTCTGGCCCCCCCCCGGGGGGGGGGGTGGACCACCGTAGCAAAAAAACACGAACGCGAGGGGCGCACTCCGATGAAAAAATACAGGGCGGAAGTGGGGGACGGAGGAGAAGAAGGGGGGGGGGGGGGTAATAACTGAACAAGAAAAAGGGAAAAAATAGAATTTTTCTTCCCTGCGATGCGCCCAAGGGCCACTACACACTCACTCACTCACTCACAGACAGAGGGCAGTCCAGGCTCACATCGTCGATCCCATCCCAACGGGTAAGACCAACACCTCTCACATCTGGGCTTGATGACGATGCCCGATGATGCCCGATGATAGATGATGATGATGCTGGTGCTGGTTCTTTTTTGATGCAGGTGTCTAAAAATACTACATTTCATTTTTCTGTTTTCATGCCGTTGCTTTGAAAATACCCAAACTCTCTCCCAGTTTTTATTTTCTTTCCTTCGGCTTTTCTCGGCTTTACGTACCCCCACCACTGCCCCCGGCAAGAGCGGGTCTGCCGAGGCCCCCCCGGCCGCGCTTCTCCAGAGTCTCTCTCCCTCTCCCTCTCTCTCTCTCTCTCTTTCTCTCTCTCTCTCGCGTTTGGGCCTTGTTATCACCCCC
>PDIP01000017.1:7941-19033 GCA_002811645.1 Corallochytrium limacisporum
CTCTCTCTCTCTCTCTCGCTCTCTCTCTCTCTCTCTCGCTCTCTCTCTCTCGCGCTCTCTCTCTCTCTCTGTGTTTGTTCAAGGCACACTTTTGACATACGAACCCCAGTCCCGCTCAAATCACAGACGCGCGAGCCAACCTACGCGGAACACCACACGCACACACAAGTCATACGAATGGTCCACTCGGAACAAAACGCGGGCATGCAAAACAGCACTACCAGTTCGCCGGCATCTGAAGAACCCGAGATTTCCGGCTCACTAGATCATACGCACAGAACGTCAATAGAAATGTGCGCTGCCAATGATTACATTGTGTCCGGGGCTGTTCCAAACAGAGGCAATAACCAAACCAGACAGGTAAGCGCTTCCAGACTGTGGGAGAGAGAAACTTTGGAAGGTGGTGCGGGGACTTGGATAAGGCTACCATTAACCTAGCGCACACTCTCCCATTGTTTTTACTCGGAAGCACTTCCATTGTGTTGCGATTTAGTGCTGAACTGAACGTTCGTGGACAACAGTACGTAGTCAGTATCCACACACTTGCGGTAAGCTACTTCTTTCGAGCGCTTGGTTTCGGCCGTTCCCGTGCTCAGTTTGACAATGTTTCTGACTCTTGCTCAAACAATAGACATGAATATTTCTTCTTGTTTGTGTGGGTGGGGTGGGGGTGTGCATGTGAATCACATAACACCAGAGAATACAAAAGGAGTAAATTTTTGCTAATTTCCATACTAAGCGTGTCCGTCGGATGGGTGGATCATTGAGGTGAAGTGTATATACCGAATACCCTGAACCATCCCTAAGTTCACAATGGGCCAAACCATCGGGACACATGCGCGCGTGGTCCGCAGGCGAACCTCATAGGCAATATGCTACACGCATTCCCATTGTGGTCTCCCGCCTGAATTGCTGGCGGACGGGCTCAGCGCCAGGACGATGAGGTCCTCATTTTAGAAAAGCGGCGTCCACCTAAAATGGAGAGGGAGGAGGGGGTGGTGCAGAGGGCGTAGCAGAATCGGTATCAAACGAATGGGACCTTGTGATAGTGAATAGGGTGCGTGCAACGATGACTCTGTAGTGCTGCGTTCTCTATGTGTTTGATCTGGGGGCTCCCATTTGATGATCACAATAGTCCCACACGATCGAGGATGACCATGCCTCCAATCGCGCTCCATTTGCCGGAAGTTCATGAGAAGAAGCAGTTGCTTATATCGCCATTTTCTGCGATGCTCGCGAAGGATGTCGAACGGGTCTTTACAAAGGAAGAGCGATGTACTGCCGCCCCGTGGCAAAGCCATTCGCGTTTTTGGCCATGAGAAGGTAAAGAAACCTGTTCTCGTGTAACAAAAGCAGGTCAGTACATGCTATAGCTGGTATGCTTTGTCTCCGCTGACACTGCAGCAACACCACACCAACACCAACGCCGGATCGGAAGGAACATAGACACCCAAGACCTGCATAGCCCATACCATCGTTTACCAGGATAGGCTGGGAGAACTGTACAGCGGTCCTCAGAAATTAGGTCAACTTATGTAATTGTCATGGAACGGCGATTGATGGCAACATATTGCTCCTGGTGGCTATTGCAAGTGGGGTTGTTCGATCGCAAGATGGCTATTACATCACTGACCCCGGAAACGGTCTCCGAACCGGTACTTTCAAAAAAATTTCCCATCCCTCAGCATGATAGCTATCTACAGGTTTGGATGGTGGGAGAGTCAATGGAAGCTTTCTTTAGACTTCTTCGTGGGAGGTGCCACCAACGCATCGTGTCCTTTGCCCCAGCTAATGTGCTCGTTGCTCAAATCATTGGTGTCTGCCCACAGCGCGCTCTTAATATACCTTGACATGGGAGCCGTTCTAATCGGTTTCCTCTGAGAGTATTCATCATCCTCCGTCGTAGACGTCGATATCCAGAATGCATGGATAGAGAGCATCTATGGAGAAATTTGCTCACCATACTCGTTGATATCCACCTGCCCATTCGTCTCTTCCCCGAATTGGACCGCACTGATGGGCATGGCCGTTATACCATGTTACGTTTCCAACGGACCCACGAACAGCAGCGGCAGTAGCGCTTCAGGAGCGGTAAACCATGCGCTCGACCCAGTTTGGAAGGTGACGCTAAAAGTGTACACGGCACTACTGGCGTCGTTACGCGTTTGAATCTTCCGGCGGGTCTTGTGTTTGTTTTTCCATGCCCCGCACTGTTTTGTTTGCGTAAGCGCGAAATGGCGAGTCCGGATCTCGTTGGGTTTGCGCTCAAAATGGCAGATTAAATAGAAGCATTTGATGTTGTCGAGTGGTGTCGGGCGATCAGAATGCCCTGTTTGCATAAGCACGGACAAGAGTGACACCCCACGAACGCGATAACATCGGCATGAGAGGAAATTAGAAACCCAAGGGAGAAACGATTGAGATAATGCAACACACCCTGTTCACCCCATTCCCTTCACAAGGGGAGGACGGTGCGGTAGCTTTGGATAAGAGAGAGATTGTGCGATTTCCTGTGGTCCTCGTTCTCCCCCGGAAACCACCCCCCCCCCGGGGGGAGATCGGTAACTTTTTACTCCTCGTTTTCTTCTATATCTCTGGCTCATTCCTTGATTGCGAGAGGATCTTGGTGCGGTGGTGTGAAAAAAAAAAATAGTGCGTTCCAATATGTTCCTCTCCAAAACCCGAATCACAAGAGAAGGGCCAAAAAAAAACTCTCCGATGGGTTTCGTGGTCAATTCCCGCGCGCCCAGTGGAGAAAAATGGTGTTTGCCGACCAGACCACCCGTCGGCAGTGCCAAGGTGGCACTGTCAGTGAATTTCGCCGGAACGAATCCCGAAAAAAAAAAGGGGGGAAAGTGAAATCCCCAAGAGAAGAGGAGAAAAGGGTAAAAAAATCAAATGAGGAATTGGAGTTGGCTCGGCGGGAAATGAAGGGTAAAAAAAAAAAAGGGGGATGAAATCCCGCCACACCAATGTGATGTAATACCATCAGGCGAAACAGACAACGAAACACTTCCCGAAACGAGATCGAACTACGTATCAAACGGAAGACACAGTGGGGGCCCAAGAAGGAAAATCAAAACAAAAAACAAAAAACAAAAAAAGGAACACAAGAGGGGAAGGGGCCGCGTATCGTCCACCGAGGGGGGATATTTTCTATTCTAATTCCTCCGGGTTTTTTCTCATTGTCGATGTCTCCAAGGTCGGGGTGGTGAAACTCCCCCACCCCAATGACTTATTTATTTATTTATTTTCGGACTTTTTTGTTTTTTTAAAACTCTCCTCTCCCTCCCCTCCCCTTTGATTCAGCCAGTCTCCGCTAACCCCCCCCCCCCTTGTTTTTCAACTTTGCTAGTAGTAAACGTAACTCCCGGGCCCATGTTCAATCTTTTCTCCTTGGCTGGCTATTTTTCTACTTTCCGGTCGGCCAGCTGCCTAAGCACGGAACAATTTGAATCACGCAAGATCGAAGGTAAACCGCCTGTGCCCCTTCGACCCAGACCGGTTTCAACCTCTAAAGCCCACTCACCCTGAACCCCTAACTAGTGAAGCATCCAATCATATCAGGTACAGCGCGTAAATTGGCCAGTGAAATCAATGGCAATGCATGGCGGAGCAGGCAATAGCGAATGAATGGACAGTGGACAGTAGTGGTTCCACGGCAATATTGCGCCTATCGGCGGTGGCCCAGGGTTCCGTGAAGCCAATGGTGGGACCCTGCTGACACGCCTAAATCGAGGGAAAGTGCATGATTCCGGCCTCCTGTACTTAATGAACCGAAGTCCGGGGGGATTTGCCAATCATTGATTCACTCCTCATTAGTCGTCGGCTGGTAGTAAATGTACCAGGCCTGTGCTACAGGGGGATTGATTCCACAGCTCGTACTGAAAGTATGGGCAGTGTCCGAAGGAAATTTTGAACGCCTCTGCACTTTTCGATGTTGATTGACTTACACTCACGAAAGTTTGGATTTCCCTAGATTTCTGGGACAAAGATAAAATCCGGGGGCTTGCGCCACATGGACGGCAATGAGGATCATGGTGAGAATGATGGACGGTGGTGATCTGTGAGCTTGGCTGACACCATCTGTCCTTTGGCTGTCCCGAATGTCCCCATCAAGTCTAAGAGTAAGAAATCTTTCAACCTGAGAATAACAGGCTCATGGGTGGGGGTAGGGTGAGGACAAGACATTCTAGCGAAATGGGGCTGAGCTGTTCATGTTCGGGGAGTTGAGCGCCAGCCAAGTTTCTCTCCGGTTAGAACCGTTGCGCTACCGTCACATTCTCCTTGCAGTCCACTTGGGTATTGATTGTTGGAAGGCCCCCCCCCCTCCCCTCTTTGCTCACCTTTCCAATGGTTGGGCGCGAAAGATTTGGTGAACCCGCCGTCGCCCCCGGTGCGCTCTGGTGTGAAACCCGCACCGGTATGAGGCAAAGATTGGACTGCTCCGCGTGTGGAAGAGCGCCGTCAGTGACCTTATGGAGGACTGCGTGTATGGGATGGAGGTAATGACTGAGCTATCTGAACACACAGAGTCGCCCGTTGTCCCCTAGTCAAGGCATTGTCACGAATGATCAAAGTTACTTTGTGCACGGTGAAATTGTATTGGAATTCACAGCATAGTTGAGCACACGAACGATGGGGTCATGTCAGGAAAGCTGGAACTTAGAAACTTAAGTAGACGGTTGGAAGCTGGACTTCCTGTTGACAGCCAGACGTATGCGCAATCCAAAGATGTGCCAAAAATTTATAAGCGGGACCTGGGTATCTATCAGAAGTTCCCCACACAACGGGAAGCTGTCGAGGCACAGCAGAAGGACCTGAACCAACTCAAGATCTTCTCGGAGGAGTCTAGTAAAGGCGAGGGTAAGCGATGTTTCATTGTGACCTCTTACGACAAATTTTGGGAAGTTTACAGCGGGTTAAGCCCAGACCGAAGATGTCACTATGAGTTAATACAGGAGGGACAGCCATGTAAGTTGTACCTGGATCTCGAATACAGTTTGGAACTGAATCCGGCTTTGCAAAATGGCATGTCAATTGCATTGGATCTCTGCAAATTCATTCTCGATGAGCTCCAGACGCTCTATGAGATTGAGGACACCCTGGAGGACTGCTTGATCCTGCTTGACTCCTCATCTGCGACCAAGTTCAGCGCCCATGCAGTCTTCAATCTTCGGAACCACTGTTTCGCTGACAATGCTCAAGTGGGTGCATTCATGCAGTACATAGGCTACCAAGTATCCAAAGCAACAGAAAGCAAGCCGAGTCATCCCTTTCGCCGATTCATTGTGAGAGCGCCCGGTCACTCTGATGAGCTACAAGCCACACAATTCAGCGACGTCGACGTTGTTACTCCAGGCTTACAAGATGTTCCGATCTTTGATCCTAGTGTATATTCTCGGAACCGCAACTTTCGTTTGTATCTCAGCACGAAGCGGAACAAGGAGCGCTGGCTCAAACTGGCACCTGAGTGCTCGTACCAGAGACTCCCCGATGCCAAAGACAGATCCCTGAGGGAACCACGGGAGCGCCTCTTGTTCCTCCATAGCCTCGTGTGCAAATTGGACCCATCACAAGAAAAAAACGTCATCAAGTGTGGCGCCCTATTAGCATCAGGTGCGTCCTTTCATCGATGGGGCAATGCTTCCACATGGTATGACACTGTGCGGACTGAGGGATACAACACGTCTTGCGTGCCCTATCCGTCGTTGCATGCCTTCATACAGAATCTGATCACACACGATACCAACAGTCCTGGAAAAGTGCGCAAATGGAGCTGGCTCCAACGAGAGTTGCCTGGAGCAACCTCATCTGAAGGGAGACCCTGGGAGAGGATAATCTTCGAAATCGAGGGCTACCGGTACTGTTACAACATCAGACGCCATCATCGTTCAAACAATATCTACTATGTGGCAGATCTGCGAAATCGCGTCCTGCTACAGCGCTGCCATGATGCGGACTGTCGCAATTCCGGATTCATTGGCCATCCCTTAGAGATTCCGACCAAGGTTGTAGAGGAGTGTGCAGCGACATTCACCAACGGCAACAGCCCAGTACAGACTGTACCCGTGGCTCACGCTCGTGGACCTATGTAAGCTCGATCTCATCCATGACCGTCACCCTCCAGCTTTTCGTTCATCATCATCATCCATCCGTCCATGTGTGCATTCTACTACACAATCACATTACCACACGGAAACGTCGATAGCACCAAAAAGCTCCGGAGATCATCCGGGCGCGCCCCCCCTTGGAGGGGGGTCCAGGTCTCTTTGTGCTTGGCCCCGGTTTCCAGCTGCGGACCGCGCTTCAGCCCCCCCCCCCGGGGTGGGGGGGGGCCGGGGGCGGTTTCTTCCCCTTCGTTAGAGCCGGGGAGGCGGGGGAGTTGAGGGTCCTGGTCCTGGCTGTGTGTTTTGGCGCGGGGAGCGACGGCGGAAGGGGAGGAGGGCCGTGTGGCCTGTCTAAGGGGCACCGTGGCCGTCTCCCCGTTCGGGTGTAGGAATGAGTGCCGTTTGGCTCGGCTGATCCCTTTGTACCGTCGCTGGTCTGTGATTCTTTGTTTGTGTCTCACTTGCCGTACATTCAACTTTTCCCAATCTGATTTTTTCCGTTCAAATGCACTGGTATTTTTAGACTTTCAGAATAGATCTATTGTTTTTTGTTGCATTGTTGTGTATCACTTACATTGCGCAAACACTGAAATACAGAAACAATGTCGGGCTTCTCATTTGGAGGAGCCACCGGTTCTACCGGCGGCGGTGGAGGTGGATTCTCGTTCGGAGGCAGTGCCAGCGGAAACACTGCTTCGGGTGACAATAAGCCTTCAACGGGAGGTTTCTCCTTTGGGGGCGCTGCCTCAACAACGCCTGCTGCAAGTGCGCCCAGCGGTGGATCAGGCACTGGCGGCGGTGGATTTAGTTTTGGTTCCGCTGCAAGCACAAACACCAGTGCCACCGGTGGTGGGGGTGGCGGCGGCGGATTCTCTTTTGGATCTGCTGCGTCTACAGCAGCCAAACCGGCAGATAATGCGGCAAAGCCTGCAGCGGCAGGTGCTTTCAATTTAGGCGGGGGAGCAAGTGGAGGCGGTGGGTTTAGCTTTGGATCTCTTGCTGCGGGTGGTGACAAGGCAGCGGCTACTACCACTAATCCCGCAGCGTCAACGACACCAGCAGCACCAGCAGCATCGTCTGGCGGTGGATTTTCCTTTGGTGGTGGTGCAGGCGCCGGCGGTGCCGGGGCGCCCTCGGGTGGAGCGAGCAGTGGAGGTGCTGGGTTTAGCTTTCCATCGGCTGCCTCAACTACCACGGCGCCTGCACCTGCTACCAGCACTAGCAGTGATGCAGCCAAGCCAGCCAGCAGTGCTGTAGGCTTCGGCTTCGGTGGTGGTGCCAGTGCCACTGCGACTCCTGCAAAAAGCGGTGAGTCCACAGATGGTGCCACAAAGCCAGCTTTCTCGCTGGGTGGTGGCTTCGGCAGCAAGCCAGCAGACAGTGCTCCAGCAAAAGATAGCTCTAGCAGTGATAAGCCAGCTGCTGGTGGCTTTAGTTTCGGTGCCGCCGGAGGTGCTGTCAGCAAGCCTGCGGACAGTGGTGCCGCTGCTGCTGCTGCAACAGATAAGCCCGCGGCTGGTGGATTCAGCTTTGGAAGCGTGGGTGGGGGCGCAAGCCAGGGCACCGGAACAGCAGCGCCGACAACGACGGCGGGAGCACCTGCTGCAGACAAACCAGCTGCTGGAGGGTTTAGCTTCGCATCTCTAGGTGGCTCTGGCAGTGCTACCGGGACTGCGAGCAAAGCTGGCGATGCCGCCAAACCTGCTGGTGGTGGCTTTAGTTTCCGTACGGCCGGCTCTGCCACAGCATCGACAGGTCAGGCCGCAACCAAGGAAGGTGATAAACCCGCAGCCGCTGCCGGTGGATTCAGTTTTGGCACAACTGGTGCCAACACTTCGACCAGTGATCCCACCAAGAATGATGACGCTTCTGCGGCAAAGCCGGCTGGTGGTGGTTTCAGTTTGGGAGGGCCCGCCGCCACCGCCGGCACTGCCGATAAACCGGCTGAGGGTGCCACCGCGGACAAGCCAGCGGGTTCCTCCGGTGGAGGCTTTAGCTTTGGTACCCCGGCGGCAAAGACAGACGACAAGACTGGCGCTGGTGCGGCTGCTGCTGCTGCTGCTGCTGCGGGCACAACCGCGGCGGCTGCCTCTGGTGGCGGATTCGGTTTCGGCAAAACTGGCGCGGCAGCCACAACAACGACCACTGCAGGCGCTACCCAACAGACTTCTCAACAGTTAGCACAAACGCAGCCGAAGACCACGGCCGCTGCTGAAGCACGAGCCAGCGAGCTCAGCAACCAGCACTTGCAGGATATTATCAATGATTGGAATGGTAAGGTGAGCGACCTTCATTCTGCCTTTATTGAGCAGGCCAAGGATATTATGCAATGGGATCTGGTGGTGATGCGCAACGTGGAGCGTATTGAGGCATTGGAGGGTGATGTGGAGAAGGTAAAAATGCTGCAAGACTTTATGGACGTCAGTCTGAAACGAATTGCTGGGGATCAAGATGAACTGGAAGAGATGCTAGACCGTGTTGAGGCTGGGGTACGTCAAGCTCAGCAAACCAGTGGTCGGAAGGGCAACGAAGCACGCCAGCAGGTCATGAACATGCTCATCAATATTGACGAAGAGCTAAATGCGATTGACCGGAACGTCAATGACATGGTCACGTCGATCAACCGGGAGCGCGACAGCGGCGACGGCAGCTCCTCCGAGGCACTGTCCGCCCAGGGTGCCGTTTCCAAGATTACCCGCGTACTGGACATCCACCTGCGACACTTGGCATGGATCCACGAAAACAGCAAGGTACTGGATCGAAAACTTCGGGAAGTCACACGCCTGCAGCAGACCCAGTCCAGGGAGTTCGAGATGCGCATGCAACAGCAGCCGCAGCGTTAAGTGAATCGTTCAATATAATACAAATACAAAGCGTACATAATATAAATCCTTACATAAGTTTGTAAACCACGGTGAGTGAAGACTCTGATTTGATAGGTTCATCCACTCTTCTCGTTCAAGAACTTCTCAAAGTCATCAAAATCGTCCTGTGTGGAAGGCTCCGCACCGGTCGTCGGTGCCTGCCCGGCTGCAGTGCCGCTGCCCAGAGTCAGGTCCTGCAGTCCCTCAGTGGCACCCTCTGTTGTCTTGTCGTCAATATCAAAGAGAAGATTCTCCTCCGAAAGTGAACGAGGAGGGGCCGCCGGTGTGTCCGCAGCCGCATTGCCACCGCTGGCTTCTGTTCCCGCCGGCAACGCTGATGGTTGGTTCTCTGTCTGCGCACTCGTTGTGATCGCCGAATACTTTTCAAAGGCCGCGTTGATGTCGTCGTTAATCTTGAGCAGCTCGTCAGTCATGTTCCCGGTGTCCACTGAGTTCAGCAGGTCGAGAATGCGGGTCTGCATTTCCTTGGTTGTGTTGGCTAGATCGCCCAAAAAGTCCAGTTCTGCCCGGTCCTTTCCACTGTCGAGTGCTGCAGCTGTCATTTCGTTCATAAAAGAAATGTTACCCTTCACAATGCCCAGTTCACGGCGCAGCTTGGTAAACTGTTGCTCGTCGGGAATGTAGCGTCCCTCGGCATTCATCTGCTGCCTAGGAGGGTTCTGTTGCCGCGGGGCCACTGGGACAGCCGTCGCACCAACTGCGATGGGAGCCGCGGCGTTGGCGGCAGCGGCTGCTGGGGTTGGCTGTTGAGCAACGCCTGCAAGGGAGGGCGCGACGGTCGAGTCGCGTTGTTCCGCCGCCGTCTCCGAACGTTGTGGGAAGATCACATTGTTGACCCGCAACAATCGGTACGTATCTGCAATCATTTCACAGCCCGGCTGACCTTTGAGCGAGTCGTGCCAGTCCTGCAGCAGACCGAGAACACGGTCGCGGACTTCCTCCGGTGCCTGGGTCTTACGCTCCGCGATGGAGGCCAGATCGTTCATCATATCCTTTGTGCCCAGAGCATGGTGGAACCTAGGACCGCAGTTCTTGACACACGCTTCCATTACACTAAGGGTCAGCAACTGCTGCGTTGCTATTTGTGACTTCAAGCGCTTGCGACATGCCTTGATAGCGTGCTGTGGTCCCTGGGCTTCCCGGTTGACCGTGTCACAGACATCCATGATAAGACCCCAGTCCTCGTGCAGCATATTCTCCTTGGTTGCCCTGTCGACGGCCTGACCCGTCGTAGTGGACAAGGGAAAGAGAGTATCCATGGTTGTGTTTTCTTGTTTCTTTTGAGTTTGCTACTTCTGCCAGATCGAGTTCGCGCACTCTCCGAAAGTCTCCCACTCTGGCAGTGTGTCAAGGGCGATGATCATTCCTTTTCATACGTGCCACAATGACAGCTTCCATTTGTTTTCTGGTACCAGAGCAAGAAATGTCTCCCCAAATACCCAATCTTTGCCACCGCCCCTTATGAATCGCTACTCTGTCCAAGGACACAAGCCCAACACACGACCCGAACCACCAAACACCCTCCGTCGAGGAGGGTGCCCGGCCAACCCGAACCCCCCCTCCCTTGGCCCTCCCTCCCTCCCTCCTCGCTCTCTCTCCCTTCCCGCATCGGCCCTAAAAGCCCGTCCCTAACACACCAAAAACCTACTCTCCCTCACCCACTCACTCTCTCTCCCTCTCTGTTGTCTCTGTGAGTCTCCCCCCCCCTCCCTCTCGCTGTCTCCGCTGTGGGGAACTTCAGTGAAAAACCGTCCCCGTCTCCGCCACTCCGGCAGACAGCCCTCCCAAAGACTGCCCGGGAACACCGGCAATAAAAAAAAAATTCAAAGGGAAGCCAAGAGCACCCAAAACGAAAAGAAAAAGAGAGAGAGAGAGAGAGAGAGAGGAGAAAGAAAAAAAAAAGGGAAAACAAAAACAAAAAAGAAAGAAAAGAAAAAGATAACACTGCAGCGGAGCCCGTCCAAGAGCCCCCCCCCTCTCTCACTCTCTCTCTCTCTCTCTCTCTCTCTCGCTCTCTCTCTCTCTCTCGCTCTCTCTCTCTCGCGCTCTCTCTCTCTCTCTGTGTTTGTTCAAGGCACACTTTTGACATACGAACCC
>PDIP01000017.1:24290-46691 GCA_002811645.1 Corallochytrium limacisporum
GTGGAGGGGGCTAAGAAGCAGCACGCACACGCACCACCCTCACCCCAACCAATGGCCTGCCAAATCAGGAGCGAAAGCCAAAAGGCACAGGCCCGCAGCAAGTGGGAACGGTGGAAGGGGGGGGGGGCAGCAAGCGCACACCAGCTGCCGATCGCGTGTAAATAGATTTGGGGGGAAGGGACTATCCGGTGCAGTGCCCAACGGGTGATAAGAGAAATTGAGAGAAAAGGCAGTGGACGAGAGTGTATTTAACAAAAGGGGAACCCGGGTCCCGGAGGTGCCTCGCTGTAAAACACACACACATCCCCCTTTCTTTATTTTCCCTCATCAGAACCGCAACCGTGACAAAATCGATCGTTGCTCGACAGGCTCGTGCTCTCCATCTTTGGGCCCCGGTGATTCTGCTATAAACGTAACCGTGTCTGTGCGATATCACGGGAAGGACGGAAGTTTCGACGAACCCCGTGGGGTACCGGTGATGGGTGTTTGCCTTGTGTCTTCGGGATTGGTATTTTTGGTTCCCCGTTTTCTGGTTGTTCATTCGCAGTTTGCGTTTTCCGACAAAACCGGGTTGTTGATCCGTTCGAACCACACTCGCGCGTACCGAGTGGGTGCTGTGAATTACGGCGAAAAGGGGCAAACATCCGGTGTTGCGGACACGGGGGACCTATGGTATTTTGGTCTGTTCGCGGCTGCTGCCCGTGCGTGCTTGCCCCAGCAGGTCGTCGTCCCGCTGTCTCCCTCTCTCTCTCTCTACTCTTCGTGTCCAAGCCTCTCTGCCAAGCACTTGGACGTTATTCTCCCCCCCCCTCCTATTCACTATTTCTGGGGCACGATGGGTATGACCCCTCTGAACCCCCCCCCCCTTCCCCAACACCGAAGAACGGGGAACGGGAGGACCTCCCGTGCAATAGTCCTGACAGATTTTCTATAATGAATTCATAAGAAGATTTTGCCTAGCCGTATTCTTGTTCGTTCTTTGGATGTGTACACCACTGTGAGCTGTCAGCCTGTGCCAAGGTGCTCCCGATTTCTTGGTAGAGTAGTGAAATGACAGTGGGCAATCATCGTCCTGTTGTGTTGCATTCGTCACAAGTGGGGCTTCTGATCGATGTAGTGCCTTAAGGAAAGGTCTGACCAATATACACTACGAATTGTAAATGCAAGGCGAACTGTTCCCATCCCCGCGGTGCGCCAGCGTTGGGGCAGGGGCTCGGCTGTGGTGAAGGTGGGGAGTAGACTCGTCCTCTTTACATCACATAGTGTACCGGTTTCTTTAATTCCCTACTTTTGGTAGTTTTGGTAGTGAGTGTATGTGCGTGTCGCGGTTAAAACTGAGGAATTTGATTGATTGCCAATCGATGCTACCATGAATACGCCGATGCGATGGAAACCTATGGATACTGGGTGGTCTGGTGGACAGGGAGGGCGAAGTTGGTCGATCCATTGTACACGGTCCGAAGCTAGAATGGACTCTCTATTTCAGTTGATGATGACGATGCTGAGTGGGTGTAGAAATGACATGCTTCAACACACACAGTTTGCAAGGGTAATGATGTCGCCGAAGACACCCATGGCAGTGACTGCGGCACCGGCACCAGCACCCTGAATGATGAGGGGATTGGGGTATCGCTCGGTTGTGAAGGAGACGACGTTGTCCGATCCCGTCATGTTTGCGAACGGGTGGCTGATGTCATACTCACGGAGCTCGACGCTGGATCCACCATTGGGTTTGACGACACCAACGTAGCGAAGCACCTTCCCATTGGCAAAGGCCTTCGCGTTCAAGTCCGTGAAGTAAGCATCAAACTCCGGCAACTTCTCCAGGAATTCATCGGCAGTTGGCACTCCCTGCAGCTCTTTAGGCACGATGTTCTGCACCGGCAGACTATCCAGACTGTCGTTAATTCCCGAAACGCGAGACAAGATGGTCACCTTGCGAGCGACGTCCATACCGTTCAGGTCATCACGAGGATCGGGTTCAGTATATCCTGCTGCTTTGGCTCCCTTGACGACTTCGCTGAATGGGGTGGCGATGGGTCCTGTCTTGGGGCTGAAGGTATTGAACAAGTATGCCAAAGTACCGCTAAAAATGCCCTCAATTTGGGTGATCTTATCACCAGTGCGCATGAGAACCTTCAGAGGTTCAATAATCGGCAGACCCGCGCCAACGGTAGCCTCATGGAAGACAAAGACCTTGTTATCAGCCTGCAGTTTGTACAGCGTTTGGAAGACACCCAGGTCGCTGCTGAAAGCCTTCTTGTTCGGAGTGACCACGTTAATTCCCTGAGACATCCAGTCCACGTACTTGGAAGCGATAAATTCGTTACTGGTGCAATCGACCAGAGCAACACGGGTAGGCACGTTGGCTTCCCTCACTAAAGACTCGACAAATTTGTCCATGTTGACGTCGTCACCGCCTGCTAGGAGCTCCTTCCAGTTGGGCAGGTTACTAGTAGAGCTCGCAGCTGGCCAGACAGCCATTTTCTTAGAGTTGCACACGCCGCCAACAACGATAGAAGCATTGATCTGCTCCCTGAGAACAGGTATGCGCGTAAACAGCTGCTCGATCAGCTCACCGCCGACGAGGCCAGGGCCAATGATTCCAAGAACAAGAGACATGTCTATTGTATAATCGTAAACTGGAGAGGAATTGAATGTTTTCCGTATACGTGATTCTGCTTTCATGACCTTCATGCTTCATCTCAATTAGCTTTCGACGCTGATACCTTCTGTCCAGTCACGATTTAGCCCGACTTGATCTCCACCGCGGACTTTCCACATGGGGCTCTTACGACACACCGGCACCTTTGGTTCCAAGCTTCATCGAAGTAGTTCACAACTCTGACTGCTACCATTTTTCAGTACTTGGAGTACTGTGTTTATTCTCAACCGCAGACGGGGCCGGGGCCCCTCCGGTAATTGTGACTTCAGACAGTCCGAACGACTGCGACGATACATTCACTATGCCGACAAAAGACAAAACAGTGGCTCTTTTTGCTATCCTTCACTTTCTCCTAAACTCTCTCCCATCAAGAGATCTCCCATCTTTGATTTCCAATGAAGTAATCTAAAGACTTTATTCCTTATTTTAATGGCTTTACCTCAATATATTTTATACACAAATCAAAAATTGATTATATTATATAAAAACAGGAAATGATTTTGATGATTCACTAAAGTTACAACAGAGAAATACCGCTCTGAGAGCCGCCTATCCGTCCCCGCTTTCCTTCTACAAAAGCAAAAACAACACGGGTTGGAGCTCCGGGTCCCCTTCCACTGTGGGCGCGAAAGTACACAACCCCCCTTTACCCCCCCCCGCGGCGGGGGGAGGGGAACGGCAGCACCCCGGGTGAGGGACTATACTCCCACCGAAGGAAACGGTCGGCCGCCAGGGGTACCGTCGTAAACGTATTCGAGACATACAGGTTCGGGCCCATATGCCTGTTCTTCTCCCAATATTGTACCCATAGGCACAGTAACACTTACCGCAAAGGAGGCAGCCAGCCTTCCGTTCGCCACCCAGTGGGTGTGAGAGAGTTTTTGGGTCGGGAAGATAGATAGAGGGAGTCCAGACGCGCGGTTAATCCAAATAAAAAAATTAAAAAAAAAAAAGAAAAGGAAAAGAACCTCCATCCCCAAGAGGGAGCGTGCACTAGGCAGCGCTGGTATCTCGTGCGCTACGGTAGTTTAGTCCCTTTGCGTCACACTACTGCCGCTCTCGCAGTCTTCCACGTCCACGTCCCAGTGACAGCCTACCCATAGCTGGTCAACAAAGTCGAGGGTACCTAATGTACCGAATACTGCTACGATGAAGGGAAAGGGAGTTGGAAAAAGAATTCGGGCCCGCGATGCAGGAAGCATCATCACACAATTGTGCCGGGCACGATTGGCTTCGGAACCGAAAGGGACGCATTAAAATAGACTCCCATTTTACCAGTAGTAAATATACCAGAATTGGACGTCAGTGCCACTTGGGAATTGTTCTCGGTGTTGTTGGGAGGAGTAAGCAGTGGGCAGTGTATTGGTTTCATTTCAGGAACACCCCTAATCTTCCGTTATTACAGTACATTTTGTATTTATTTAGAGAAGTCCAAGTTTTGGAAATTGGAGAAGGAGATGTAGAGAGGGAGGAAGACCCTGCAGGTGTGGGTGACCGAACACCCGATGAATCGGGGCAGGTCGCAGGTTCACTGTGGTACTTTGAGTATCAGTGGCAGGCAACGATAATGGTCAACGCGAAGACGAAGCACTGGGATTCAGGGAGGGAGGGGAGGGATGGGAGCTAGGCAAGAGAGGAGCGAGAGGGGAGCGGGAAAGACCGAAAAAAAAAAAAGGAGCGCAGCACCCAAAAAAAAAAAAAAGAGGGAAAAAAAGGAAAACTAACAAGCTCCAGAGGGGGAACGGACAAGCCTGAGGTACACCGGAGAGCATGAGGTGGAAGGGGCCTGAGATCAGTACTGAATGTACCACATTTAGAAATTGTGTCCACAGTGACTTCGTAAGTCTCCTCGGCATTGGTGAGACTTGCGAGGGACACCACCCCCTTCTCGCCCCCCCCCCCGGGAGAAGCGAGGGGGGAGAAGGGCAAGGGGAGGGCCGGAGCACCAGAGCCTAGGGCAGGCACAAGGGTGGCCCCGAGTGCTCGGACGGTCTGACCAGTCGGGAGTCTCCGTGTGTCAGTGAGTCCTTGAGTTCCAGAAAGTGATGTCTTGGTCTTCAAAAAGGGGGTTTTGCAACGTACTGTTTTTGTAGGACACGGTCATGGTGGCTAGTGGAATTTGGTATGTTGTTTAATGTTAGTTTGGCCTGGAACTTCTGCTTGGGATTGCTTTAATCTTGTAATTTACCGTAAGAGTGGGGAAATTTAGGGCAGTAGGACAAACTCGCAGGCGGGCTACTTCAGGGACAACACATCTCGCCACCACAGGGTAAATTTATTCTGTATTATCAAGGTCTTTAGTCTCAGACTACTATAAATTGTTGTTCAGTCCAAGACCTCGGGACCCGAGACTAGGAGACCGAACTCGAGTGAAAACTCCTGTTTCGGATTCACAAACACAGAATAACTTGAGGGGATTTGACGCTGCCTGTTGCAGGCATGTCAGGAGAGCCCCCAGCAGAGGGGTCTAACCCCACAGCCGACCCTGGTAACGCCAACCAGGAAAGCAATCAAAATGACAGTACCAATGTCCAGCAGCCTCCACCAGTAAAAGCAGAGCCTGAAGGACAGGCCCCTGGGCTTCCTCCCGCAGAGACCGCCAATTCCACCGGACCTACCCAGGGACAGGAAAATGCTGAAAATCAGGGAACTAATCAAGCAAATACAGGTGCACCAGAAAAGCAGGAGACTAGCGTTCAGGGACAGAGCGTGGGTGGCCAGGAACCTCCCAGTGGAGAACACGGAGCTGCCCAACCGCCTCATGGTGGCCAGGAGAGCGCCGGTTCAGCTCCCGTTGAGGAAACCAAAGCGGCTGTCGTGAACGGTGCAACTGCTGAAGCGCAACAGCCACCACAGGGGGCCAGTCAGCCTCCACCTCCACCTCAGGGCCCACCTGCGCCTCACCAGCACGGACCTCCACCTCCGCCTCAGGGAGGTCCTCCGCCCCCCGCCCATGGGGCCATGCCTCCGCAGCACCCCCCACCACCGCAGCACTACCAGCAGCTGCCACCACAGCATCATCCTCCACCACCTCAACACCCTAGCGAGCATCCACCGCCTCCACCGGCTGGTCCTCCCCAGGACCATCCACAGGGACCTCCTCCTCCGCAGCATCCACCGCCCCCACCACAGGGTGGTCCGTCCCCGAAGGGACAGTCTCAGCCATCGACAGGTCCTCCTAGTGGAGCGCCGCCTATGAATGCAGCCCCTGCACCACCCGGGCCCAATGGAGCCCCCCCGGGACCGCCTGCTGCGCAAGGTCAGGGCAAGGGTGCAGTCCAGCGCCTGAAGGTCGAGGACGCTCTCGGATACCTTGACCGTGTCAAGATGCAGTTCGAAAACCAACCTCATGTGTACAATCAGTTCTTGGATACCATGAAGGAATTCAAGAGTCAGGCAATTGACACTCCCGGTGTTATTCGTCGGGTATCCACTTTGTTCGAAGGTCACCCAGAACTTATCACTGGTTTCAACACATTCTTGCCACCGGGTTTCCAAATTGACCCTTCCACGGTTCCCGGGCATCCTGCCAATCGCACTGGTACTACCACGGTCGGAACTATTGATGAGAATGGCGAACGGAACAAGCCATTGCCGGGTCCGCCTCCGACTACCTATGAGGCGCCACCTCCGGGCCAGGCTGGCTATGCACCCCCACCCCCTACCGGTGGACCTCCTCCGCCTCCCACGGCGCAACAGAATGCTTCTGGTCCGCCACCTCCTCAGCCCTCGGGACCGGCTCCGGGTGCCGCACCTGCTGCGCCGGCAAATGCTGCTGCTGCGAGCCAGCCCTCTAGCCAGCCAGCCTCTGGTGGCGCCAGCGGAGCCCCTCGTCAGCGCGCTCCCGTGGAGTTTAACCAGGCAATCAATTACGTGTCCAAGATTAAGACGCGCTTCTCTCAACACCCAGAGATCTACAAGAATTTCCTGGAAATACTGCACACCTACCAGAAGGAACAGACCTCCATCAAGGATGTGTACAATCAGGTTGCACAACTCTTCAATCGACACCAGGACTTGCTAGAGGAGTTCAGTCAGTTCTTGCCCGACGCAGCTCCCCATCACGCCGCTGCTATGGCGGCTGCTGGTCAGCGTGCTGCTGGAGCAGCCGCTGCAGCGGGAGCGCCTCGTGCTGGTGGAGCTGACGGTTACCAGATGGCACCTCAGGGAGCTCCCCCGGGACCTCCGACAGGCGGCGCCCCAATGTTGCCACCTAAAGACGGATCCTTGCCTCCTCACATGGCATCCCAGGTTGGTTACGGAATGCCTTCTGGAAGCGCCTCCAAACCGGGAGCACGAAGAGCGGACGGTCCTGACTCTTCGGCAAAGAAGATACGTATTGAAGACAAGGAGAGTCTACTGGACCCGAGCCGTATCGCGGACAACTACGAGATCTATTTGTACTTCGAGAAAGTCAAGCATGCGCTGGCCAACAGGGTTGCCTATGATAACTTCTTGAAGATTCTCAATTTGTACAACCGCAGCGTCATTAACTCCAACGAGCTCGTGCAATTGGCTTCGGGATTCCTTGGTAAATTCCCAGACCTCTTCCGATACCTGAAGCACATCCTTGGATTTACTGATCAGCAACAGCCTGAAGTTCCTCGGCTGCCCAGTGTTGTCCAAGACTCGTATCACGAGATTGACTACTCGACTTGCAAGCGCTTCGGAGTCAGCTATCGTGCTCTTCCGAAGAATCACACGCCTCCGAGCTGCAGTGGCAGGACGGAACTGTGTGACGAGGTTCTGAATGACACTTTGGTGAGTTTCCCAACCTACAGTGATGAACAAACTTTCCTTGCGAGCAGAAAGAACGTCTACGAAGAAGCCATGTACAAGTGCGAGGATGAGCGCTACGAGTTGGAGATGGTGATTGAGACCAACATGTCCACCATCCGTGTGCTGGAGGCTGTCAACTACAAGATTCAGCGCAGCAGTGCTGAGGATGCAGTGAAAATGCGTCTGGATAAGAACCTGGGAGGTATTTCAGAGATTATCTATCACAAGTCCATTGAGCGACTGTATGGTGACAAGACCCCTGAGGTCATCGATATGCTGCGCCGCAATCCTGCGGGTGCGGTCCCGATTGTTCTGAAGCGTCTGAAGCAGAAGGACGAGGAATGGCGCAAGGCCCAGCGGGAGTGGAACAAGTACTGGCGGGACGTTGTTGAACGGAACTTCCTTAAGTCCCTGGACCACCAAGGAATTATCTTCAAGGGCAACGACAAGAAGTCTACCAGCGCGAAGGGTCTTGTCGCAGAGATTGAAACTTTGCTGCAGGAGGAGAAGGATCGGTCTTCCGATCTTGCTGACCGTCTGCCACAGTACAAGCGGGATCCTTTGCTTAAGTTTGAGCTCAAGGATGCTGAATTCGCGAAGGAAGTCCTGGAGATCATCCGCTACTACGTTGCGTGCACAATGAGCACTGCCGATGCGCGGACTATCTATGATCAGATGAACTACATGCTCAAGGAGTTCTTCATGATCGATGCCTCTAAGTACGAGTTCAAGGACGATCACCTGATTGCGACGGACGAGGAGGATGAGGCTGAGACCAATGCAGAGGCAGAGAACAAGGACGAACAGGCGGTCCCGGATGCAGATGAGGAGAAACCGGCTGTCGACGCAGCTGAACCCTCCGCTGATGAGCTAAAGAAGGCTCAGAGTGCGGATGACATGGACGTCGTTGTAGATGAGGATGCGACTGGCCATGGTGAAAAGACGGCCGCTGCTGTCGCAAAGAGCCACCTCCGTCCTGTGCAAGTGATTCAGACTGCAGACGACGCCGACCTAGTTGTGAAGGGTGTGGACGACTCGAACAAGCAGAGTGTCTTCTATGGTAACTCTCACTGGTTCCTAACTTTCCGCCTCTTCCAGATCATCTATGAGCGTCACTACACGATCAAGACGACCGCCAATGATATCGAGAAGGATGCTAAGGAAGGTGCTGAGCATAACAAGAACTTTGAACTGGGATCTCAGGTAAACCTTGCCATGCGTCTTGGTTTTAAGAGGCAGTCTCAGGACATGAAGAAGGGCCTGTTCAACCAGTACAAGGACCTGCTAAAGAATTTGATTGCCAGCGACAACAAGTCCGAGGATCATTCGTACTTTGAGGACGCCATGCGTGAGTTGATGGGTATCAAGGCTTACATCAGCTTTACCATGGACCGTCTGCTGCAGTCTTTTGTGCGCCAGCTAAGCAACACTATGAACGACAACCTTAGTAATAAGCTCATGGATCTGTATCTGTACGACAAGCAGAAGGGCATGCGCAACAATGCAACCGAGCAGGCATACCAGTGCAACGTCGAAGCCTGCATTGGCGATGACAATGTTTACCGCATTGCCATTGAAAAGACCTCAGACGCGGAGCGCGTGATTGCCTTCCGAATCTCAAATCCGGACTTCCAGTGCCAAGCCCCTGATGTTTCTATCAGTGACCGCTGGCACATGTACATGGATCGCTTCCTGACCACTCAGCCCACTCCCGAGGACCTAAAGGCCATGGCCAAGCACTATGTCTGGCTCGAGCGTGTACGCCGCAAGGTTGAGAAGTCTGGCAACAAGAAGCGCACAGAGGCCATGCAGAGTCACAATGGTTTGGAGGTAAAGATCTGTTGCAATACCTACAAAATGTTCTTCGTGGAGGGCACCTACGACTCGCAGTTTGTGCCCGGATGCCTCGGCCGCTCACAGGCCACTTTCAAGGATGGTGTTAGCAAACGCAACAAGAAGTTCATGAGTGTACTCTCCAAACTCAGTGACGTTGACGAAGACGCTCGTGACGAGTACCGCAAGCTCATGAAGGGAGAGGAAGGCACCACCGAGGCCAAGGTGGAGACTGATGCCTACGGACGGTCATTTGTTCGGTACGTACTGATTGAAAAGGACATTACCGCGAAGGCCACTGAGGACACGGAAGTCCCGGAAGGCGACAGTAAAGCCGAAGAGCCCGCTGCCGAGACTGCTGAGCCTGAAGAAGAAGGTGAGGAGGCCAAAGCCGAGGATGAAGCAACGGAACCTGCTGCTGCTCCCGCCAAGGACAAGGAGACCAAGGGCGATGACGGTGATGGTGATGGTGCAGGCGAAGGTGAAGACGAAGCAGAAGCAGGAGCCGATGCCGAAGCAAAGGGTGAAGCGGAGGCCGAGGCCGAAGGTGATGCTGAAACCGACGCCAAAGACGGCGAAGCCGAGGGTGACGCCATGAAGACGGATTGAGGAAAGTTGCCGTACTTATACCGGGACTAACCGCATGAGGCCGGGACACGAATACACAAGCGGAGAAAAGTGTCCGACGCCTTTCCCTTTTTTCATGCTATGACAGTGTAACATAGTTAGGTTTACCTATACATCCATCACACCTACCTGACAGTTCATCAATGCCTAACAAAAACCATAACTTCCCAAACCCAAGAAAACGCAAATAACATTTCTACCACTATTTAATTTTCTTACTTCTTTCACTATTCTGAACCATCCACTCACAGCGGGACCGGGCAAAGCCGGGGGAGAGATCCCAGAACTGCGCGGGCACTAACGAACAGACACAGCAAGCCGGGTAAAAACACCAGTGGTTGTGCTTTGCGCGGCGCATACGTGTACATACATAACACAACCACACATCCGTCCCGTTCATGTGTTTGGATGTTGTGGGTGGTGGGTTGTGCCCCCCCAGGCCCCCCCCCCCCCGGGAGGGGGATGGTCACGCCTGTCTGGTACCAGCACCGCATGCGCTTGTGTTCCCACCAAACTTTCTTTCTGCCCCTTTGCCCGTTTCACCTCCCCTTCTGTGTCCCCACTTCCGCCCCTCTATTTTCTTTTCGCTTTTTTGTTTTTTTTTTTTGTTGTGATTGGGCCGTCGCCCTCTCTCTCTATTTCCTTTTTTTTTTACCTTCTATTTTTTTGTTTTTGTTTTGTTTCTCTCGCTCTCTCTCGCTCTCTCTCTCCGTCTCCCTTTCCAAAGTGCGATCGGTGTGCCGCCTTACGGCCGGCGAAGGGGGTGGGGAGAGCAGCACGGCACAAGGGCCAAGTCCCCCCCCCGGGGGGGGGGGCCTCCGCGGAGGGGAAGACAAGGGGGGCCCATGGGCTCTTGGACGGTCCATACGTAATCGAAGTAGGGAGAGAGATCCCGCATTCGATCGTGGCGTTTAGGTGCGTTCCGATTGGCGATGTGGAACATCGCTGGACGCTGTTGTGAAGGCAATGGGACAATATTGAGTGTGTAGGAAATGTTATTTTTTGGTGCGGTATTTCAAAGTGCAATCAGCTTATGCGATATCTCTTGCATGTGCTCCCTCGTGGACTGAGAGGAGATATTGTGACTACCGGATACACACAGACCTAGAGCATGCGACACTTATAATAACGGTCCTTTGTGACAATAGTAGTCTTTAGTAGAAAAAGGATCTGTAAGATAAAGTAAGAAACCGAAACTAGCAAGATAAAACCATGAATAGGCACGGATATCGCCTGGTCGCTCGGGCACCCGGGGTGGCCCGGTCTCGACCTGCCGCCCGCTCGGTCTGTTTGCACCAGAAGCAGCGGCGTCAAATGGCCACCACCAAATCCCCATCATCTGGATCAGCCGTCTGGCGTTTCTTAGGAATGATTCAATTAGTTGGCGTTGCCATCTATGCCGGTGGGGCCTACCAGAGTCGAAGTGACAAAGAATTCAGGAAGAATTTTGAGGACACGCTTCCCTACGCCAAGGAGCTAAACAACCTCGTCTCGAGCCAGTTGGGAGATCCAGTTTACCGGGAGCCCGCGAAACGGATCAAACCTGCGGTGCCAGCAAAGAAGCCCGAGACACCAAAGACTCCAGTGGTACCAAAGAAGTCTGACAAGAAAGACGAGCCGAAGAAGATCGAGAAGGCGTCCACGGGAGCACCAGCAAAAATGGAGACTCCCAAGGGGAAGGAGTCCAAGGTAGAAACGTCCAAAGTAGAAACGTCCAAGGTAGAAACGTCCAAGAAAGAAGAGACTCAAAAGGCTGATTCTCAGGCTCCGGCTAAGAAACCAGGTGCGGACGTCGAAAAGCCGGGCGAGGCGAAGAAGTCTGCAGAACCGAAAGAGTCTGCAGAACCGGCCAAGCAGGCTGCCGCTGCCACTGCCGGCACTGCTGCTGTGGCTGCGGGTCCCAAAACCGAAGAGCCTGTCAAAGACGCCAAGGATGAGAAGATTGACGCGGAGCTGGCTAAAGTAGGACGCTCGGGCGTCAAGACTTCTGAGATGCCCACAGAGGAACAGAAGAAAGAGGACATACCCCTGAAGAAAGAAGAGGCTAAGGAAGCGGCACCGCCCGCTGCCGCTGGCGGCGATGATGGTAAGAAGGGACCTGATGATGGTGAGGAGGCCCAGGAAAAGAGTGGCAAGAGGAAACGCAGTCGTGCGGAGATTGCTGCCGAGAAAGCTGCCATTGAGGAGGCCTTGAAGCATCAAGAGTTCGAATTCAAGAATCGTTTGGACGAAGCTCTTCTGAAACGTGACCAGGAATGGCAGGAAAAACTCAAAACCGAAGCTGCGGCGGTCAAGGAACGGTATGAGGAGCTCATGACTGAGGAGATCAGCGCTGTAGAGAGTGCGGCAGCCCACGATCTGAAGCGCACCATAAAACGCCTCCAACAGCTGCATGACCTGGAGCTCCGGGAGAAACTCAAACAGTTGGAGAGCGCTCTGAAGGATCTTTGGGAAGGCGAGATTGACAAGCGCCTCGTGACAGAGCGTGAGGATACTATTATGCGCATGAAGGGTCTTTTTGCTAAGGTTGAATTGCTGGAGGCTCTGCTACAGCGTGCTGTGTCCGTTCATGCCGGCCAAAAGGATACACGCCAACTTATCCTTGCTTCCCAGGGACTACGTATGGCCATTGACAATGGACAGCCCCTGAACGCTTACATAGACATTCTCCGGGCAGCCACTGACAAGACAGTTGACCCCTTGCTGGTCGAGGCGCTGGATGCCCAGGAGAATCGTCACGCCCAGGGCGTGTCGAGCTTTGAAGAGCTGCGTGTGCGCTTCCGGGACATTAAACGCGAGTGCCGTCACGCGGCTCTGATGGGACCGCAGGGTGGTCTGTTTTCGTACCTGCTCGGCCGTGCAGCCGCGTTCATCTCCTTTGAGAATGATCCAGCACAGCTGACAGAGGGCGCCAAGTCTGCTCTGCCTGCCTCCAGTAGTCAGATGATTAGTGCCACCCAGGCCAATGGTATCCTTGCCCGCACCGAAGCACACTTGGAAGCCAACGATCTGGAAATGGCGGTGCGTGAGCTCAATCGTCTGCAGGGATACCCTAAACGACTGGCCCGTGACTGGCTGAACGCTGCACGGGCGCGCCTGGAGGTCCAGGATCTCATCAAGGTTGTCGACTCGTCTGCTGCTATGCGTTTGTGCACTGAAAAGAATGTCACTGAGTGAGCACAACAAAACCATCAAATGTCACTGAATGAGCACAACGAAACCATCAAATGTCATCATACACCAACGTCACACATACAATACAAATTCCATTCAAATTGAACTGCATAAACATGATTTTAACGGGCCTATTCCGTTTATATACTTTTTGTGACCGGATGTGGACGAACTACCCGGTGCGAAGTTCCATGATGCCGTCGATTAAACGCTTCCTAGTCTGCTGTACCTGCTTGAGCAGTGCCTCCGCCTCCTTTACCACTGTCGCGTACTCCTCCATTAGCTGTTTATTCTGAGCGTCAACCTCCGGGATCACTCGCTTTAATTCATCATTTTTTGTAGTTTCGGGTAGAGAAGCGGCTAGAATATTAAGCTCTTTGTATATCCGAATAATGTGCTTGGCGTTCTCTTCTGCGCGTTCGTTAAACTTGGCCGTGACCCGGGCATTGTCTTCCAGAGCCTGTTCTCCGTACCGTAAAGAGTAGACCGGCGCTCGCATCACACATGCGACTCCATCGAGCATGGCTACCGACAATCTATTGATTCGGTCCTGTAGCTGTGTTAATCTATCCATGATGACTAGGGTATTTGAGTTCGCGTTGTCTTGCGTCAGGGGCTGCTCAGGTCATATCTCGATTTTCTGGTCCAAATCACAATCTGAACCGATTTCTTCCGGGAAAATTAGCACACCCGTTTACTCATCGGACAAAACGCGTGAAAAGAACCATGTCTGGTGCTCCCACCTAGAACTTGATCACAACAAGGACCTTTTGTGTGTCACGTTTGGTTTATTTTTCTTTCTTTGAGCCGTTCTCCCTGGTGCTGGAGGGGCCATGAAGTGAAAAGCAGGTGAAGGAAAAAGTTCGTTCAGGGTTTGGCGGGGTGGGGGGGGGGAGCTGTGTACTTTTCCACGTAGGCATCCCCCCCTTGCCTTACATTTCAGTACCTGAGAGCCTCTCTCCGCCGGTCAATAAAATCAATACAAAAACCATATTTGCAAATAGAATAAATAATATTGATTATATTTCGATTTTAGCATCCATAATTTACTTTTTTGAATTGATTGTTTTTTGAGCCGGCCCCTGCGTCCGTCGGATTCCCTAACTTTCGATCACACTGAACTCGATACGCCGCAAGCAAAACGGCCGAATGTGGGGGGGAGAGGGCGCGCGGGAAGTGCTGCCCTCCATTTCGCCCACAAGGGAGGGGGGAGCCCATATATTTGGCAGCAGGCCTGGGACAGATATTTCAAGGAGCCAGGTAGAATGTTTTATTACCTTTGTCATGGACACGTTCAATAATGTGAACACGCCAGGAACGTAAATAATATTGGACGGTGTGCATCCCAAATTGGTGTAAACTTCAGTGAGTCAATATGTTGAATAGGTGAAGTTGAATGGACCAATTCTCAAATTAATTGAACACAGATGGAAGGACGTGCACGAGGTCCAGGACGACCGCCGGGCAGTGGCAGTCGTGGTGGCGGTGCTGGTGGTCGTGGTGGATCGCGAAAACAAAGTAAGGCGGCAAAACAACAATTAAAGTTGGAAGCACTGCAGGCGGAAAGAGATAGTGATTTCAGCAAATGGCGTCCCATTGACGACCTAGCTCTAATCAGTGCCGTGCAGCTTCTACCCTCGCTTGCAGACGTGCACCGGACCACAAGATTCTCCCGACAGTTTACCATTTCGGAAATTCAAGAGCGATGGATTGTGCTCCTGAAAGATCCCCAAATTGCCAGCCAAGTCAAGAAGGCCTTTCACACAATCGATAGGGAAACACTTGCTGTCACAGCAAAGGCATATACCTGGAGCGACGAAGAAGCGAACTGCTTGCGTGAATTTGCAGAAGACCGCGATGGCACCCCGCCTTCTTTGGATCAGATCACTGACCTCATGATTCGGAACGCGGATATCTTTCACGTTTCTCGCACGCCTCAGATGGTCCATGAGTACTATCTAAAGTTGCAACGCTTTGGACTGCTCACAAAGCCACAACTTGTGGCTGGCACCGGTAGCACGCGGCGGCGAAGAGGCACGGAGCCTGGACCAATTGTAACCGGTTCGGGGCTTGGAGCGACGGGTGGGACCTCGAACGTTGCGGACGTCGCCGGCGATGGGGCTGGTACCGATCTTCGCGCCACCGAAGTCGGCGGTACAGCTGGACTGGGGAGTTCCGGATCACGTGGTGTTGCCGGAGGGTCAATATCCGTGGGTTTGCCGCTGACGGGTGTCGTGGGTGGCGCGCCGGTTGAAGTAAGTGGAAGCACTGGTGTGGCTGGCGGCAGTGGTCCGAGTGACCGGCCGGTAGAACCCGAGAACGACATATTGGCCTTTGAGGACTACGAGGCTGGTCTGGTTGCAGGCAAATATGACTATCCAGCTCCTGACGATGCTCTGCGGAACGAGATGCGCCGGTTGGACCGGAAAAAGAAGCGCAAGATTGCGAAATTGGAGGAAATTGTGGACAAGTGGTATCCGTTGGATCAGGCGGTACGGGAACCGTTGGAAATGTCGAACAACACACTGTGTGTGTTGCGAGGAAAGAACACCAACTACTATATGCACTATAAGACAGTGCTACTGGGTCGTTCCGGTGCGAACTCGTCGGTAGACTTCGACCTGAAAGACGAAGGACCGGCTCGTCGCATTAGTCGGAATCAGTGCGTCTTGTCTTTGAAAAGCGACTGCAACTTCTATCTTCGTAATGTGGGGAAGGCCAACGTTTACGTCAATGGACGCAACGTACCGAAAGACAAGAAGGTCCGCTTGCCTCCGAATGCTCTCTTAGAAATCGACACGCTCACTTTCATCTTCGTCATCAACCAGCTCATGTTCAATCGTCTTCGTGCCGTTGCATACCAATGAAAAAATATATCAGATTAAAGAAGTTATTTTTGAAAATGATCAGACTACAGTCATGGCTCTACTATTCTACAACTATGATTTACTACAGTTTCTTAACTGTCCGTTTTCTACTGCAATGCCAAGGTCTTCAGGGTCTGTGCGAGGTTCAGGAGCGACTGACGGAATTGTGTTTGACACTGCTTGGCCGCTGCCTCGAGACCCTCCCTGGCTTGGGCATCAGTGAAGTTGTCAACGACGGCACCGAAGGTCTTAAAGTTTGATACATCCTCAGCATAGGCGACCAATTCTTCGGAAAGCTTACTTGCGGCTGTAGAGCAAGGCTTCACAGCGGCAAGCACGCGACGAGTGCGATCGCCATCAAGGCCAGGGCAGTGCAGACAGATGCGACGGTAGATGGCCACGGTCTCAAGTGCAATCACCAGAGCTTCGGTTCGGAGGTAACCGTCAACGTCGGTTAAGGACAGAGACGAAATATAGCCCTCAAAAAGCACCGAATACTTCGTCGTAAACAGTTCTTTGATCCGAGTGAACATGTCCTTGGCACCTTCTCCTTTCATGTAGGCGTGAAGAAGAGTGAGCGCTTCATGCTGGAGTTCGTAAGGTTCCAGAACAGGATAGCGGCGGGGCATGGTGAGCTGTTCCCGTAGTGACAATGGGACAAGCGCGGTTTCAATGTCTTGGTTTTCGTCAAGCCTCACACAAGTTTTCTCAGATTCTTCAAGATGGCTTAGGCCATAGAGATCGGCGATTAGGGTCAGGCATTGGTCGCGCAGGGCGGTGGCCCTTCGCTTCTCAAAGTAGGTCCGGTCCGCAAAGTTTCTGAGGTCTGTAGGCGTGCGATTGGTCAGATGGTCCATCACTGAAATGTCTCGGTTGTCGTGCTTCCTGGTTTGTTTGTTGCGCTCACAGTGCAAGGTCAAGGAGTTCTTCAGACTCACATCACCCTGGAGATTGCCAAGAAGAATCTGTTTCCACTGCCGCTCCACATCGACGAAATCCCTACTGAAAGAGTTGTCGATGCGTTGATACATGTGGTACATCTCCGGGATTTTGCTGAAGGTATTCTTGCGAAAAGAGAGGATAAGGTACTCCGGAGTTTCCCGTACATTTGATTCATAGAATCCACAAGCATCCTGGAGGAGTGATAACGTGGCGCCGGAAACCGACGAGGTAACCAGATGATCCAGCATCAAGTGACTCACGTTATCATGCAAGATTTGCTTGATTTCTAAGTGCAAGTAGTTGTCAATGGTCGAGAAGGCATAGCCACAGGCACCCATGAGGCGAACCAGCAGCAGTTGGAGCTGGAAGTTATAAGTACTCCTTTCAATTGACGCGTTGAGAAGTACCAGGGCCTCCACAATGTAACGATCATCCTTGCAAATTTGGTATGCTTCGAGTAAGTAATGTACAGCCAATTGGGCCAGATCATCACTGTCGTACCGTTCCTTCTCTTTACGATCAACACTGAGACCAAGGGTCTTTGTGTAGATTGTCCAAAGCCTTCTCGCTTCCTGACTGCACTCCTCGGCAGTGGTCTTCAGGCCCAGGGTGGAGGACAAGGTCCGTGCAACCAGTTCGCTGGAGACGAATCTGCGCAAAAAGTTTACATTGTCCGGGAGGTCGCCGTCATTCAAGTGCACTTGATCTCTGATGGCGTTCAGGTAGTCGCCTTGCGCACTCTCACATAGAAGACACAAATAGTCCTGAATGTCCTCATGGTGACAGTAAAGATGTCCAAATACCTTAAAATACTCTACCAAACTATCCAGCAACGCCCTTTCCAGCATATCACTGCGACCGAACTTCTGGATTAGCTGTGCTCGCACGAAGATCTTGGCAAGCAACGGTCCACGTTTCTTTGGCTCCTGGTCGTGCATTTCGTTGGCCAACGTATCTACCTGGCTCATGATGTGCTCGAGGTTGGAATCGACCGCTCCCGCTACCGTGCCCTTTACAAAGCCACTCCAGGCCGTCCACTCATCAGCACTGCCTGCAAGAATGTCCCGATAGATCCCTACAGCCTTCGTAGGATCACCATGCTCTAGGTGCACCTTCGCCAGCATTTGCTGCTTCTCTTCCAGATCTGTAATAACATTGCTCTCATCGCCTTCAAGGACTGCAATCTGCTCTTCCGCCTTGCCCAGGATACGCAGAAGTTCGAGTTTCATGCTGATAATTTCATCCGTCTTCACAAGACCGTCCGCATGAGCCTTATCATACATTTTCCGTGTGACAGCGGTATATAGAGTCAGCATCTTTGCTTCACCCTTGGCCTCTGCTTCCAGGGCCTGCATTAGGTTTCCAGCGATCGCCCAGAGATAGAAGTTTTCGTTGTTGAACTTCTTAAAGAGGGTGGCGGCATACACTTGCTGCTTTTTCCAATTCATGCTACGCACATAGGCCATGTGCAGAGTGATCTTAAGATCGTCGTCCTGGGGGTTCAGCTCCACACCCATTTCATCCATCTCCACGATCCAGGACATCGCATTCAGATCCCGGAACAGCCATGTCAGGATGCGGCGTGTATCGTCATCTTTTACATCCCCCTTGTCCAAAATCTCCCGGCTCAGCCGTTTAGACTGAGAAACATCTCCCAATCTAGCCACAGCCAGCGCCTTCAGAGCCAGCATCTGCACTGGAAAACCATGCTTCTTCCCTGACTTTTCGATGAGAGTCAGAGCCATCTTCGCATTTCCAGCGTCCAACGCATCATAGATGGGCCGCAAACGCCGTTCGAGCGTTGCTGTATTCTGGTGGACTGGTACGCTCTTCTTCTTTATGCGACCAGACATGGTTACTGCTGATATTGTATGGTCTCCTTAACGGCCGGCCTGTTTGGCTATGAAACGTGTATTATGGGTGTACCATGCTGTGTATGTCGCGTTACTGTGCTGTACGGTCGGCGAAACCAAATGTTTGCCGCCATGCAAGGCGGAATGTGGAATTCAAGAACCTGAGTTATGCCCGGGAAGCCAATTGTCTCACCGAACGCAGGAAAGGCCGTTAACCATCATCTCCGTTATCAAATCCCGTGTACTACACATGGTGTCAAGGGGAACCCCGCGGCGACCATTGTGAAGAAACAACGGGCGAAAACAAAATATTGATCTTTTCGTCTTCCTCGTCTGTGACAGGGCTAAACCCGTTTAATTATTATGCATTAGGTATTCATTTATAAACCAACAGCTCCCCCAGGGAAGATCGGTCTGGTTTCTTTCGGGACACCATGACCTTTTTGCCAACACCGTTTGCGCGCGGCTCTTCCACGCCACCCCAGCCGCGGGGGGCACACACCCCAGGTGCTTTCGGGTTCGCTGCAGAAATTGCCGGTTCACTATAGGGAGTGTATTGTAAAGTTTTCACTCGACCCGGCCCAAACACTGGCGAAAACGCAGATACCAACAACAGGGGAAGAAACGGCCGCGAGTCGATCGAGGGAACATTTTGGAACGGGCCTTGCATGGCATCTCCCCAGGGGATGGGAACCGCGAGCGGCCCCGAATTCCAACCGGTCCACCATACTTTGCGCCCACAGGTTTTGAATCTCCTTTTGGAAAGAGGGGAATCCAAAATGAAGAGACGGCAACGTGTGCTGCGAAAAAGATTTTTCTTCCCCCCTCCGACCCATCCCCCCCTACGTCCTTTCTGCGGAATGTAAATTTTTCGCTTACGCTCTAGGATCTCCATACATTTGCTATTACAAATGCAACTCTGCCTCGGGGAAAAATTGCGCTTTTCTTTCATACTTTTCACCAGTTCGGACTCAACTTGTCGTAGACAGTGGCATCACCCTCGCAGTTCATACGCAGCGTAGCATAGACTGCCGCCGACGGCCAGCTATCGCTGTGGTCCCCTCTTTCACCTACTGCTGCGGCTTCCAGTTTCTTTGGCTCCTGCGGTTTCCAGGGGTCCTCGGTGTCCATTTCAACTTTGATCGCTACTTACGCGTATATTCTTTAATTGCGAAGCCCTCCGGAAGCGCGCAACTGCCAGTGGCCTTTGACTGGTGTCCAGAGTTCTACGACCCAGACGGGGCACAAAAAGCTGAGGATGGCGACTTTCTCACAGTCCACACTTCCACACATCCCCTGCCTTCGCGTGGCGTTCTCGGGTTCTCGGAAGAGCGGCGGGCCCCCGCATAGTAGGGGACAGGGTGGGCACCAGAAACTGACAGACGGGCAGACCAAATGCGCACACACATCGGAATGGACACGCAGATTCCTTACAGACAACACACAGGCCGAGATACAAATTTGAGATCGCCGTACGACTAGTGGCCACTCAGTGGTCTATCTCTATATCGGCCCCCACCCAAGCCTTCGCACTCCTCTTCCCCGACTCCACATTCTTTTAACAAGCTTGGACGGCGGCAGACAAAGGTGCCGGTTGTGAATAAATTGAAGTAGCCGGTTGGTAGTAGATGTGATGATATAGGTGTGCTCTATGTACGTGTGTGTGTTGTATTGAGCTTCCGACCCAGGGAGTCCCGAGAGTGTTTGCTGTGGAATGGGCTCTACGTTAGGTCGCAAAAAAAAGCACGGTTGTGGTGGTGCACACTGCAGGGTGGCGCCGAGGTTTGCTTTGGATTCAAGGACATCGACACCCATAAAGAGCAACTCAGTGCCCGAAAGCGAGCGGTGGTGCCCGTGAGGACCAAGTGTTTGTGTCTTTTTGGCAATTCCCGAAGAGTGTTTACTGCAGGGTAGTACGGATTGGGGTCTTAGTAGCAGATTTGAGATTTCCGTCAGAAACTCAGGCACACAGGGGAACTAAAACTCAAAGAAACAAGTAGTGGTGAAGAGGTCCGGAAATTAAATCACAAGTGAAAAGTTAAGACTGATCGATATTTCTGTATGGAACAAAGATGTATGGATATATGTAAATGGAACATGGTATGTTTGAGTTGTGGTGGTTATTTTTCATACAAATTACAAAACAAATCAACTGAGCAGCTGAGCAAGGTCGCTGTGTCCCTCGGACTGGGCCAGCTCGCAAGGAGAGGCAACAGAGAGAGTCTCCTCATCGTCAGAGGCGAAGTTGGTGGACTTCATGGCGGCCTTGAGGGTCAGAGCAGCATCAGTGTGGCCGATGACGGCGGAGTAGTGCAGAGCAGTGCGTCCGTAGACATCAACAGCATCAGCATCAGCTCCAAAGCCGATCAGCAGCTTAACCAGATCCAGAGACTGGGCGCGTGCAGCAATGTGGAGAGCACGGCGACCATATCCTCCAATGAAGTTGGCGTTGGCGCCGTTGTCCAGCAAACTGTGGACGGTCTTAATGTTCATGGCGGCAGTGGCCTCGAGCAGAGCAAAGTCGAGCTGCTTCTGGCACATCTCCTTGGGGAGTTGGTGGACAGCCTTCATGATGATGTCGATGACATTAGTGCAGTTCTTGCGGATGGCCATCTCGAGAGCGGACAAACCCTGGCGGTTGCGGAAGTACACAGGGACGTTGTGCACCAGCAGGTGGGCAACCATCTCTCCAGAGTTGTTCTGGACAGCAGTGTGGAGAGCAGTGTTGCCCTGACGGTCGCGGACCAGGAGAGCACCCTCGTAGGTGCTCAGGAGGTCGATGGCAGAAATGTTGTTCATGGCAGTAGCATAGTGGACGGGGGCGAAGCCCTTGCTGTCAACCTTCGTCAGAGCTTCGACTCCATACTTGTCGACGATCTGCTTGATGAAGACATTGTAGGACTCGCAAGTGCGAGACTTCTGCTTCACAACACGAGTCTTCTTTGAGGCGGATTCCACCAGGCGGCGCTTCTGGGGGGACAGAGTGCTGCCGCTTCCGTACTTGCGGATAATCTTGACGTGGTGAGAGTTGCGCATTTGGCGAGAAGCCATGAGCATCTCAACTTCCTTGAGAATCTTGACGCGCTTACCGATAGAGTGCACACCGAGGTCCTTGAGGACGTCGTGGTTCAGAGTGAGCAGGAGCTCGTAGTCGACACGGTGATCCCGGAAGTTGTCGACGCATTCAGGCAGGCCAATGGAGTTGACCCACGAGCAAACTTCTTCGACGTTCATTCTGTCTGTTTGTGTAAATAGGTTCTACTTTAAGAATCCCTTCTTGTGTTGAAAGTCTTTTAAGACGATCGCTTTCTTGTACCCGGATAACTCTAGCAAGGTTGAAACCTTGGAATGTACTAGTCCCTAAATTGTGGTGATAAATAGCTAAGGTAACTGAATACTGAATTATCCTCAAAGCTGCAGTAATATAAAGACGTATTCCCGTAAATACCAGATGCCTTAACAACAATCCGCGGATAAGTGGTCCACATCCATGAGAAACTCTCAATCAAACTTTCCCCCGCTTCCAATCTACTAAGCCAACTCGACTGTGCTCCATTCGAACAGGCATTCGAACTCTCTCTCACTCTCTCTCTTGCTTCTCCCCCCCCTCCCCATCCTCAATTGCTCCACAACGGCAGCGGCGATGGGAGAAGCCGGGGGG
>PDIP01000017.1:56665-80750 GCA_002811645.1 Corallochytrium limacisporum
GCATGTGGCAGCATGCTGAGTTGATTATGCTCAGTAAGTGTGGCGGGTGGATTGCTCGCCTGAGATGATCCCACGAAGGAGCAACAGCACACACGATGACAAACTCCCAAAGGGATAGCAACACTCTTGGGGGTGTGTTTTCTAACAGGTTTGGTTGCAGTGTGCACATATGGCACGCACACAATGCACGGCGCAAGGGTGGTGAACCCCCTGTGGAGACAGTATCCACATTAGTCCAAGTTTCGATTCTGCAGTACTGACACTAAATGAACATGAAAGGGACTGACCTATGCGCAACTCACATTCGAAGAGCTTACTTGGAAATTCAAGTGCCAACAGTAGCCGCACTATGATTTGACCTTCGACCTGTGTTGTTTGTGGGACATCTTTGCAGTGTAACCAACGGATATCTTGGAGAGTTCGGCCTTGTACGCTGGGAAATGAACGCAAATGTCGAGCTCAGATAGAAGCGGAGTGGAGCAATCTGCAAGTAGTTGCTCAACGTAGAGTTCCGTGTACATAGACATGACCACGTTGAATATGCTAGGAACTTTCTCAGCTGCTCGCAGCGGCGTCGATGTTGGTGATGATTGTTGACGATGCGCAGAATCATCCCCATGTTCAGTCATCTATGGCTGCGGCATCCCCGTCGGATGAAATGATGCTTGCGGTAATACAGGTTCACTAGATGCTGAATGTTCGAATTTCAAAAACACTTCCATGCGATCCCCGACAATGGCTGGGCATACGGGTGCGACTGAGGGGTTCACCTCCACTCTCCTTCCCAGTTATTTCATAGAAAATTATGGTGAAGTGTGCACTGATGGCGCGAAAGTAGGCAAGCTTGGATCGGCGGAGATGAAGAAATAGCTCAGGTGACAAAAGCTCCCTGCTTCAACGCGCTTCCGCTGCCTGTCTAGAGCTACTAGCGGACAAGGTCCGGTGCTTCCAAAGACTAAGGTTGCAACGGCTACAGTTTGTCAGAAATTTCGTGTCACTTTGCCGTCATCTTCGACGTGTTTTGGTGTTCTCATCCAAACGCACCGATGTTGAAATAAAGGCTAGCCAATCATGAATTTCAGCTCCCTTGTGACAGACGAATATCTTGACGCACACCTTCATCCAGAAATCATCCGCTATGCTATGGCACTGGTTCGATACACACGCACACGCCGCCAGTGCCTCTTGGGGTGCGGGCTTTGTAAATCGTACTTCTTCGTCTCTTCCAGCTTCTCTGGATGGTTGAAAGAGATTGCGCTACGAGACACATGCCTACGCTCAGTCTGTCGGAACCCCTACGCCTAGCAATTACCTTTCAAGGTCATGGGTTTGATAGTTCTTACGCGAGCATACTTTTTGAACCGAGAAAATCTCCCGAGCTTTGGGAAAAGGGAAAACCCGGGGAAAGGAGCGCGAGTTACACCTAAGGGCATACAAGGAGACATACCCCTAAGGGCACCCGGAAATGCCTAATAAGGCTAGATTTGAACCTGTGTTCACTATGAACCGTATAAAAGCAATATATACGGGGTTCCGATCTGATTATCCTCCTCCCAGCAATAGTAGTTTTTGATATGTACTCAATGCCCGGTGCGTTTCATATTGCTTTTGAGATGATGGTAGTAGGAAAGCTGATGCGTGAGTGTGTGCGAAGAGCGGGTCCTTCTCCACCCTCCTCCACCGATTATACTTGCCATCTCTGAGCGACCATCGACACTATGACCATCTTGAGGCCCCATCACCGTGTGCCCTCATCGCCGACAAATCGGGACCCCACTAGAGAAATTCGCTGGAGAGTGGGGCTATGTGAGAGTCGAATTCCCTAGCACTAGCATCGTAGGCGGATACATCGCTGGTTGCTGGTAAGCAGCCCGGGTCCCTGCGTCCAAAACTGTTGCATGCTGACAGACAGGTAGCCACCAGCTGCAGCGGCGAGCTGCCTTCGTCGATGATGTGCTGCCGCTCGCTGAGGAAACGGTGGTCAGGAGGGTTGGAAAGTATGTCCACCCTATAGTGAACCGCTGAAGCTGTGTTCCTTCGCGCAATGCCGCGGCAATTCGTGGATGGTCCGCCCGTTCAGGAGTAGTAGATTGTGGCTGTAACAAGTGCCAAGTACGGCTGAAGTTTAGAAGGTAAGCGGAATCTCCGCACCCTTCCCGGGGAGTTACCCACACACACCCACTCTGCAACATTTGCTCGCAACGTAGGAGGGACCGGTGCTTTCATAAAAATTTCCCCTTAATCTTTCAATATTTCCCCAGTGCTTGGTCGTCACCGTTTGGGGGGTCGTCTGTGCACGTCGTCCCCTTATCTGCCAAAGCTGCTTTAGCGTGCGGAGGGTGGGTCGCAAATACATTCCAATAGATGTCCACACTCGCGACCACGCTCTTTTTCTACCGGGATGTACCTACTGCACAGCCCTGTCCAGTTACAAAAACGGAGCGTTTTGAAAAACACAAAAGATTGCGAGGAGGAAGGAAGGCGGTTCTCTCGGGGACTTCGCAAAGTTGAGAATGGGCCCCGACCGCAGCAGTGAGAGTACCGGTAGCGCTCAGGGGGTTTTTAGAAATTGTTTAACCAAATGAAGACGTGTTGGTAGGTTAACCCCTGTAGAACTTTTTTTTTGAGAGAATACACGGAGTGGAATTGTGCCCTGCAAGCACAGGAGGCAAGCAGCGACGGTACTCTATGGCCCTTCGCCCACGTAACTCGCGAGCCACACCTGTGGATCGTAAATAGATTGGCAATCTTGAATCTTGTTGATATTTGTATTATAATATCGATGTATTGATTCAGTTTTTTCGCTGTTCCTGGTCGAGACAACGTTGACGACATGTACGGTAAGGGCCCATAATGGTGTGTGTCATGGATACAAGCTCGTGCGGTGCTCTTGTCGTCAAATCTACGTATATCTATTATGAAAAGATCTCGCCGCCGAAAAAGTTCCCACACGCATACCGATCACATCCTTACCGGATTTTTGTTGGGATCTCTTCTGGTTTGGCGGGCGAACCTGGCTCAGAACGTCAAAGATTGCAATCTGTGATTTGTCAAAGAGCTTTTGCACTGAAGCCCTCAAAAAACTCGTTTTACGAATTTATTTCGGAGGGGTCTTTTGGACACAGATTACGGTCAAATTAATCAATATTTCATAAATGCAAAAATCAGGGGGAACACAAGCTGGCATCATCATACTGTCCACGAACGGAAGTAAGCACACAATTCGATAAATACATGAAGACATGGATAGATTACACTTGAATATTGACAAAAAGGTACGGATGTAATGTGACGATGTGATATGTTAAGATATGCTGTAGGAACGGAGTGGAATAAGGTGTATGCTTCCAGGCACGTAAAGATCTAGAAGGGCATGTGTGGGTTCTTCATGGGGACATCGAGGGTGACGCAGGCTACGCGAGCACCAGTCTGGTTAACGATAGTAGCAGTGCCAGTCAGCCTACCAGAGGGCAGGAACTTAGGGACGTTGACGTCAACGTCCAGCTTGAATGGTCCTTTCTGAATGGGACACTTCAACCTATCGGTCAGGTGACACAGGTCCTCCTCCAGCTGAATGGGCAAAACATCCGCGAAAACAACATCCAAGACTAATTTACCAGCCGTGACTGTCTCAGAAAGCGTTCCTTCAAGAGTTGCTGACATTTTGCTGCCGGCCTTGACAGGAACCGGGTCCACTTCCAGATTCTCAATGGTGAGCAAATCGCTTCCAGAGTTGTCACAAAGCTGCCACACATTCTTAGGCCGCCTAATTGGATCAGCAAGGCATGCGACGACCAGGGCAAAGACCAGGGCGAGAATGTAGTTGTATTTCATTGTTTCCGTTTTCCTGTTACAGATTGTTTCTTTATAGTATTCGATTCCCGAGATGTGTTACAACCCATGCTCTGGCGTTCTTACTTCCAAGTGACTGGCCCTTGACATAGGTTTAGTGTAGTTGATGTGCAATTGATTTCTAAGAACGAGATTATTCCTATACACAAGGACGACGGAATGTCTTTCCTTGGTCCACGCGACCGTTTGGACACCCGAGCACGGTCGGTCGGTGTATTGTCGCGAACTCCTTTATTCCCGGAACGCGGCATCACCGGGCGGCAACGCATAGAGACCACTATCGCTGCGATAAGGCGCAGAGAAAAAATCTCTCGTCTTCCACAGACGCAAACGGTACATTCACTACTCGGCCGTCTCCAGTGAACTCGGGAAAACAATGGGCGGCGAAACTGGGGCGATTTCACCCACGGACCGTCTGAAAACTCTTACCCTTAGGCTTACCAGAACCGATTCGGACCCTTCCGAGTTTTTTTTAAAGTTGCAAAACAAGGTGAAGCAACTCAATATGTTTAGTATGAAAATTCTAATGAAGTATCCATGATGACTCATGGCTTATCGCTGTTGGACCCGCCTGGGAAGTCTATTTATGTCTCCGCTAATTCAATACCCACCGACGGAAGTCCTGCGGCTGCCAGCATCGTTAGATGTAGGCATCGTTTAAAACTCTGGTAGGTATTCAATACGTTATACCAGGGGAACGAGCACGGGGGATCACACCCAGTCCTCCCACACCTATCCTAAGCGATCCTGTTTGTAAATGGCTCTTCAATTTTTGGGGGCGGGGCTCCATTCCTTTGTTGCTCCCTTTGTGACGAAGAAGTAGAAAATTTTTATTTTTCAGCTTTTTGTTTCGTCGCTCCTTCGTGAAAATTTTCTTGCACTCGTTTACCTCACGGGCGTGTGCGAACGAGTCAGATACAGAACAGACTCGCAGCCTTTCCCCGGTTGGGAATCGATCCCAAGAGGTCCAATGTTGCACCCGCCCCACACGGGCAGACCCTGGCACCAAACAGTCCCTCGGTTCCCTAATCCCTGTATTGAACATACCGGAGGCAACGGAGAGGAGGATCGGTGGGCTCGTGGTGGTGTGCATTAATTCAACCTTTGGGGTCTCAAAAGAGGAACCCCCCCCCGGGAGAGTGGGGGCTGGGGACGCTGCGACCTGGGGATGCAAAAAGATCAATAAACTTTAAGAATTAGATGAAACCCTGGTTGTGCTGAATTTATTTTGAATTAATCCGTCATGAACATAGTGAATGTACCAGAAGGTTTGAACTTAGCTCAGAGGCGAATGGCTGCGTCGAGGTCCGTCTGCTTGGGTTTGGTCGCCGTCTTTGGGGAGAAACGATAGGTCTATTGGAGCTATGAAACCCACTTATTAATACTGAATACATTTATACTTTCCATCGGCTTGTTTCATTTTACTTCGGAATATACTCACCCCGTGGTGCACGAAAGCCCCCAGGCCGGCAAACTTTCAGCACCACGACCACCCCGGTAGGTAGATATCTCTGGCAACGCTCGCAACGCTTCTTGCACGACCGGCCCGGTTAAGTTTTCTACTGCACCTGTCATGTGGGGTGGAAGGGCGCGAAATACTCTCACTCTCGCACACTGCACACACCCCAGGCCGGTGCCCTGCAGCCTCCCCCTCCCCCAGTTCTTTCCGGGGCCTCACTCAGATGAATCTCTTTGTTTCATGGCCCCTCCCAAACCGGCTGGGCCCAACGGACGGCGGAGAGGGTGGGTTGGCCCCAATCTTCAAATGCACCCGTACACTCACTACCACACAGGTCCCCCTGCCTGTGATCACCTCCCTCGGGGCCTGGCAGATGGTGAGTGCTCATTCAGCAAATAGCTCATGATACGTTATTGGCGCGTAGAGCTTGAAACATACCCACTCAGCCGTGGGCGCAGCTCAAACTGGGCGCGACTGGAGCTGCGGTCTCCAGCCGCTGTGATTGTGCGCGCGCGATTTCGCAATTAAAGGCGAAGCCCTTAGTTGTCGTGCGAAAACGTCAACAAGCAGTCATTTGAACACTATATCAGTGTCGACTAATTCACAGACTACAAAGGTACAAAGAATCTGCTACCAAATGTTAATATCAGGCACAACGCCAAAAAGTTGTAAAGTGAATAACAGTGTTTACAGGGAAGTGTCCATATGCAGGGTATGCCCACGGATAGTGGGACGTGATCCTCATATGTTTACGACATTTAGATCGGGCCATAGGTCACTGTGGCAGCGGACTGGAGTCTCGCAACAAAAGACACAGATCTCAACGGTCTCAAAGTCGCTTCGGGCGGCAGCAGCAGCGTTGGAAACATACTCCGAAACAGACAGCCAGAACCGCCGACCAGTTAAACGGCCGAAGAATATGGTCAATTATGAAGTACTCCCACATGCCACCAACATGTACGACGCTGGAACAGACTATCGCAATGGTCACTTTGCTGACTTCAGCCGATATGTCGATATCAAGTTCAAACTAGATCAGAATTTCATCAATAGTTACAAGACCCGGGTCCCCCCCTTCGGATTCAATGGCCTCGGAGAATTGGTATACAAGAGAACGTACAGCCGTCTTCTTGAAGATGGGTCGCATGAAGAATGGTACCAAACGGTGGCTCGAGTGGTAGAGGGAACATTCACCATACAGAAGCGACACCAGACAGCATTCCAACTGGCTTGGAATGAGTCCGAAAGACAGAAACGGGCGCAGATGATGTTTGAACGCATCTACGACATGAAGTTCCTGCCTCCTGGGCGAGGACTTTGGGCAATGGGCACCAAACTCACAGAAGAACGGTTCCTGTATGCGGCTCTGAACAACTGCGCCTTTGTGAGCACGCAGGATATGCACAATCCTCAATTTGGACAGAAGGCCATGCCGTTCAAGTTTCTGATCGATATGAGCATGCTTGGAGTCGGTGTTGGCTTTGATTGCCGTGGTGCGGACGCTAGTCCCCATGATGGATCACACATCAAAGTAACACAGCCACAAGGATTTCGCAAGGTTACCATTCCGGACAGCCGAGAGGGATGGGTTCAGTCTGTGGAAATGCTCCTGAACGCCTACTTTGAAGGTACTGAGGAGGTTGAATTCGACTACAGCCACATTCGTCCAGCTGGTGCTCCCATCCATGGCTTTGGGGGCACATGCGCCGGACCGGAAGCCGTAGAGAAATTGCACGGTGCCATCCGGGAGACCCTGCAACCTCTAGTCGGCAAGAACATTACCACAACCGCAATCGTGGATCTTATGAACTTTATCGGTCGGTGTGCCGTCAGTGGCAATGCCCGTCAGACCGCAGAGATTGCCTTTGGAGACCACAATAGCCAGGAATATCTGGACCTGAAAAACTACGAGGCAAATCCACAGAGGATGGAATACGGATGGGTGTCCAACAACAGTATCTTCTGTGAGGCGGGAATGGACTACGGTCCAGCTGCAGAACGTGTGGCTCTGAATGGTGAGCCTGGATTTGCATGGCTGGATAACATGCGCCACTACGGACGTATGAAGGACGGCCGGCAGGAAGGTATTGATGGCCGCTCAATGGGAGGTAATCCGTGTTTGGAACAGACTTTGGAGAGCTATGAACTCTGCTGTCTGGTAGAGACTTTCCCGAACAAGCACGAAAGTCTTGAAGATTATATGCAGTCTGTGCAACTGGCCTACGAGTACGCGAAGACAGTGACTCTAACACCAACCCACTGTGCGCCCACTAATGAAATCATTGCGCGCAATCGTCGTATTGGCACCAGCATGTCTGGCCTCGCTCAATTTATCGAGAAGCGTGGTCTGAACACGCTCGCAGAATGGTGTGAAGACACTTTCCAGATGATCAAAGGCCTGGACAAGGAATTGGCGGATCGCTTCCGAGTGACCCCGTCCATCAAGACCACCAGCATCAAACCCAGTGGTACTGTGAGCCTCTTGGCTGGGGCTACTCCGGGTATGCATTACCCCGAGTCCAGGTATTGCATCCGTCGCATCCGCATGAACAAACAGTCTGGTATGCTCCTTCCTCTGCGGGATGCTGGATACCACATCGAGGACGATGTCAGCAATCAGAATAATGTAGTTGTGTCTTTCCCCATCGACTACGGTGAAGGATTGCGCTCTCTGGACACGATCAGCATGTGGGAGCAACTTGAATTGGCCGCCTTCTTGCAGCACCACTGGGCCGACAATCAGGTCAGCTGCACGGTCACCTTCGACCCGAAGACTGAGGCTCAGAGCTTGAAGCATGCATTGACGTACTACCAGTACCGTCTGAAGGGCATTTCTTTCCTGCCTCATCTTGAAGATGGCGCGTACCCTCAGATGCCGATCGAGAAAGTCACAGCAGAGGAGTACCATGCACTGCAGAGCAAACTCACAATGCCGCGCCTTAATGAGGCCGTCAATGACGACACGAAGATCGAGCGTTTCTGCGATAGCAACGTGTGCCAATGAATAGGAGAGTCCTCACTTGCGTGAAGACAAAGTCTTTCCTAATAAAATCAAACACTGCTTGCCGGCTCTGGTAGTCGCAAATATGAACAGCGGCATAATCGAATTGATCTGTTTTCCTCTCCCGAGAGCGGGTTCGTCCCTTTTCGCACATATACTTATTGATTGATGATCAGTAGACCAAGAAGAACCAATGCCTACCCCCCGGGTAGGGGGAGGGGAATTGCACCAAGCTTCCGTGCCAAGCACCCCTTTACCACCCTCGTGAATGAAAAAGAGGTTGAAACCATCGAGGGCCAAGAAAAATCAACCGCCCTACTGGGAGGAACACACATTCCTTCCGCGCAACAAACGAAAAACGGGTATACTTTTTCTGCCCTGTCCTTTCGCGCAGCTGTGGCTGTTGAGCCCGAGCGGCCCACCACACGGCACACACAGGAGGGCATCAGCGTACTGCAAGGCGGGTGGTGCTACGCGCGGTGGTCGACCTTTGGGTGCTTGGAAAGACGGGCGGACGTTGGTGCCTGGCAGTTGCGTCGTTGGCAACAAGAGATGGCTTCCGGGACACTGACGAGCGTGTTTTTTGTGGTTTCAATGGACACGCATTAAATTTAGTATTTTCGTATCAGTCTTTCATTGCATATTAGGTATTTCGAGGTTGGTGTCACGTATGGCACAGTGCCCTTGAGACTATCCGAAATCACACCTTTGGTCACAAATTTTGGTTTTTGAATCACCATTCATAATGCCGAAGAACAAGGGAAAGGGTGGCAAGAACCGCCGCAGGGGAAAGAACGAGAACGATGCTGAGAAGCGTGAGTTGGTCTTCAAGGAAGACGGTCAGGAATACGCTCAGGTTCTGAAGATGTTGGGAAATGGACGATTGGAAGCCTACTGCTTTGATGGTGAGAAACGTCTATGTCATATCCGTGGTAAACTGCGCAAGAAAGTTTGGATCAATCAGGGAGATATCATTCTGGTCGGTCTACGTGACTTCCAAGATGAGAAGGCCGATGTTATCCTGAAGTACAACGCTGACGAAGCCCGCAACCTGAAATCCTACGGAGAATTGCCTGCTAACGCCAAGATTAACGAAACTGATCTTATCGGAGAAGATGACGCTGACCAAGAGGTCGTTTTCGATTATGATGCTGACGACGCTGTATCTGATGAAGAAGACATCGAGTTCGACGACATCTAAACGAATCAGTATCAGAAACATTCAAATCAGACACACTAACACTTGCAGTAGCGTGTTTACCACTTTCGTGCATCATGTATCATTCATCTACACACATTGTTGCCATTCTTGGAATCGGGAAATGCTGAAAGAGACGCGATGCAAATGTTTTTGCATGGCGGACACGCTCTGAAGCCAAGGATAAACCAACGCAGACAAACGTTCGAGTGTGATTTGTTAGCAAGCTCCAGCGTAGTGAAATACATCATTTTTCTGTCATCTCTAACGCCATTTTTGGGAACTCGATAGGTTTCCTTTCTTCCCGGTCAAGAGCCACTCTGATCTTGGAGAGTCACGGTACAGTTCGCACGATAACCTTGCCAATGTGAAGACCGATCTGCCTGCCCCGGCGCCTAAGACGACCTGACATATCGCACAAACACACCTCCTCTCCCCCCCCCTTTTCCTTTCCTCGGTTGAATCTTCTCTCTGTGACGCACGCGAATGGGTACTTTGGCGATAGTAAGCCAAGCAGGACGAAAGTGCTATAAAAAGAATAAACTTGGCAGTCCAGTGGCCAACCAAGTAAGCACTTGACATTGACCAAACTAAATTGACATGAACTTGTGCATACATGGTTGCGGGAAAATATGATGTATTTGGAGGATCCATGAGACATGATCAGAAGTATTCGCAACCAGGCGGTGCCACGAAGTGGCCCCTATCGGGTTGCGGTGGCCACCGTACCAGCATATCGTGCCTATGTTACGGGTAAGGAGCACCAGAACATATCACCAGCACAGTACTGCCAGGATACAGTTCGTAAATTTGATTCCGACCACTTCCTGACTGGTCTCTTCGTACGAAAGTCTCTGAGGGCACACTACTATACACTGCGAGCACTCAACATTGCTACTGCGCAAGTTGCAGACTCGGTTTCTGATCCGAAACTGGGTGCTATGCGTTTGCAATTTTGGCGCGATACAATTAATCAGGTCGCCAAGCAGGGTACTGCACCTGGACAACCAGTGGCACAGGCCCTGCTGGGGCTGGCTAAGGACAGTGGAGGGAAACTGCCGGTGCGGTGGCTTTTGCGCGTCATTGACGAAAGGGCAAAACGGATATCAGATCGTCCATTTACGAGCTTACAGGATGTGGAAGACTATGGTGAGCAGGTACAAGCTAGTCTGCTATACGCCAGCCTAGAGATGGCCGGAGTGCGGGACGTACACAGCGATCATGCGGCCAGCCATTTGGGCAAGTGCATTGCCCTAGTTAATCTGATTCGTGGCGTACTACCCATGCTCGAGCACAAGCGCAAGTGTCTCTTACCGATCGAGCTGATGGCCAAGCACAAGGTTACTACAGAGGGGCTCGTGCGCGGTGATGGCCTGGAGGGCCTGACGGAAGTTATCTTCGATGCTGCAAGCGAAGCCCACATTCATCTGCAGACTGCTCGCTCTTTCGCGGATCACGTCAATCCTGCCGCGGCTCAGTTCCTACGCAGCGCCGTGGCCATGGACAAGTTCCTGACCGATCTTCAGAAGAATCATTTTAACGTGATGGACCCCGATCTTACGGCCCGGTCCTTTTTGCTTCCGTTCCAGTTCCATTGGGCTCACTTCCGCTCGCGATACTGACGCTCCACGGCACCCGCGGCCGCCTGAAAATACACACACATCATTTCACACACAAATGAAAATGCACTTCCCCTCCCATTTTTCTTGTATGTTTACTAGATTTTCTCTATTTTGGTCAGTTTTCTCCGAAATGGCCTGCCCTCTCATTGATACTGAAAGTACCCAAATCTCCACAGGAGAAGTGTTTCAGTACTTAATAGACTATGTCTGTACATTCGCTATACGTTTATTTGGGGACTGGAATGGGAAGGCACAGTACGGAAAGCAATGCGACCAAGACTAGACGAATGGGATTGGCATAGTGAAAGAATTGGCACTCCATCAGCGCGCATACAGAGGCTTCTGGCGGAGCCCGCTTGAATCGGTGCAGGGGTGAGGGTACTGGTCCTCATGCTATGGGGACAGTGTACAGTGAACGCAAGTACTATTGAAAATTGAATACTACTGGCCTATGCTATCTTCCCAGGTGCTAACTAATGCAGGAGCTGTGTTTCTAAAAGTTTTACAGTCAAATAGAGCTATTTGAATGAGGCGTTTATAGAACAATTGTTCTTTGTTGACAAAGCAGATTACGGATCAAACTTTATTTCGGTTTGGGACATAGGCAACATGCAGATCTTCATTCGTTCCGAGAACAATAAGGCCGTCGAGGTCGTCGAGGAGTCTCTGGTGAGCTCTCTCCCGATCGATCACGAGTCCATGTACGTTGTGAGCAACGGTCGCGTCCTGGAGGGAGAGCAGACCGTCGGTGAATGCGTCGAGGAGGGTGCCACTCTCGATGTCATGATGCGCCTGCGGGGTGGTAAGGTCCACGGTTCTCTGGCTCGTGCCGGTAAGGTCAAGGGTCAGACCCCCAAGGTCGACAAGATGGAAGACAAGAAGAAGAAGAAGACTGGTCGTGCTAAGCGTCGTGAGGCCTACAACCGCCGCTTTGTCAACGTCGTGTTGGTCGGTGGCAAGCGCCGTGGCCCCAACGCTCAGTAAGGGAAATATCGGGACCATATAACCATAACAAACCTTACTTTTGTTTCCATTTAGCATAACACAACAGTCTTTCGCATCCGGGCATAAAACAGCAAATAGTTTCCATGTCGGGTTCTGTAATTGTGTTCTATTGGGGGTTCAGGGGCTATTTATACAGTGCCTCTTGCGTCTGAGGAATACTAGTCTCAGTATCTGAATAGTTCACGCACAAACAAGCATATTTCTTTCATGGCATAATATTAAATCAAATTCCACCCTTTTCTTACAAGGCACCGCTTTAAAAAGTTGTGTAGTTACTTGTCCATGACATCGAACATGTAGTCATCATCATCTACTACATTCTTGATGAGAACATGAGGTTTGATGACATCTCCATCATAGAGAATTTTGAGCTTCTTAGCATTCTTCTTGATATACTTTGCGAAAGCTTCCAGCGCTTTCCGGATTGGATCCTCAGGGCTCACGCTGAAGTCTTTTGTGTCCGATTCATGCCTTAACGTGACGACGATCCGGTTGTAACCTTCCGCAGCGGATGCATCGTTATGGGCTTCCTGTGTGGCGAGGGCTTCAATGTCGTCGACACCTGGGACATACCTGAGGTTGAAGATTGCAGACTGAAGATCAAAGAGACGGTGATTGGAGTTGACTACTTCACCGTACCCGTCGAGCAACTCTATGTCCTGGGGCCGCACCTTGTACACTTCAGCGCAGTGTGCAATGACTTCACTGATCAATGCGCTTCCAGAGAATTCGACCGTTATTTCGCTGAAGCCAGTCTCCGTAGGAAGAACCATGACCCGTTTCATTAATGCACCCTGCTCATCCAGGTCGTTATCTCCATCGCTCTGCGATGCTCCTATTTCCACGATCTCATGGACATTGTCATCAACGATTTCGACATCAGTGCGCCGACGCTTCCCTGTGTCTTGGGACCTCGTATGCTCCTCCTCGACTTCCCTCTCCCGCAGTAGTTTGGCGCCTTTTGCAGTGTGATACTCCAACCCAGTATGTGGCTCGAATAGAATCACATTCTTGGGGATGATGAAATGCTCAGCATCAGGGTCTGTCACGGTCCAATTACTGGGCCCATTGTCTCCCATTGCGAAGGCCATCTCATCCGACTCTGTGCTCATATCCAAGCGACGTGGTGTTCGTGATGCGCTCCCAGTCATCGGACTTCGCTTGTATGATCTGTGCGGGGAGCGGATATCCTTAGGTGGCGTCACATCGAAATTGATGTTCACTTTCTTGAATCCAAACACATCGTCGTCACTGCTACAGTATGAGTCAGAGTCACATTCTTCATGGCCAACTCTTCCTTCCTTTTGCTTCTCTCGGGCCTCTGTTTCAGCATCAGCTGACTCTTCGGCATATGTACTCTCGAAGGGAGCCATTTTCAGTTCGCTATTCATGGACTCTTGACTTCTTCCCGTAGTATCTAGGTGATGCAGGCATGCATCGGGTTCTGCATGCTGAGAGGAGGTGCTTTCACTTTCATCGGATGATGATAGCAGATTGATAACCTCAATATTAGCAGACCCGGGACTAACCGCACGATGGCTGTTTGAGGGGCTAGCACCAACAAATTCACCCTCGTCGTGACCACCTGTGGCATTTGTGGTCATGGTAGACTCTCTGTTGCGGAAGTTTTTTCTCTGCCTATCCATACTCACGCTTCTCGCTACGGATCCGTTCTTCATGCCCGGTCGTACACCCAATGCAGCTCTTCTTGCAGCTCCTCGCCCTCTGCCTCTCCCACTGGCTGCCTCTCTAATGGCTGAAGCCCTGTTCCGTACTGATTTCTTGGGCTCATCTGTGGAACTCGCACTCGTAACTCGCTCAATGCGATCGGGAGAACTCAGCGCGACCGCAGAGCTTTCTGACATCTCTGGCTCTGAATTTTCCTTGTCTATCTCTCTTGATTCAGGTGTGCCAGCCACCAGATTCCATAGCATAGACAGGACCATACTGTTCGGTGTATGTATATGGACCGACGCAGCTTGTCGTCGTTGTCTACATCTTCAATTTTTGGTCCGCGTCCGGATACGTTTCTTTGAGGGATGTTTTCACAAAAATAGATAACAATCTTCATTCTTCATATTCTCACAGAAGATTTAGAAATACCCAACCAATCACACAGGAAACTGTGCATCGCTCGGCCTATGGGTTTACTTGCGGACACAAACCACCGGTCATCCGAACGCAATCCGGCTGAAAATGCCCCAGCCCCCTGCGGCCCCTCTTCCCCCTTCCCTTGGAGTGATTTGGCGGTTCTTTTTCAGGGTGGGGAGAGAGGGGTGGGAGCACGACGAAAATATTGATCGACTGGCTAATGAAGTGTTGGGGCGAGGCGATGGTCTAAAATACATAGCATATTCAATCACTAATGGTTATCGTCCAGGGAAACTGTCCTGTAAGGTGATCAGAATGTTCTCCACCTGGACGAGGAGAACATCAGGCGTCTGAACTTCAGAGTATGTACCCTCTGGGGTCCACATCATGTTGAAGCATGTTATGGCATCGCCCAACACCTCTGACAGGGCTTCTGCCTCTTCAAGGACTTCATCTGTGAAGGCACCCTCCTCTTCAAAATCTCCTGCTGCAATCACGAGGTCGTCTACTTGTTCGCTAAACTTCTCCATGGTCTTGGAGAGATAATCAATGTTTTGGACATCCTCAGGAGTAAGCTCACTCATTTTCTTCGAGGTCAGGTCCTTACGGATCATAACACAAAGCGTCATCACGACTTTAACCATGTTAACAATGCCCTCGTGGATCTTCTCTTGGTGGGGATTCATGTTGGAATTTTCTCTATCGAATCCAATGCTTCCATTCGGAAGGCGCACCATGAACGGCATGTCCGCCAGAGCATCCCGGACGAGAGGTTCGACCATTATAGCTTCTTTCGCTACGGCTTCAGCATTGTTGGTTGGAAGCTTCCCTGATGCCTCCTCCATCTGCCGCAACTTGAGAAGATTGTCCTGGATTCTGTCCGCACTGATCATAGGGGCACCGAGTCCTTCAGAGCAAACCTTCGCTGCTGCAAGGACATCGTCAACGAAGCGCATGATTTGCACCTTGAAGCGCTGGCCATGTCTGTCACTCAGTGCGTTTGCGAGAACGACTTGCTTTTCGATGGACTGCGATAGGCTTTGATAAGTCTCTCTGAGGAGTCGCTCGCTTGCTTCGTCACTCCACATAAGGCATAACTGGCTGGCATACCTATGCAATTCAGCACTGACACTCCTGAGGTACTCTACTATCTTTTCTGGTGTTTCTAACCCTTTAACAAAGTCGCTTTCACCAACTCCTGTCTGTGATTTCAAGTAGAGTTCGTAGGCCGCAATCTCCTTCTGAAATTGTTCATGGACTGCAATTTGCGCAGCCCTGTGATCTGCCATAGTGTTGGGAAATTTCAGCGGTCACTGACACATTATTCCACTTATGACTATATTGGCCTCGGCTCAAACTATCTTTAGTTGACACAATGACATCCTATGAAAGGTTCTCTGAAGGACCCAAAATACCCAAAGTTTGCACATTATGGTGAGCCCACCCGACGTTGAGAGACTCGCCCAGCACATCCCCACCGCGTGAGGGGTGCACGGAAATATTATTGATTATATTATTGATCAAAACGCGAAATGAGGAGTATATATTGATTTATACGATTTTCTGGTTGTATATATAGCAGTACAGTGCAACTATGAATTTTGCTTTTTCAGTTTGGCCTCCAAATCCTTAACCTTGGCCTGATATAGGGAATGAGTATCCATGAGGTTCTTCTCAAAATTGTTCATCGTGTTTTCGAACATGTCCTTCCAGTAGTCGCGTTCTTCTTCAAGCTTGGATACCACGTTGTGCATCTTGATGTTCGCTTGCTGCAGCGCAACGTTATCCTTCTGTACTTCCGCCATCTTCTGCCCCATTAGGTCCATCTCAACGCCCTGTTTCTTCAATTGGAGCATCAGATGCGAGTCATTTCTTGTTCCAAAGAAAGCTTGGCATGCCTTATCTTTGGATTCTTTAGTGTGCTCTCTGTAAGTGGTCTTGGACACTGTTTCGTGCAATTCCTTTTGCTGCAGCGTTAACGATTCCATGCTGGTGTTCATCTCTGTCTGCAACGTATCGATGGTTGTCTTCATCTCGGCACTGCTCATAGCATATTTGGTCTTCATATCAGCAATGATATTCCTGAGTTCAGAGTTTTCCTCTATGGTTTCTTTGAGAGCATTCTTGAGTTCCTTGAGGAGGAGTTGGTCCTCCTGACGGAGGGTCTGTGTGGTGCTTTGGGCCATACTCATGCTTCTCATGTCCTCTCGGAGTTGCTTCAACTCGTCCATAATTTCTGCACTCTTATCCACCGTCTCAATGGAGGGCGATGACATGACCAGCGGCTTTTCGAATTCAATATCATTATCGTCAAATGTTTCTGCGGGGCCCTCGGAAGCATTTGTCTGCACACAGGCAGCGATCAAATCAAGTTTTGGCTGTGTTCCAAGCTGGGGGGCCTGGGGCTGCACCTCAGGAGACCTTCTGATGGCAGTCTTCTCAACTGCTATTGCTTTGGTATCTTGGTGATTTTTGAAAACGATTTCACCAAACTTTCTCTTTTTTGTTTCCGGTTGTCGATCGAAATGCTTACCCTGCGTCGACATTGACTCGACATCTTTCGGGGGCACGGGCTGAGCCAGATTCTCTTTGTCGAGTCCTAAATTAGTCATGACTCTCTTCAACTCTGTCTCACCACCCTTCTGATGCGCGCGATATAGGGCAAGTTTAGCCTGCATTGAGAGGCTGGGATGCTCCCAAGGTTTTGTTTTCTCTGTGCTCATGATCAACAGTTTGATGAGACTTACTTTCCCGGCCGCCAGTTCCTTGCTAATATCCTGAAGTGTCTCATGCTGAACATAATGTACGTTGAAATACTTCAACATACACCTGTTCGCCTCCACTATCTTTGGTATGTTCTGTTTCCCGGTGTTTGTCTATCAACTTTCCAAATGAGCCAACAAGAAACCTGCAAACGGACTACGTAGAATCGCCCCCTTTCCAGCAACAAAGCCGTCCCGCCCATGACGAGCTAGGGGAGGGAGGGTGTAGGCTTTGTACTGGTCCGAGGAGGGTACACTGGCCCGGGAGGGAGTTTTCAAGATTTTGGCGCGCGTAGTTGGGGGGCACAGCGAGGGGGGGAGGGTCCTAGTTTGAACTTGAAATATAAGGAGTCGGGCTTGTGGGGCGGCCGCTCCGAGGGTTGAGATCAATTTGGGATGAGCACAGGGAGTTTTGATGAATATTGATATCCATTTGGTTCTTTATCTTACATGTTGGCGGCCGTGTATGGCTCATAGAATTGGTCGAGGATGGCTTCGATATCAAGAACGTTTTCTACACAGTGATGCGCGTGCTGCGCGTGCTCTTCATTGTGCTTGCCTCGGTGTACCCAGATCGTGTGGGCTCCGAATTCCTTTGCCCCTTTGACATCTGCATCGGGACAGTCTCCGATGTGTAACATGTGCTCCGGATCACAGTCGACAAGCTTGATCGCATGGTTGAAAATTTCTGGATGGGGTTTACTGACCCCAGCATGATCCGGTGAAATATGAAAACTGACTACTTCGCGAAGCCCGGGAACTCTTGATACATCTGCATTGCCATTTGTAATCACACCGATAATGTATCCCTTGTCTTTCAAACGCTTAAGCATTTCAGCAACGCCCGGAAAAAGTTCGCCAGCACTGCGATGATGGATAAAATTGGCAAGTGATGGTTCCACAAACTGCTCCGGATCAAGATCGAACTCTTTTGCAATCGAGTGAAGCGCCATTCTTCGAAGCTCAGTGAAGTTGGTGACCTTCCCACCATTGTCTTCCGATGTCTTTCTAATGAGCATAAGCATTTTCTGAGGTTGCCCATACTTCTCCTTGATCTTGGGGCTAAATTGTGACATGAACTCAATGTTGATCTCTACAGCCTTCGAGATGACAGCTTTGCAGTCCCAGAGTGTGTCATCCAGATCAAAGCTCAATGTCTTTATACGAGTTTTCTGTACAGGCATTGTGGAATATGATCTGCCTGATGTCCTATATATTAAATTTGTGATCGTACCTAAAGACCTCCTATGCAACGTTCCCATCACGAGGAATACGCGGTCCTATATTTAGAGTGGTTCATCAGTCTCGAAAGGACATGATAACCCCCTGGTCCCACATCAATACACACACAAAGACTTCTTTGAAATCTAAAGTTTTCCACACATTGCTAGGGTTGAAGTAGGTAGCTATATCCATCTGCAGGTCTTCAGCCCATCTATCGACCTCTTGTCATGACACCTTTTGCTGCGTGGCCCACCGGGGGCTACACAGGTAGCAGCAGCCACTGCCGGGAAGGGTGGGGGGCCATAAGGAACCCCGCCGGTCGGCTCCGACGTCTCATGACAGCGATCGCAGCTTCAGTAGTGAATGTACTAAAATGGTGAGATTTCATACTGAATGTACTGAGATGAGAGGGTGCAGTCGAGACGCTGTGATTTTGATCAATATTTCCATGCAGCGCCCCTTCCCCCATCCCTCCCTAGCTCCCCTGGTGTTCCTTAGGATTTTTTGGGAGCGAGGTCGCGCAGGGAGAACTATAGCCAAAATGCCCCCCTGGAAAACGGCTCCCTGATTGGCTGAAACCTCGATATTCCGAGCTTGACACTGGCTAGGCAGGCAAGAAGGCCCTTTTCGGGTCTATATAGGCAAGTTAGGGGTGGGATACGGTACGAACGGTGTTGGGACGTTGGCAGGGGCGTTATGGACACGCACCCCTGGAGAGCAGGGCACGGAGCAGTACGACGGGCAACGAGAGAGCAGAGGTTTCAACCCTAAGCGTCTGACAGTGCTGCCCCAAGGGGAGAGCCTCAGAGGCCCTTATCTGATGATACTCTTATACTTCCGCCATCGGTGTACGGGACTCATCAAGTAGGCCTCCATTTGGGGACAATTTAGTAGTGACCTGGGCACCGGCAAAGAGTATTGTGTTGTATTCAGCTACAAGAGACAAATAGGTGAAATCATGCAAACGTGACGAATTGGAAAAAAATAATTCTTATTTGTAACGTGCGCTTAAATCAACAGAAACATAGTATTACGGAATGGTGTAACGTGAATGAAGAAAGTATATAGAGTGTGTGGGTGTAGCAACGCAAATAGACCCAGTCACAGAGACGGGAGAGAAACTAATCATTGCAACATGAAGGCTGTTGGGCGGAAGATGCTGCGGCGTGCCCGTACGCAACGCTACTCAGCCTCTAGCGACGGGCAACGTGGACATTCTCGGCGCAGTTCTGATGCTGAACAGCAAGAACAAGAGGACTCAAAACAAATGCAAAGTCTACAGGTTTACAACCTCGGTCAATTGAAGCAACTCACACTGTTGGTTCGTGACTTCTCAGCAGCATCCAAGGATCTAAGCTGTATGCTTGTACAGCGCCGGGACGAAGGTGAGGATTTCGAAGACGGAGAGGTGTCTGCAACTCTTGGTAAGATGCTTGAAGCTATCCGTCAAACAAAGCTGAACTTCAAGATGTCCTATGCCGACCAGATTGTTGGGAAGAGCAAAAGTCTGGTTGATGAAATTCGCAGCCTGATGGCTGACGAGGATCGCCCGGTGGATGATGCTTTGAATAAGCTACAGGCTCTTGACACAATCTACAACGGTGCCGTGTCCCGGCTGATGACAGATGACGGCAGTGTAACAGGATCTTTGGAGGATCTATTTGGCGAAGACGACGAGGACGACTTTGGACGGTACAGCAAGAGTGCCAGCAGCTTCAGCATGGACGCCCAGGGCTTTGAGAGTATGGAAAACGTTCCATTGAGCGGTGGCCAAAGCAACGGTACCATCCAAGCCAATGCAGACGATCACCTGCCTTGGGAAGACGAAGTCGACATTATTCTTGATCGTGGCAAGGAATGGTCTGCATTCACTCGCGAGATGGTTGGTTACATTGACAAGCGTGCTGAACTGGAAAGGGCGCATGCGATCAATCTCGAGAAGCTGGCACAGTCAACATCAGCATCTCTGCTGGAAGGAGGATGGCTGAAACGCGAACGTTTCCGCGACGTGTTCCAAACCACTGTGGCTATGCATGCAGCCATGGCACGTACGCATGCAGGTTTGATCAACGCAAAAATGCAGCAGGAAATGGATGTCCTGCGACAGACAAAGGTTGATTTTGATCGTCAGCGGAAAGTGGTTGCTCAACAGTACAAAGACAGTGAACGGACATACCGGGACAGCGTTAGCGTGATGAAGAAAACGCGTGAACGGTATCGTACACTAAACGATACGTGGGAGAATGCGTTGCTGGAACGCATGAAAGAGGAAGGATCAACTTACAAATTGAAGCTTCAAAAGCGCCAGAAGGAGGAAGAAGAAGCCAAGAACCGCGTGGACAAAAGCCGAGACGATTACGTCCAGAGTGTGACAAATTCGAATCACTCGCAAGAGGAGTTCATCACTGCTGCCAGTGACCTAAGCGAGCAGCTGAGAGACTGGAGTCTGCAATCTGATGAGTCGCTCAAGGCAGCTATGGTTGCCTTTCTGCAGATGGAAGCCGATGCTGCCAGCACACGGAATCAGCTCATGACCAACAACCTGACGAAGGCTGAAGAACTCAACTACTCTTTGGATTTCAAGCATCTGCTGAAGACCCATAGTTGTGGTCGTAAATTGCAATATGTTCCTCATGTCATTCACGACTACGGAGCAGACACTGCAGCACAAACGGAACAGCCCACAGCCGCCGCCAAAGAGGGCACTGCTGCTGCGTCCAAGATTCGATTGCACAAGTTCCAGAAACTATCTCGCCCTTCAAAGTGCCGTCATTGTGAAAACTTTGTGTATCTCAATGGAGTCGAGTGCTCAATATGTCGCCTAGCCTACCACAAGAAGTGTGTCAACAAATTGGATACAGAGTGTGCAGGGAAGGTGGTTGACACTGGCAATCAGTCTCTGTCCCTGTTTGGTACCCCGCTTTCGGACAGTCCGCAAAGAAACGGTCTTCCCTTCGTCATTGATAAGTGCATCGCAGAAATCGAAGCACGAGACTTGGACGAGGAAGGCCTGTACCGCTTGGCTGGCGTTAAGTCACGAATTGAAAGGGCTTGTGCACTCATGGAAAAGCAAGGTGCCAGATGCGATCTTGGACAAGAAAGTGATGTCCACGTTATCACCAACATGCTTAAGCTGTACATGCGGCAGCTCCCCGAACCGGTGGTACCAACCAGCATGTATGATGACATGCTGATACTGACGAAGAAGCGGAGTGATGCCACTGTACAGGATTACCGTGACTTTTTAACTCGTCTGCCGCCGGTGCACTATGCCACCCTTAAGGCGCTCATTAAGCATCTCAATCTGGTCACAAGTCATTGTGAATCAAACAAAATGAAGGCCAGCAATCTGGGTATCGTATTCGGTCCGACCCTGCTCCGCCCTGAAAACGAGGATGATCAATTGCAACAAGTCACAGACATGCCTCATCAGAGCTTCTTTGTTGAACGGCTGATTTCAAATGCCGACGAGGTTTTCTGCAATGATGCTGCGCCAGATGCGCTGGCAGCTGACAACGACGCAGACAGTATCGTAGACGCCGAAGCAGACAATGAAGAGCACACTGAAGAACAAACTGAAGCAGATACGGAAGCAGACACTGACACTCCCACTGAAACCTCCACGAAAATGGCAGATCCTGAACCTCCGAAGGAGCCAAGGATGCCTCCTGTGGAAAATCGGTCTTCCATCGAAAAGCGTGATGTTGCAAGTTTAGATGACGCTGACAGCAGCGAGCCGAGTGTGGCTGATATTATGGTCGAATTTGTCAGTTCACGAAGCAATATGCAAGAGCTTGACGAAGACAGCGTTGTTTCTGAGCCTGTGCCATTGAAGTCCTCCAAGGGATCACAAGAAAAGCTAGAGATGATGCCTCCTCCTCCTCCTCCCATTGAGGACAATGACCCTGTTGTCCCCGAGCCCATTATGGACAAAGGACCCGCTATCCCACCTCCAATTGAGGACGATGACCCTGCTCTTCCACCTCCCATTGAGGACAATGATCCTGTTATCAGCGTTGGATGTGTTATGCCTCCACCACCTCCACCGCTGACCGATACAGAAGGTCGCGGAGAGTGGCGAAGATGAGGATGCAGTGGTAGCCGCATTCGCCGAAGCAATGGATCTGCATTCAGTCGAGAACTTGGCAAGTGAGCAGGTCTGAAGGGGGATGCAAACTATTGAAAAAATGTTAACCATGTAAGCTTACCATAAATATGTGCGTATCATGTGTATGATGTTAATTAGAAGTTGACGAAATTCTACAGTTTGGAGGGAAGATGTCTATCACAGCAGCCTGCGCTCTTTCCTATGCCGGAGTCTCCATAGCATCGCTCATTGTCGACCGAAGGCGCTCAAAACTCGCAAAGAAGATGCTACACACGCAGAACCACCAGCCCGCGCGTGGCATGGCACCTACAAACAGCCCTGCCGGTCCTTCTTCCATCAGTACCTGCTTCAAGACCGCGACCGTACCCAGGTTCTTGCCGGTTGCTGTCATAATCCGTGTCTTAACCACGTCGAAGGGAGTGGTGGACCATCCCGCAAGGGCACCACTGAACCCGCCCCACAAAACAGTTTCCCCGTCGCTCCACGGCTTGTCCGGGTGGTCGTTTCGCCGACTGTCCGCAGTAGAAATACGAATCTTCCAAACTTTAAACTGCTCATAGCTCACAAAGAGCACTGCCATGAACGGTAAATCACGCAAAGCTGTGGACCAGTAGCCCCTGAAGAATCCCTTAAATCCATCGTCCCTGAGGATGGACCTAACGGCCTCTCCACTGCTGTTGTACATACCTGTCTGCAAACGCTGGACCAGAATCTCGCGTGGCACCTTCACAACGGAGCTGGCAATGTCACCCATACATGCAGCCAGAGCATTGCGCAACAGCGGGTTGCCAATGTAAGGCCCCAGGTGATCTCTGGCTTCGTTGTAGCATCCGAGACGCAGACCTCCCTGGGGTGCAGCACCAAGTACGCTGACCATAAAACCGCGACTCAGCAGAGCAGTACCGCTTTCGCGGATGGCATGTGCCATGTGCTTGCTAAATGACCCGCTGACTGTCTTGGTTGCAACTGCCTGCATCCGGGTCTTGATTGTGTCCACTGGATGCATGATTGCAAAACTCAGGGGCAAAGCAATAGCGCCTGCAACAAAATTGTAACGGAACTTATAACTGTCTGGTGGTTTGTTGACTGTGGTGGCTGTGGCTGTGGCTGTGGCAGTTGACCCACTGCCCGCAGCTGTCCGCTGCTGCATTGATTCCTTCGTGGCCATAGTAGTAGCCATCAAGAGTATCCTTTGATCTATAACTCTGGTCGACAAATTCTCTGCCGGAGTGGAATTAGGCGCCTAGTTCATTACTCAAGTCAGCACATAACCTTTGTAATCTACACCCTGCTTTTGCTGCGATCCTGTCCGCTCTGGCGAGAACTTGCTCAAGACACAAATTTCTCTTTTCTACACGTGGAGAGTATGTGTCTTTACTGCTGCACAGAGCAAATCCTTCGGAGTCTCAAATCACTTGGCCCTCAACAAATACCTCAGCTGCGAGCGAGGTTCTAGCGGTCTTCTTTCCATTGCCTTGCCCTTCAGAAGGACTTCCAAACAATTTGCTCCAGGTGGCGGACTGCATTCCGGTTCCCAGAGCCAGTCACAACCGTGTCCGCCGATCCGAAACCGCCCGTGGTGTCAGCCAAAGCGCAAGGAACGCACCATGCACCCCACCACCTCCCCCACCATCTACCACCACCAGCCGCCAGTAATCGGGTCCCGAGCGTTAGCAAACTTCCCCCTTCGCCGGCTATGGTCAATGTCACCGCGGTCCCTCTACTTTCTTCCCCCCCCCCCCCCCCTCCCTACGGAACCAAGT